>CM053622.1:194872167-194900421 GCA_028646595.1 Phalanger gymnotis | reverse complement strand
TACACTGCACCACCTAGCTGCCCTGATTGGCCTTTTTACTGAGGCAAATCACAGACAATTAAGACATGGAACATGTGTGTCTAAATAGAGTCCAAAAGTATATAGCCTCTGAATGTAGCTGTGTCAGTGACAGCAGTGAACAGAATCCTTGGGGAATGGCACCTTTGAAACAAGAGGCAGGACAGCCTAGTGGCACTAGCCCACTCAAGCAGAGTTCCCTCACCTCTTTTTATGTTCAACTCTGTTCAAACTATCGTTAGCGTGCTATATCCTGCTCAGGGCACCTGGCTGACACTAAAGTAATGCCAACATTTAGAGAGACTCAGAGATAAGTTACAAAGAAAAGTAAAAGATTAGAAAATTAGGCAAAGAAGAGTTTAAACAATATAAAAAGAATATCAGATGATCAAGCCTAAAGAAGAGAAGACTTGGAGGAAATTCAGTTATGGTAGTAAGCATCATTTCCATCAAGAACTGGATAAGAAAATAGCTTAGATTACAGCCTGAAGATTTAGGTAAGGCATAATGTGATCGTTTTAATAGGCTTTTTTAGATGAGGAGAGAGAGAGATTGTAGGTATTTCTTCATCTAAACATCTGTAAAAAATAGAATGGATTATCATGTATTCGAGGGTAGTGTTTTAGAGTTCAGCTTGAAGACAAAGGAAGTAATTCATTGGTTTCTTAAAGTTCACTTTCAAATCCATGATTCCCTAAACTTGAGCTAATTTGAGTAAAGATGTCCTTTCATTACTCTTTATAAAAAAACTTTCATTTTAACAACTCAAAAAATTAGCAGAGAAATTTCTCCCAAATTAAAACTTTTACACAAAATGCCATCCATATGGATCCAGTTTTATAATCATAAGTGACTTTAAATTAATTCAAATAACATAAAAAAGTAGCCCCAAATCATTGTCACATTAATGCTCTAAGTATTGTTAAGACACATTGTTCTTTCGGAATTTACTTTTTGTGTTATCTTGTTATTAACTTTTGATGGACGGCTGTGAGGCAGTAGTTACCTGTTCTGACAAGTTGACTATGTTTTTGAATGTATGCATTCTTTTACCACTCCATGAGACTTCTTTGTTGAGTCCATTGAATTGGAGACACACCCAGTCTCATCCACAGGGCTTTAAATGAAACTAGATTCCAACTGAATGTTCCAAAGAAAAAATAATGTTGATTCAAATTGGAAAGATTATTGTTTAGGTGCCCTAAGAAAATTACTGGTGTGGGACAGTTTATATATTCTTTTTTTTCCCAACAGCCATACTAAGGACAAGAAATACACATGTGATATATATGTATTTAATTTGTTCAGCTCTCTAGTCATATAGGTGCAATAATACTTAGAAGCTCTCTAGTCATATAGGTGCAATAATACTTAGAAGTTAATTTGATAACTGTTTCTAAGGAAAGAGATTAGTTTTCTTGGCAAACCACCCACTTTTGGAGTATTTCCCCCTTCCCAAATCCAATACAAATTAAGATTATGGGTTTTAAGCAAAGTCTGAACAGCATGTTCTGGATAAACTTAATTTGAATGCGCCTGTGCTAAATAGGTTCACATGGGTTACTTAATGGATAGATAAGTTGTTTTATCAGAACATTTACTGTCACCATTTGTGAGTTATTATCAGCAGTGACAATGCTTAGCTAAGCAATCAGAGGTGGGTGTGGGGAAAGCATATGGGGCTGCCTGTGTTTTGGCTAAAGAAAACTGTTAGCTAATGTCTGAAGAGAAGAAGAAGAAAGGACTAGATATGGATTGGAGGACTTTGGTTGGGTTCCTGTCTGATACATTACTAGCTATGTGACCCTTGGCAAAAGATCTAGCCTCTCAGTGCCCCTGAGCAGCTAAGATTGTTGTGTTGCAAAGAAAATTGTTGGTAGAGGGAGTTTCCTTACCACACAGGCACGCACGCATGCATGCACACGCACACACACACACACACACACACACACACACATTTATATTTACACTTTATCTGTGTATGTCTATGGTATATGTATACAAATACATACATATACATAATAGATTTATAGAGATAGATGTAGAGAGGGAAGAGAAGTGTTATATACACACATACATGTATAGATAGGTTATGCTTTTGTTTAACCTGTTCAAAAAGTTAATTTTGTTAAGGATTTTATTCTTGATAAGAACTCTAAGAAAGTATGTTTTCATTTCTAAAGTATTTTATTTCACCCAGGTAGCTAGCCTCAGGGAAAAAAATTATTTTTGTGGTAATGTTTCCAATCAAGGCATAATCCCTTCAATAAACAATAAGCTTTAGGAATATAAAGCTAAGAAAAATCACTGTACTTTAATTTATTGTTTGTTTGTTTCTCTAGACATTAGCAATGGCCTGTGGTTTACCCATTGAGCAAACTCTTTGGGGTCTCTTTGACTTCAGTCATGTTGAAAAACTTAAATGTGGTTTAAATGTTAAGGATATAATCTTTAATAATAGTTGAAGAAATGGCTCAATGAGTGCCTTGTCATCTTTATTATAAAACAATGTTTGACAGTTATACCTAGCCCTGTTGTAGGTGTTGTTTAAAAAAAAAATTAGGACCCTAGGAGGAAATGATCTGACAGATACCTTATGACAACAAATCCAATGAACCTGCCCTTGAGGAATCTTCAGTCTTCTTTTGGTAAGTGTTTAAGCAGAACTAGATTACCTCCTACACTCTGATGGAATATTGGACTGTGCTGTAATGGATAGAGGGACTAGATTTGGAGTGGAGAAGACTTGAGTTCAAATTCCATCTCTGACATCAGCTATGTAACTGTAGCTCTCATCTGCCGATTCCACCACGGGAAGACTTCACATGTCTGAGGTAGAGATCCCCCTAACTCACAGATAGGTTTGAAAATTGTTGGTTACCCTCAACCTGTTTTAGCCCATCTGCCAAGATGGTTTTACTGGGCTGTGGCTGCTACACACGCTACAGCTTCTTGGAGCCACAGGTAAGAGTTGGGGGACAAGTAGACACCAAAGGTGGATGAGCAGCCCTGAAAAGCACTCGGCAAGCCCTCACACCAGAGGTGCTAGTCCTCCCTCAATCCCCTATGTATGTGCCATAAAGGCAGCTAAAGCACTTAGAGCTTGGTCAGACATCAAAATAGCCAAGATCATCTAATATATCCTGGACCATTGCTAGTCATTCTAATTTTGTCTTGCCACTGGATTTTGATGACTTGGTGCTATTCTCACTTAAATCCAATTCAGGAACAAGTCAAGGCAACATGGTGTCATTGATCCTCTTTGTAACAACAATGCTGTTTGCAGCTGCTGTGGAGGTGTAAGGCCACTAACACCAGCATAGCGGAGGGCTGCTAGTACAGGTTCTTCGATCTGCTTTTCTAAGGAAAGCAACTTTAAGGGGTTTACGATCTCACTTTAATTAAACATGCATATATCATTCACTTAGTTCAGGGGAAAAAGTCAGCACCCTGAACTTCAGAGAAAACACAAACAGAAATTAACAGCAGAAACTATATAAACAGAGCAAATAACACAAATCAGCAGACAGGGTTTCCAAATGCCTGTCCATAGTAATACATACATAGTTACCAGAGAGAGAAAAACACTAACATCTGGGTTTTCAAAGCCAGGGGGCTCCTTAACAGCTACCCAGAGTCTCATCTGGGCAAATCACAGCAACACTCTTCCAGCGAGTGAGCCCCAAGCAAAATGCTAACCTCAGGGTATACATACACTTCTTCGGGGTCAGAGGGCATCACAACCACGTGACTCAAACTCAAGTGACTTAGGCTTTCTTGTGACTTAAGCAGGTCATCAAAGACTCTTGATTCAATCAAAGACTCAATCAAAGGCACTCGATTACCTTAGCAAAAAGTCCCACTTTGCTTGCCATTGAACTCTTCGAAAAAAATGATGAACAAGTACAACTATAGGTACATCATCACTGATGAATCAAGTCTCTGAAGTGAGGCTACAGGGTACCCTTGATTATCTTTCTCTACTTTTCTAAGAAAAATGCCTACATCTTTAGCCCCTATTCCAGTGTGTTTTCTCAAATGTTAATTGCCAGCAATTAACCCCCAGTTTCATTTAACCAGTTAGGCTTTACAAAGAATAATTTTAAAGATATAACGAGAACTAGAACAAAGCATTGCATAGGCATCAGTTAATTGACTGCTTCCGTTCACTAGGTTTCTAAGAAAAAAAGTGTCAATGCAGAGAAAGTCTACTCATTGACAGTTATTGATAGGAATTAATCAATTTTAGGCAGGACTTATAGATAGAAGAGATTATAATTTTCCATATACAAATATAATAAACAGAAACTCACGTGACATGGTCATAAATTAACACAAAGTGCTTCAGTTGATACAAAAATTATTATAATGTTGCTTTGAAACAAAAAATGTTCATCGTCTCTCTGTTGTCTTTGCTTTGTGGATTTTTTAAAAATTGTCCTGCATCACCCCAGCTTGGTCCTTTGAGATATTCTTAAACTCTGGTTTATCTAATATTAAATTTTTCTGCTTCTTACTACTACCTATCATAAAATCAATGAGAAACAAACCTTTAGAGATCACCTTCATCATCATCATCATCATCATCACCATCATCACATCATCCTAACATTTATCTATGCCAGGTACTGTGCTATGTGCCTTACAAATATTATCTCATTTGATCCTCATAACAACCTTGGGAGGTAAGTGTTATCAAAATCCCCATTTTCCAGATGAGGAAACTGAGGCAAGAAGAGGTTAAGTGACTTGCCCAGTCTGCGGTCATATTTGAACTCAGATCTTCCTGACTCTAGGTCTATCCAATTGTAACACCTAACAGCCTCAGTGTAAAGTCTGGCTACCTTTCTTCAGGCAGGTCTGTGCCTAAATAGGAAGGAAGGAAGGAAGGAAGGAAGGAAGGAAGGAAGGAAGGAAGGAAGGAAGGAAGGAAGGAGAGGAAGGAGAGGAAGGAGAGGAAGAAAAGAGAGAAAGCAAAAGAGAAAGAGAAAAGAGAGGAAAGAAAAAAGGAAGTAAACCCAATGGTGATTTATTCTTTTAAAAATAATAGATAAAATACCTGTTATTACATACATGTAAAATACATGTTATTATAATTGTTTGTAGCACCAAGCAGCAGCAACAAAAATTGTTTGTCAGTTACCCGTGATCCTGTCCTCAATGTTATATGATGACCAGGACCAGATGATTTTGAAAGTCTTATATGGCTTTAAATTCTATCATTCCTATTTCCTTCTTCTCAAGGATCTCCCAACCTTGCTATGGTCAGTGAGGGTTTAAATACCTTAATGGGTCTGTGATTTTATCATTGTGGGCACTCACAACCTGTCTACATCTGTCAAACCTGTGTGAATCTCATCTATTTCATTCTCTAACATCCTGAGGGTTTTCCTCATATTCTTATAACATTGGATGAAGGTTGTCTGTCAATTAGTTATCCCTGACTTTCACTTTGTGATTAGTCCATCTGTTTTTCAGCATACATTTTTCCTACATAATTCCTCATTTGTGATGAGTTACACCTGCTCACACTAACCATGATCCTCTCTATGACCTTTTGGGTAGCCCTTCATTTCAGTTCTTCATTACTTGAAGCCATGAAGACTGTTAGTGTTAAAAAATAATGGGCCTTTGTTTTAGGGAACTTGAGGTCACTAAAAAAAATTGTGCAGTTTCCCAAGGCAATCCAACCTATTTTCTTCTTCTCATTTCAGTTCTACATAGGAAAAATAGAAGCCATGAGATAAAATGTGTCTTGAGAGATCACTGGAAAAATCAGGAAATGTAAGATGAGTTAGAATGGTAGAAGCAACCATGTGAAAACCAAAATTTCTTACCCTCCAAAAGCGTATTGGCCAGAAGTACTGCCCTCTGCTCTTTTGCCCTTAGTAGGAGAGTCATAACTTTCTGACCAGCTGCAAATATCAAAGAGTTATCCCTCTCAAGTTAAAATTAAGAAGCCCACCACTTCCAGTCTTCGATGGAAATAACAGGTTGATCCATTTCTAGCTTGATGTTCTTAACAACAGAGATGAGAAAGGAACACTGTCTCCTCTCCCCCATATTATGTATTCTAGAGCCTTGAAATGGTCAACCCTATGCTACATTGCGGATTTGATAAAGTCAGTTTTGGACAATGAGATTCAGACACACAAATCTTTACTTCCCTTGGTGTAAGAATGGAATCTCCACACCTCTGGTGGTATGGAGAGTTGTGAAGTAGGTAGGATTTAGGTAGTAGTCTCTGGCTATCCTTCTGTGTATGTAATTAGCAGGAAATATCCTTTTGTGCTTCCAGCACATATCTGAAAAAGAAAGATGGATTTTTAGAACAATAGTGGCAAAAGATAATCATGAGGAATGAAAAAGTAATTGGCAGAATCAAAGGCCATTACTGTCAGAATTTAAGCCAATTCCTGGCATGAAGGCACTTATAGTTGAATGGAGAAAAGGATTTCTACTACACAGTTAGATAAAGGCCTTAAATGACAAAATGAGTTTATAAGTAAATAACATCAGGAAGAGTCAGAGAAGGGAAAGATAGAGCTGAAAGATTCTATTTAATTCAAGAAACATGAAACACCTAAGTGTTAGATACTGCTGTTAGGTGCTACAGACAAAAAATTAATAAATAAAATAGTCCCTGCCCTCAAAAAGCTTACATTATTTTGGAAGAAATAACATGAACACAAATTAGTAAATACAGAATATTAAAAGTACATTGAAATAATTTTTAGGGGATGAGAACACTGAGGGGAAATCTGGTTAGGCTTTCTTTAGGAGGTAGCAATTGAGCTTAGTTTTAAAGGAAGGTAAGAATTCTATGAAGTAGAGGTGAGGAAGAAGTGAATTCCAGACAAGGGAGAATAGTCTGTCCATCCATGAACATGGAAGTGAGAAATAAAATGCTGGGCTCAGAATTTGTATTTTGTCCTAGTGATAAGAGGGTGCCACTGAAATGTCTTTCAGGGAAGAGTGATGTGATTAGAACTGACCTTTAGGATTACCAACTTGGTAATCATGGAGAAAATGGTTTAGAGATGGTAGAAGCTGAAGGATATTGCAGTTGTCCAAGTAAAAGGTAATAGGCCTTGTAAGTGAAGAGAGATTGATGTGATGTATTCCTAATAAAACATGGAGACTGGAGTGGCAAGATTTGATAACTGATTGGACAAAAGTGTTGAGGAAGAAGGAAGAATAGAGGCTGCCTCTGAGATTGGGAACACAGCTAGGTGATAGAGCATCAGACCTGAAATCAGAAAGACATCTTCCTGAGTTCAAATCTGGCCTCGGATACTTACTGGCTTTGTGACCCTGGGTAAGTCACTTGACTCTGCTTCAGTTTTCTCATCTATAAAATGAGCTGGAGAAGGAAGTAGCAAACCCACTCCAGTATCTTTGCCAAGAAAAGCCCAAATGGGGTCATGAAGAGTTGGACAGGACTGAAATGCCCGAACAACAAGAAATGAGGTTGTGAACCTGAGGGAATGGAAGGATAATGGTGTACTCAGAAGGAATAGGGAAGTTAGGAAAAAGGGTGGGAGTTGGGGAGAAAAAATACTGAGTTCTCTTTTGGATATGTTGACAATTCCACCTATGGGGAATTGAGGATGTCTAGCATATAGTAGGTAGAAAATGACTGATAATTGACTGAATATTGACTTATAATAGGCAATTGGTAACATAAGACTGAAGTTGAGAAGGAAAAATAGGGCTGTATATGTATATATGAGTCTTGTCTGCATAAAGTTGATTGTTGAATACAGAGGAGCTGCTGAGATCACTAAGAAAGTATAGAGAGAAATGAGAAATCCAAGAATAGATCCCTGGGTTAGACTCATGAAGAGAGGGAGGGACAAGGATAATGATCCTACAAAGTAGGCTGAGAAGACACAGCCAGGCATGTAGGAGAATCGAGAAAAGAATGTCATAAAAACCCAGTGGGGAGACTGTATCTAGAGGGAGGGAGGTGGTCCACAGTGTCAAATGCTGCAATGCTCAAAAAGGGTAAGGACTAGAAAAGTCCATCAGATTGGTCAATTAATAGATTACTGGTAACCTTTGAGAGAGCAGTTTCAGTTGAAAGATTTCAGAAACCAGGCTGTAAAGAGTTGAGAAGTAAACATGAAGAGAGAAAATGACAGGCATTGGGACCCTGAAAAGCATAAAGAGAAGGGTTGTAGAAAGAACGAAGGACTTTGAGATCAGGTCACATGAAGGTAGCCTGAATATTTAGCCTGAAGAAAAGACATAGTGGGACACATGAGGCATTATCTTCAAGTTTTTGGAGAACTCTTTTATGGAAGAACGATTAGATTTGTCCTGCCTAGAAGCAGAGGGCAGCACTAGGAACAAAGGGTGGAGTTTGAAAATAGGCAGATTTTCCTTAGAGGAAGGGGATAAATGGCCTTAACAATTCGTGCCATCTAAAAATGAAATTAGCAGACTAGGGAGGCAGTGATAGCCCCCTCCCTCAACATCTTCAAGCAAAGCCTTGCTACCTTGGGAGGATGGGCAAAGCTGTATAAGCTGTTGAACTGAATGGCCTTTGAAGTCCCTTCCAAATCTGAGATTCAGTGATTCTGGGAGTGGGTCATCTGGAGAAGTTGAGATGTGATCTAGACCCTAAAGAATTGAAAAAAATGAATAGATGTAAAGGACTTGAAAAGAGAAGTAGGAATGAACAATCCTATTTGGATGAAGCGTAGTGAGGAGACTAGTTGGTTTGGTTCATGGGGTAGTTGGAGATAGGGCTAGATAAACTGAGGCTATGTCATGGAATGGTTTGAGTTCGAGGGATAGGGGAGAGACGATAATTGGATTTTTTTTTGAGCAGGGTAAATGATTAGAATAAAAATGTGTTCTTGTTTTCATATTCCAATAACATAAGCATTATGGATCTGGAGGAAAGAAGGTAGAAAGAGATTTGGAACAGAGGAGAAATTGTCAGCAGGTCTTTGTAGTAAGTAGCCCAAACTTCAAATGATGAGGCAGAGGAGACAAAGGCAGTGGCAGAGAAATGGAAAAAGGGAGAATCAGAAAAGTACATGAATAGAGTTGTGGGAAATCTGTATAGTAAACTCATTGTTATCAAACCTGAGTAAGGCAATATGGCATTTGGGTTAATAAGGTTACCATATGTGCCGCATGTGGCTTACCAGTTTTCAAAAAATTAGAATATAATGAAACATAAAACACTAGAACTGTGCTGAACATAATTTAGTAATTAATGATTCAGAAGGCACTTCAGGATCTTGCCTCAGGTCCATTTTTATGAACAGCAGTTATTCTTAAGTAGTATCTATCTATCTATCTATCTATCTATCTATCTATCTATCTATCTATCTATCTATCTGTATATGTATTGATATATATATCTATATATACATATATCTATATAGATATAGATATATGTATATATACTTGGAAAGGCTGTATTTATTAGTGTTCCAGTTAGGATACTGGCCAATCTAACTGGTTTTTGCATTGTTATATTAAATAATGAGAATAAATTTTTATAGAAGAAATATTTAATAGATTCTTCTTGATCAGTGATTTAGATATTCAGTTAATTTCAACAAACTTTTATTGTGCTCCTACTATGTGCTAGGCATTTTGCTAGGCCCCAGGGTTATAAAGACAAAAATGAAACAGTATTTCATATTAGTACATTGTATTAGGTGGAAACAACATACACAAATAAGTTCATTGTGAAGTAAATTGAATAGGGAAAGAACATTAAAAAGCTGCAAGAACATGGATCACTTCAGAGATCCCTTAATATAACACTTTAAAATAATTTGACTGATGTTAAGATTTGTCAGTATAAAGCAGGGTATGCAAAGTGTTCCATAGAATCAAGAATTCTTCATCATTTTTCTAGGGTACTATAGGTTCCTAGGCTGTTTTGCAGGTAGAACTAGGTTTTTGCATTTTTATCACAAGAATGAGATTATTTCTAAATATTTCTGAATATAATCACTTTGTCTTTTTTCTGCCTCCAAACTACAGTTTCATCTGTATCCTATAGTGGATCATTTGTTCCTAAAAGAAATCAAATAACATGCCAGAAAGTGAATAGTACAAATATCACCTACATTTGAAAAAGTATTGCTTGGATCGTAAATCCAAGAAGTAGAAATATAAAGAGAGAAAATAAAATTTTATTATTAGCCTTATAACCTTCTAGAGGCAGTATGGCTTAGTGAGCAGGGATGTATGTGACTTTGGAGCCATGGAGACCTGGGTTTGAGTCTTAACTCACACATATAGGCTGTTTGATCCTAGGTAGTCACTTAACAGTATTCCCAGCAACTCACTAAAGACGCCAATGTCTTATTGGTAAAAGTTAATTTCCTCATCTTGGACTTTCTTATAACCAATGAAATCACAGGTCTGGTCCTTACCCCTATAATCTCCTCCCGAACTTTGCTAGACTAATAATGTTTAGTAATGATAATAAGAGCAAATTTTACTATTTTAGACTCTCTGTTGCTTACAAAGTTTTTTGTTTTATTGCCATTTCCTTCAAAATACACATATGTGTATGTATGCATATGTGTGTATACATATAGAGACAACATGGCATAGTGGAGATAATAACAGATTTGGAGTCAGAATGACCTGGTTATTTAAATGCTGCCTCTAACACTTAACAGTTAGCTGGGTGACCTGTGGAATATCACTTAATCTCACTAAACCTCAGACAATTCTAAGATTCTCTGTTATAGAGGAGTGTAGATGGGTAGTTGTAGTTTGGGTAGGTTCAGGGAGTTAACCACTCAACATGCTTGACTTATAAATGTGTCTTTATATGCAGATATGTACAGAAAAGTTCACTGTTGGATCAATAATCCACATTTTTTTAAAAAAAAAGAAGTCACTACTTATTAGACAAAGCAAGTCACTTTCATTACCCATGCTCCTCTTCTACACGTTTTGTATAAAATATCTAACCTCCTTACTGCCCTATCCTTCATCAACCTATGCTAGGCTAATGTTGTAAACTTGCAAACATGTGTGAACAGATTCTAACTTGGTCTCTTCCCACAAGATTGCATCATTTAACCGAGCTCATAAGTTATGCTGTATGTCTGCCTATGTCAACAGGAATACTTTAAAGCAGGGGTGCTTAACTTGGGGTCAGTGAACTTTTTTTAATACTTTGATAACTATTTCAATACAGTTGGTTTCCTTAAATGTATTTTACGCATTTTTAATAAAACATGCCGAGAAGGGGTCCATAGTAGGCTTTACCAGACTGCCAAAGAGAGAACCATTGATTTATAGTTTGCTGTGTGTTTTTTTAAGTTATCCATTTTTATCACGAGATCATAGATTTAAAACAAAAGACTACGTAGTTCGTCATTTTACAAATAGTAGCAAGTACTGGGAAGCAGGGCTGAGATTTCAATCCAGATCCTCTGACTCCAAACCCAATATTCTTTCCACTGCATCAGGCTGCTTCCTATTTAGCAAAGAAGGTATAGGCTTAGTTAAGTCTGACATGAAACCTAATTAAGCTATTCTTTTGCTGGAGGCCTTGTTGTCAGTGGGCAGCTAGACGGCACAGTGGATTGAGTACAGGGCTTGGAATCAGGAAGACTCATCTTCTAGAATTCAAATCTAGCCTCAGACACTTAAAAGCTGCGTGACCTGGGGTAAATCACTTAACCCTGTTTGCCTCAGTCTTCTCATAAGCTGGAGAAGTAAATAGCAAACCACTAACTTGGCCAAGAAAACCCCAAAGAGGATCACAAAGAGTTGGACCACTACTACTGAACAACATGTAGTCAGTAGGGCTTGTCCTTGACTTTATATTGGTCATAATGTCTTATGACACCATCCTTCCCCTTCCCATTACTTGTTAGACTGGGATTTAGCAGCATGAAAGCAGCTTTTGCTGCTGCTAAGGATTATTGTATCAATCATCTGATGATGTTAGCCCAGTAGTCTACTGGAATAATAACAATACATATTTCCATAGCTTTAAGGTTTACAGAGCCCAATAAAACCTGTTGCTAGGCCAGTAGAACACAAGCTCTGGCTAGTCTTTCCAGGAAGGAAAGCTCTAGTGAGGGGCAAATAGTGGACTGTTTGCCCTCTGAGCACCAGCCTACCTAACACTGGAGGGGTTCTTTAGCAGGTTGTCCATAGGGTGATGGGATTCTGAGCCATAGCTCAGGAAGATTATGTACTAAGGCCCAAAGGGATTGTGATCTCTTTCAACAAAGCAATGTCTCATGCTCATAAAATCCACTATCTCTGGAAGTATAAAGAAAGTAATGTATTTCAGCGCGAGGCATGTAGTGGAAGTATAATTATTCTTAATTTGCAGATGAGAAGTGAAGTAACTTGCCATAGATAACTGCCCGTTGAGTATTAGAGTCAGGACCCCAACATAAGTGTCCTGACTCCACTCCACAAAGCACCCTTTCATAAGGTGTTGCTTACATCTAATAACTGAATAATATAAATAACCCAAACATGTTTTATTAATATTTGTTGCCTATATATTAGCTGCCTAAAAATCCAAAGGATTTGCAACATTGTGATTTTAAAAACAACCCGCCCCTAATGTTCACATCTGACTCTCCTTTTTAGTTGAGACAAGTTGTTGTGCAAGGGTGTAGGGTAATCCAGTAGGTGAAAAGCACTAACTGGAGTTAGATGTGATTCTAATCCTGCCTCTGGGGCTTCTAAGTTGCGTGGGCAAGTTATTTATGTCTCCCTCTGCCTCAGTGTCCTCATCTTTAAATGAAGGGATTAGACTAGGTCTCTTCTCAGCTCCATTCCATTTCTGCATCTATAATCCTTATAAGACATACAGGGGTTAACTGACTGACCAGCCTCACATCCTTATTAGAAAAGTTGAAAATCAAATTTGTGTCCTGATTTCATCCATTCCACAGTGCCTTAGCCATGGGGCCCTATTCCATAAAGCATTGGAAAAAGCTGTTTAAATCCATAAAGGGAAGGCACTGTACAGGAAAGATGGGGGATTTAATCAGGAAAGAGGAGAAGGTAGAAAGGGAGAGGTGGAAGATTGGGTGAGCAAGAAGTGTTGGAAATTAAGAGAACAAAGGGGGTCATGTGACCAATTAAAACTCTTTAAATCCTGTGCCTCTGATATCATATGTATTACTCTAAAGTAATCATCACCAGTTTTAAAGGTACGCTGATTTCTAGGTGGTTCCAGACAAAGGTTCCAGGCAAAGGTGTGGAGGAGGACGTTAAAGCCCACTCTCTTATTCTCGGGAGAAAATACATCAATCTCAGGCGTCGGGGGGCATCTTGACAGTCGCAGGATGGGGGTTGGGGTGGGGATCCTGCATTGCATTTAGTCACCCTGTATTCTCTTTCCTTCACCTCTTAGCCCGTAATTGCAGAACACTCCCACAGACCTTTTCGACATCAGTTTTGGAGGCTGGTTTGTGGTTGGTTTTGTTTTGTTTTGCTTTTGTTTCCCCTCAAAATTACCCATACTCCTGATGGCAATGACACCGCATATCAAGATGCCTCTGTGCATCAGCTGCAGGAGGAGCCCTTTAAGTGTGTGTATGTGCGTGCGTGCGTGCGTGTGTGTCTTTCGGTCCCCGATTTGTGTGTATGGATCGGTCTACCTCACACCCGCACTGCACACTGCATGTGGAAAGCAAGCAGCTCCGCCTTTGGTTTTCTGCTTCCTGCTGCTTCAGGGCCACGTGAAGTTTGCAGAGGAGCAGAGCCGAGGGGGGCGGCAGCCCAGTGGTGGCCCGGGTGCAGGCGGCGCCCACCTAGTGGGAAAGAGGCGGGGTCAGGATTGACCGGCCGGGATGATCCTCCATCCCGACAGCCTCTCCATCACTGTCTGGGGGGCGCTGAGGGCATTCATCGGGTCCCTGACTGACATTCTTCCTCCGTCCGCGTCCCCTCCGCCCAAGTTTAAAAAAAATGTAGTTGGAATTGGAGTGAAATCCTAGGGGAAGGGAAGCTAGGGAAAGGGGGAGGGGAGAGAGCAAGAGAATGCAATGTTCGCTGTTCACCTCTCCGGCAGCAAGAGGCAGTGCTGAGCTTGGGCAGAGACAGAGCTAGCGCCGCTGGTTGGAAGGCTGCGTTTTAATTGTGCTCTCATTCACTCACACCGAGAGGGTGCTACTGGGTACGTGTGTGTGCGCCTGTGTACAAGCCGTGGATATCGCCTCTCTGGAGGTGCAGCGAAGCATTAGGGAAAGGGAACCGAGCGGGGGAGAGGCAGGCAGACAAGAACGGACTTTCAGAACGGCAGAAAGAGAGGAGAAAATCTCTGCACTTTGGGGGTCTGTCTTTGGGCTATTTCCTGGTCTCACAGAAAGAGGCAGTGCTGAGTTAGGAGGAAGGCAGGAATAGACCTTTACAGGGAAATATAGGGAGTGTGTCTGGGTGTATGTGTGTGTGCGGTGGAGAGGGAAGAGAGAGGGAGAGAGCGCAGCATTAGGCTTTTTTCCAGAAGGGCCGCCCCCCCCCTTTCATTGTATGCTATTTATAGCCCTGCTGCAGATTTTTTTTCTTCCTTAAAAACATCCCTCTTCGTGGATCTTCCTTGCATCTCTTTTTTTTTTTCATTGGGGGGGGTTGGGTGGGGGGTGGGTGAGGGAAAAACCTGCTTTGGATCGGGAAGCACCGAGAGACCATCTTAGCAACAGGGAAGAGAGAAGCCGTCGCAGGGAATCTATAAATACCTATAAATCACTATTGCTTTTGATATAAATACATAACTGTATCTGACTGACATCCAACCCAGCGGGCAGACATGGGGTGTTTGGGCAACAGCAAGACGGAAGACCAGCGCCTCGACGAAAAAGAGCGACGAGAGGCCAACAAAAAAATAGAGAAGCAGTTGCAGAAAGAGAGACTTGCTTATAAAGCGACTCACCGTTTGCTTTTACTGGGTAAGGCAGGAGGGGGATGCAACTGCCTGAGCTTCCCACGGCTGGAAATGTAGAGAAGCAATAAGCTAACTAGGAAATTGGATGCGAATGGGGGAGGGCAGTTAAGGTGGGGGGTTGTTTCATGCAAACATGGACTGATTTTGTTTGGTAATTAAGGTATCTGTGAGCTTGAAAGGTAGTAGGGCACCTCTGGAATGAACTGCAGTCCTACTGTAATTAATATATGTATGTATGTGTATGTGTATATATGCGTGTATGCGTGTGTGCATGTGTTGGTGTAGAATACGAATTCTGTTTTGTTTGGAGGAATGTCAATGGTATAAAGACCCATATTGCACTATAATTTTTTTTTTCTTGGCAGGGGCTGGTGAGTCGGGAAAAAGCACTATTGTCAAACAAATGAGGATCCTGCACGTCAATGGATTTAATCCAGAGTAAGAAGTGGTCATAGTTTTGTTATTTATTTATTTGTTTGTTTTACTTCAAAGCTGCATACCCATTGTGACATTCTTGCATCCTACTCAGAGCTGTTTTTCCCATGTAGATAAGTTTGTGGTATGGCCCAGGCATTTTTTAAAGTGAGAAAAAAAATTGTGGTTTTATTTTTCCCCTTACATCCCCCCTACTGTATCTTATATTGTTGCTACTGCAGTGCCTTTACAGGCCCCTATGTAGCAACAACATGGCGACTACTTTTTAACATAGCAAATTACTAAATATTCACTGTTTATGTTGTCGTGATATAAAGATGTGAATAAGTTTCAAGCCATATATCACTGGGCAGAATAATTTTTTTTCCTCTGGTGTTCAAAGGGAAACATTCAATACAATGTAATTGATTATCATGTAGCCTTGGGCTGTAAAATGTCAGTCTTGAGGACGATTTCCCAAATTTCTGTTAATCATTATGTATCTTAATAATTAGATCATTATCTTTCAGCTACTATCTGAATTTCAGCTTATTGACACAATTACATATGCTGGGTGTGTATAGATTTAGGATAGTAAATATGCTATATATACACATACAGGTTGACATAGAACACATGTTTTGGACGGGTGTTTATGCATGTATATGTAGAAATCTGTGTACTTAATGTTTGTAGCTATAATTATACTGAGTTAAATTTAGATATATGTTCAGGGTACTGCTTATGACTAAATAATGTTGATGTACATATACATATATATGTACATATATTAAAGAAATAATCGGCATACACAGGGAATAAGACGGGGAGTGTTATTCATTCCCTCAAAAAAAAAGCTGTTCAGTTAATTGCCTTGGTGGACTTATCTGACATAATTAAAAGCAGCTGTTGCTGCACTTGATACCTGCTGCAGAGACAAGGCAGTGAGTAAATGTTGAAGGTTTAAATGCCAAGGAAATAGCTGAAGATTTTGAAATCCTACTTAGTTGATGGGGTTGATGGGCATGATGAATTAAACTGTTAATATTTCTGTTTTGATACAGAGAAAAGAAACAGAAAATACTGGATATCCGGAAAAACGTTAAAGATGCGATTGTGGTGAGGATATATTTTAATTTTATTTTGCTTAATTCTGTTTATTGGAGAAAATATTTTGCTCTCTAAGATAATGTAGATCAAAGTCCAATCTTATTGTCATATTGGATGAATATATTTTGACTCTCTGTTATATTTATTCAGGTTAATATTTGGTTTTTTTTTTCAATTCTAGACTATAGTTTCAGCAATGAGCACTTTAATACCCCCAGTTCCATTGGCCAACCCAGACAACCAGTTTCGATCAGACTATATCAAGAGCATAGCCCCTCTTTCTGATTTTGACTATTCACAGGTAAGTCTTGGGTTAAATACCTGAGAGGATTGTATTTTTAACTAATAGGACAAAACTGTTTTTAATGAGAGGACTCAAATAAAGGTTGTTGAGATACTCTATTGAGAGAGCTTAGTGAAGACAGTTTGTACCTATTTTAGTTAAGTTGGTTAAACTTTTTAATTTAGGAAACTTTTTGTGTTCTTTGAATGTATGTAAACATTTCAGCAGGAGTTTGGGGTTTTTCTTAAATCAATGTCAAGTTTATTTCTATTTTCAGAGAGTCTAGTTGTGAAAGAATGTTTTTATAAAACTTTAGCATTGTTTTTCTACAAGGAGATAGCACACAATTAAAAATAATGACCAAATACATATCTTAAAATTTTAAAAAATGGAAATGTCTTATGAGGCATTCATTTTGATAATAGAATAATGGGAAAAAAGATAAATAGGTGAGGTGTCTTCTGTATTGCATAGCATCCACAACAGTGAAAATAACAATCTAGTTCATTTTTAATACTCATATCCGTCATTTCAGATGGGGTAATGTGAGGTGTATTGTAGCTAGGATTACAGTTGATTTTTGACTGTTTATAGTGAAGTGTTATTCTAGTTTGGTTCATGGCCTGTATTATTAAGGGGAACTTTAGTATCTGTCATTTTGATGGCATTACTGCTTACAGAGATAAGTTTAAAAGTTTCTGTTTGTGGGATTAACATTAACTTCTTAATGGTGTTGGTATTTGAGAGTCTGATAGAATGTATTTTTTAAAGGAAATCTGTTTTGGTTACAGTTAAGCCTAAACTTCTTCCTATGACAGCTTTTTGACATTCACTGAATAATTCTGGGTATTTTAAGTTTTTATGATTAGAAGATCACTTATTTAATGGGTAGTGTCTTCTTCTGATGTTTTCAACTAGTAGAATGCCGTGAGGAATAGAAGTTGCCTTGATTTTTATTTCATGACTCAGATTTCCTAATGTGGTTTGGCTTCTGATAAATCTTCCATTTTAATGTTCAAGATAAAATAGTTCAAGAATCTTATGGATCTGGAATTTAACATAGAACTAGGTTGTACAGAAAGCTGTGACTGCAGAATACACCCACATACACTTTCTAATTGCTCACTTGGTGGGTAAGTTATCTAAAATGACAGAGTCCTTTGGGGAAAAAAAAACATTTTAAATAGTCTTGATTTTGAGATATGAAATATAACAGATGAACTTAGTAGCTTTGCTTCTCTTTGAACAGATGAGATTGTCGTGTAAGTTGGTATAAGATCAATAAAGAATATTTTATGGGTAATTCTTAACAAGTGTAAAGATAATTATGTATTTTGAGCAAGAAAATGAAATGACATATGGCTTTTTCTGGGTATTCTACATGTCTTGTTTTCATGAGTTCAGAAACAGATGAAGATAGCCCTGTATTCATAGACATGCTGATCCAAAATTGAGAGTGACAAAGAATTCTGAAGTGTTTGTATTCTGATGAATCTAGCATACCTAATTTAGTATAGCTTTTAACCTGAAATTATAAGTCTTTTTTTAAGAAAAAATAAACTTCAATAAACTGCAGTTTCCCAGTGGATGAAGCTATATTTTCATAAATATATCAAGCTCATTCAAATATGATGTTTAGAAGTAATAAAAA
This sequence comes from Phalanger gymnotis, assembly GCA_028646595.1. NCBI lineage: Eukaryota > Metazoa > Chordata > Mammalia > Diprotodontia > Phalangeridae > Phalanger > Phalanger gymnotis. The sequence continues at coordinate 194,882,040 of CM053622.1, read as the reverse complement.
TAAAGGAAAATTAGGAATCAGTGCAGCTGACTTGAAAATTTTTAGTTCCCTTTGGAAGTGTGGTAGGCCTGGCCATTGTCTTATTATTATATAACTAAGTCAGGTGAGAAGGTATACCTATGTTTAATAATGCGAGCTGGATATATAATCCAGGGAAATAATGTTAAAGTACATGGTATGTCCATTAAAATATATCTATTTCATCATTTAATCTGTGTGGTAAACTTTTAAAGTGAATTTGTCACTGGTCCCCTCAAACATTGGTGTTGGTAATATTGAGTTGGGTAGCTCCAGAATTTGTGTTTGATAAGCTTCTTTGAGAGTTATATAAAAGCCAGAGGTTTGTTTTATAATAATATTTGATTGATTTAGAGAAGATAATTTTTAAAATACAAATTTGTTGTTAGTAGCAGGAAAGTTATCCAAATTTGCATGTGCCTAAATCTAGTGTTTGCATCCTGTCTGGAATTATTGGTTGTTAAGTGATTTACAGTGCTTGAAGGTAGTATATAACTTATGAAATAATGGCTTGAGACCAGAAGATAGTTCACCATTGCCATAAAACTATGAAGCTTTTTTGTCTATTCTCTGGTAAATTTAAATCGTTTTGTAAAACCAAAGGAACTGCATGCATAGTTTTGTACGTTACATTTAGTTTAAACGATAGTTTAATACCTGCACTTGTGTAAAGCGTTATAATTTTTCCAAGCATTTTCACACATAAGGATCAAATGTGATGTTATAACAACTCTCTGAGGTAGGCCTAGCAGTAATTACTTCAGTTTGTGGTTGAGGAAACAGATTTTATGTTAAGTGACATGCCCAAGGTGATACAACTAAAATCCAAGTCTTATGAATCTGAGTGCAGTGGTTTGTTTGGTTGGGTTTTATTTCCCCACTACTGGTCTTAATTTAAAATTCTGTGTTATAAAATTGCACCTTTTTTTGGAAATAATTGGAGAGCAAGGTTAGTTTTTAAAAGATGAATGTTACATCTATATAGAAATTATGTGGGAACAACATAGTGAGTGGCTTGTTTTACAATCTACCACTGTCTCATTTTAATTTAAATTTTATTTTGTAAATTTAATCTTTAAGAATCAATTGATTTTCAGACTAACTTAGTGTTGGAACTTACCATTCAGTAATGTATAACCTTTATAAATGTTAATGTATCGACTGTATGAATGTATGTATGACACGTGGCACATACATTGAATTTATGAAGACTTTATTTTTAAATAAGTCAAGGGAAGTTTTTTTAAGTAGGTATAATTTTCATTATGATGTCAGCATAGTTGTGTCATTATTTTTGTGGCTGGTAAAGATATTTACATGCAAAAATTGGCATACTGTAATAAAAATTCAGGGTTAAATGGACTATTAAAGATTATCTAAGTCAACTATTTCATTTTGTAAAAAAGGAAACCGAGGCACCAAGAAGCCAAGGATATACAGGCAGTTAATGTCAGAGCCAGATGTAGAACCCAGGTCTCCTGACTCATAGTTTAATGCTATTTTTCTAACATGTTTGATCAAATGTTGATTGAAATTTGAAAAATTTGACAAGCATTAATTGTGTTTTAAACCTTTGTGAAGAAAAATGAAAAGACCAAGGGCACATTACACTTCCAGTATTCAGAAACATTTTGTATTACCGAAACATAGTTTTGAATAAAATAACAAAATGATTTGACCTTAGAAACTTGGCATGTGTATTTTTTTTTTCATTTCTTAATGTCCTGAAAAAAACATTATGGTTAAAAGGCCAGCCTCGTGATCAGGAAGACCTGAGTTCCAGTCTTACTTCTGACACATACTAGGTGTGTGAAATGGACAAGTCGCTTAGTTTTTTTAGTATCCCGTTTGAGTCTTTAGAATTCTAAGTTATGGCCGCGTTTCTTTTCTACATGACTAAAGGAAACTTCCACACTTGAAGCTCACCGAACTAATGAAGTCAGAGATTGAGATCTGCTAGTTCCCTTACCTCCCAAAAAATCTTAAGTTCATGTTCAATGTTTATTATTTTAACAACTTTGGTTTTAAGGGCAATAGAACAATTAAGTAACCATTGTGGTATATAGCACATATCAAAGAAGAGTCTAGCTAGATTGTTATTTAAAGCAGATAGATAGAACCAAAGATACACAGATATAGATATCTTTAAGTATATGAAGTGATCCAGAGATAATGTAGATAAAATATTTAAATTTGTTTTCTTTCTTGGGTTGCCTAAAATTTCTTCAAATAAACTGGGTTCTTTATTTTTCTTTTTGCAAATATCACAAATTTCCACATGGGTGAATGTTAAGTAATTTAGTCATAGTAAATGAAAACATAACAGGATACAAATACGGAGAAACTTAAAAATCCTTGTTCTGGAAGATTTAAAAAAATTTTTAATTTGAACTACATAATAAATATAAAAACAACATTATCTTTAAAAAATTTGTACATATTTCTATACATGTTTAAATAGCAATATAAAATTTTATTTTTCATGTTTATAAAGTTTGATTTAAAAGGCAGCTAAAATTTAAGTAGAATATTTTCAGAGATTTAATACTTTATTTGCAGTTTTTCAGATATCGCATTTCTATTCTTTAATGTAAAAAACAGTAGCAAAATTTCTTATATATTAGAATACATTCAAATGCTTCCAAAAATCATAGATATATTTAAAATGACAGCAACCCATAAAGTAAATAGTATTCAATACATTTTGAAACCTGTTTAGAAGTTAGAATGAAGTTTTGAATGAGTGTCATTTATTTTAGATAGATTTTAAACTAAAAAGTTCTATGAATAGTCATTAAATAATTGGAAATGAACATGCAGTACAATTTCAGGTGACACCAAATTGCCAAGAAGATAGTTTTATTTTTGGTTCCCAACAATAACAACAAATTTATTATAATATTTCACAACTGTTTCAATGCCAAACTAACTTCAAATACTATTTGAAAAGTGTGAATGTTACCATATTTCAAGTTAAAGGATTGTAACTGAGAACATCAAACCTTATATTCCATATTTTGCATTTAAACTTCCCTTTTTGGTTCCTTAAGTTGAAGATATATACATACATACATACATACATTCATACATACATATACATATATATATATACACACACACACACATATATATATGTATATGTACACACACCTCCCCACATATGTAAATACATGTGTTGAAGGTCCCTCCTTATAAAAGATCTGTCAACCACATATCATTAATGTTTATATCCATGTGTTGCAGAAATAATTTTTGAAATAAGGAAAGGATTTTATTGCTGTTAGCTATTTTGAATTGTATAAACAGGGAGATATTTGATTTTTCATCCTCTGTTCTTCCATCTTGACAAAGGAGATATTATTCGTTGTTAATGCAGAAAACTAGCCATTTTTGGAGAAGTGTCAAAGAAGAATTGGCAAATATGTAGCCTGCCTCTACTTCCTTTTACCCTCATTTCACATGCAGGAAAATCACTATTTTGTGTTTTGTCTTTCAGCCTCCAGCTCTAAATACAGTGTATATTGTTGTTTTACATTTCTGCTTAATCGAATTTCCTATTTAAAAAGAAAGTTGGTAGTTTATTTGTTATGTAGAGATATAGGTCCTTATATTAGTTTTACTAACAGGTATAGCAAAAGAGAGAAATAATAAAGTAGGAAGCAAGTATATAACAAAACAAAATTAATTTTTTGTCTAAATAACATTTATTTTGAGGCCATAGTTGACCTTGGAGTAGGATTGCTCTTCTTCCAGTAGTATATTCATCTATACAGATATGACACAGTATATGTTTGCTCTTACAAAGTGCCAACTAAGTCCCAAGTGCTCTAAAAGGACAGGAGAAGAAGGTGGGGGGATGGAAGTATTTTTTTTTTTCATTCCTAATGGTGTCCTCTAGTATGGTGCCCTCTCAATATTTAGAGCTGTAAGGGACCTTAGAAACTACCTGTTCCATTGACGTAACAGGTGAGGAAACTGAGGTCAAAAAGGTTAAAAGGCTTGTCTAGGAAACAAGTACTTCGGCAGAGCTGGTTTTCTGATTCCAAATCTATCATTTTTTCTACTATACTGTGTGCTACCTCTTGGGGTTTTTGTTGTTGTGGTTGTTTGTTTTGTTTTGTTTTAATAAGACAAGTTAACAAATTAAAACAGGATGGCTTAGTTTCTTTGTCATAACCTAAAGCAAATATATTTAAATATCTATTCAGTCATAATGATGACTTAGGAACAATGGCTTTTACCTGCTTGCTTTTCATTCAGTATTTCCTCTCATAAGTTACAATAATGAAGGCTTAAAATTCCATTTTTCTTAGTTGATGCAAAACTTGTCAGTTTTATTCCTTTTCAAAAAGCCATCATTTCTACTATTCATAATGAAAACACTATCTTGAATTATATTGGAATTTCTTTAATTAAAATTAGTGCTTATATAAGTTTAGTGGTCACACAAAATAGCAGCTAAAAGAATATAGCTTTAAAAAGTAGCATGGAGAAAAACTTTCCCAGGAGTTTGTGCTTGAGCTTACTTTGACCTAAAATATGCTACTCTTGTGAAGGAAATAGTTGTGGGATACCAAATATAACCACCACTCTATTGGTCGAACAACTAAACCAATAGTCATTATAGTTAAAGGAAATACAGACAGTACACCATTTAGTGCCAACCATAATTTTTAAAGTAATTATCAATGAAGTGAGAGAAATAGAAGGAATTAAGAAGTAAAAGCTGCATTGGAAATATTGAGAGGAGATGGAAACAATTCCTCACATAATTATAAGAAAATAAATACTCTGTACAAATGCAGACAGCACTTTATAATACATGTAGGTGAAACATAGGGCCATAATTGTCTTCTACCAGTACTTTTATTGATCTGGTAGATGGGGCCTTTTAGTATTAGAATCCTAAGGGGCTTTATTAATAAAACCTTCACGATGGACTAAATATAGTCACAATCTTTATTTCAAATTGTCTAGAAAGGAAAATAGACATTCAGATTTAACAGGGATTTGGTATGCCAAGTTACTTGCAGGAAGTTTTTGAAAATAAAAGTTGATTGATCGTATTGTAAATATGATGATAGGTATCTTTTTCTCTTCATCATTTTTCTTTTCCATGTTTTTTTTCCAAGACTCTGAACTGCTCTGTGTTTTCAGAAAATAATTCCACAGTATACACATGGAGGAAAACTTTGGAAGATGGTTTTATATTTGTGCTTTAAATGACTACTCTCAAAAAAGAAAAAAAAATGTTCATTCTAGTTATAGTATTTTTAGCAGAATACCATTCAATATTTATTTAGTACTCTGTACTGTACTAGTTAATAAATATGTCTGCCATCATTATAGTGTTAAAAGAAGCTTGGTGAAGAATTTAATCACTTGTTGATAGAGTATTATTTCATCTACACTAATGAATTTGTACCTAACTTAATTCACTTGAGAAAAAAATAAAAACGAGTGCAGAGGTTTTAAAATTTTAATAGAACAAGATACTCTATAGAGTATATAACATTCCTGAAATGTTTAGTATTCATCTTATATTTTTAAAAGTATTCTAGTTCTGTCACTAACTCACCACGGACAAGAATTCACCTCTCTAACACGTTAACAAATGTTGTGAGAAAACTGCTTTGTAAACTTTAAAGCACTATATAAAATAAGATTATTATTATTATTAGTGTTGTCAGTTTTATACAAAAGTATTAAAGATAACTCATTTATTGTGATGATAATTTTCCAGTGTGTAGGTTATCCATTACATGAAACTTAAATCTACAAATTTTGTTCATGGCTCACATTTCTGGATGGCAAAGTCCTTTGATCCCAGAACATAGGTTGTTTACTGCTGTCCCTTTCCTCCTACATGTAAAGTGCAAAAGGTCACTTAATATCAGACAAAGGCCTCATGTCTTCAGAGGGAGGGTAGAATTCTCCCAGGAAGCTTGTCTGTATTGCTGAATGATAGAATAGAAGTAAAAATCTTTTAAAAGGTGTAAAGTTCTACAGAAGTATAAATGTTAGTAGAATTACCATATGTCACTGACAATTTTCTCTATGCACATTTGGCCTTTTTCATATGCATCATGACAGTAAAAAAACAAATTCAAGTGATTTTTATATTGGTGATCAAAATTATATTTGTTCTTTTAAAAGCAAAAAAAAGAAAAAAGAAAAACAACCCTTCTTCTTAAAAGGTGGTGCCTACTTACTAAGCATAAATTAGAACTTGTTTTTAGTTAAGGAACGTGGAATTCCTGACACAAGTGATACCTTGTATTTATTCAGTGGGTGGACATGTTAACTAATGTCTGAAAACTGGTTAATATCAATATTTACCAATTAATGTTGCCTTTAATCAAAATGAATGAGAATCCAAAAGATAATAAAGAACTTGTCATTAATGCTTACCAAAATCCTGCACCATTACAATGTTAAGTTCTTGAACACATACTAAATACTGTCTAGTGAATATTGTTGACATTGAATTACCTGGTTAACAGTTTAGACTCTAATTGTTACATATTCAGCAAGTAGGAAATTGGACTAATTTCTAAGTGTATAGGAAGCTTTTGAATGCCCATATGCCTACTGCCAAGAAGACTAAACATTAATGAATAGAGGATGTTTATCTATCTATTAGGAAGGGTCTTTTATTAGCTTAAACAAAGTCTGCCTTGAGGACAAATGCTCTGATCCTGCTTGTGAAACAGAAGCGGACTTCAAATGTACTTGTAGGTAAATTAAAACTTTTTTTAAAAAAAATCAGGGTTACTAATATTTTTAAGGCACAACATCTTATTTAAACAAATGATTAACCTTGACAGTGGAAATGTAAACAGGACCCTAATAAAGGAAATAACTAGTCTTTCCTGTTGGGATTTAGCAGGTATTTGGTCTTTAATCAAAGCTGGTGTGAACTCTGTGTAGTAGAAAAAGGATACCAAAAGGTTAAGGTCACATTTTAGATGTTGACTATTTGAGTTATCTCTTTTGTCGTGAAATTTAACTGGAGTTCCATACCACTTGAAATAGAAGCTGAAGTAAATGTAAACTCCTTTTACTGACATTAACTCTTCTCTCTTTAAACTTGATGATCTAATCCTAATAATCCAGCTTCCTCAGTTTTACTTTCCTCAAAATACAGTAATACAACTTTTATGTCATTATACATTCATTTCTTTTAACTGTAAGGGGGGGAGTGTTTAAATGAAACATTATAGGACTGATTAAAACCTTTGAGAAAATGTTACCTCTTTTAACATTAAAATAATGGTGCCAATTAATTTTAAAAAGGGGGAAGTTACTCAAAATAATGAACACACCCAAAATGATGCAACAGGACTATTTTTTGAGTAATTTCAAGACTGAAGTACAGTAATACATCAGTCACATGGTTTGTTTGGTATAGAGGTTAACACTGTTTTCCAGTTAAATGAGGTTTAGGCCATTTGTGCAATAAAATTTGCCAGAGCAAGTATTCCTTAGCATAGGATGAGGGGACTTGCTTGCCTGTTGGAGCTCTTTCACCCGTTCACAATTGTATTGGTTGATTTCTCAATTATGTATTTTTAGAAGTACTACACTTTGCCAACCACAGATCTTCAGTCTAGTAACCAAACCAACAACCCACAAAGTCAACACACTTTGAAAGAGGCCTCATAAAAGTACAAAGTTAAGGTTGTTTCTGATGACTTTAGCTAAAACAGAATAAACCCAGAGGGAAAAATAAAGTATCTTCCCCAAACTTTACACAAATAGCATGAAACTTAAGCTCTCCATAAGAAATATAAAGTATTTGGGGCACAAGTTTTTATTGTAAGTGTAAGAAACTAGAGATGACTCAGAAAAAAATGGAAAATAGGTTAAAGAAATCATCAGTGAAAACGTAAATCTTTCTTTGTCCCTGATTCTCCTATCCAGAGTAAATCTAGTTTTACTCCATTCTAAAGTAGAACTGCAGAAAGGTTTCAGAAATTTTGGGGAAATTAGTGTGAACATAGATTGAATATAACTCTTCTTTATTAATGTAACCTACAGCTCATAGGAGATTACACAATGGTGGGTTGTTTTGCCATTTGGAGGACATAGGTTTTAGAGATGTTCAGGTCTACTCACATTTATGAATTCATTTTTATGCCAAGGCTTTTCTTTGATATTTAAGTTCTTATTATTTTATCTCAGAGTCTCAGATTTTTTAGCCATAAATTTCCCCTTAAATTTTTTTTTTGTTTTTGAGATTGGGTCTCTTTCTTTCTCAGAATAGGAGTGCAATAGCTACCCACTTGGGCCTGATTCCCATGGTGACTGTAATGAACATTTTAACCTTCTCTGTTTTTTCTGACCTGGCCCTAAAGGAGTTTACCTTACTTTAGGCAGCTTAGTTAGCCATCAGCTCACAGGGTCTCATCCTATTGGTGCTAGACCTAATGGAGACACCCCATCACCTTTAACCCAGCTGCAGCTTAGAAGTTCCAAACTCAGGAGATCCATCAGCCTCAGCCTTCTCAGCAGCAGAAAATACATAGGTCACCACACCTGGAAAAATTTTCCTTTTTGTTGTATAGAAGCTGACACAGCAGCCGGGAAGTCATATCAGAAATCAAGAAGCAAATAAACATATATTAGAGTACACCTACATCCAGAGAAAGAACTGAGGCAAACTATTTGCTCTCTTTTTTTCTCTTTTTTTGTTTTTTTTTCCTTCTCTCTCATGATTCATTCCATTGGTCATAAATCTTCTTTGCAACTTGACTGTTGTGTAAATAAGTTAAGTACGAAGGTTTATGTAGAATCTCTATTGGACTTCTTAGGGGGAAAAGAGGGGAGGAAAGGGAAGAAAATTTGAAACTCAAGAACATGTAAAACTTTAAGCATTATAAACTAAAAATAAAAATCTAATTAAAACAAACAAAACCCCCAAAATACTAAATGTGCAAGTCCAAAAGTTTTCTTCTTAGAATCACAAAATCTCAAAGTTCAAAGGTACTTCAGAGGTCAAGTCCAATCCCTACCAAAGCATGAAGGCTGTCTACAACATGTCCTACTCTAGACTCTTCTAAATAGAGTGACAGGGAATTCTCTGCCTAACCACCCCACTTGAAAAGGATCCATTCCATTTTTGAATAGCTTTAATTGTTAGGCAGTCTTTTTTATATTTAAGTCCAAATCTTCCTCCCTGTAATTTTCACTTATTAGTTGTAGATTTGCCTTCTGTAGACTGTCTTTACCCATTTCTACATGATTTATGTCCATGATGATGAATCCATGAATTATCAGAGTTGATATTTCTAGCATTAGTGAAGATTACAACTTATCTATATCCTCCCATCCTATGTGAATCTTGTTCATGTCTTTACATAAATCATCTACAAAGGACCTATTTGATGCATTGGAGATCTTCCTCTGGGTCTTCTAATATTCCATCAATACTAGTACTTGACTCAACCTGTGTTTTCTTCTTAAAGCCTTCGCTCCTCCATGCCCCAAATTCCCATTTCTTCAAATAAATTTGGTCATGATTTAAGCCTCCACATCACCTTGGTTTACCTTCCTTTCTATATACATTCCAGTTTCAAATCAGTACAAATCATATTGTGCAATGTGCTAGAGATGATATAAATCTTGGATAACAGTTCTCATCCTTATGGAATTAATAGTCTACTAGTGGAATATGACACAGTGGGATTATACAGTGCCCTCCTTCACACTCCTTCAGGGCTGACAGTTTAAAGCAAACAATTGGCATGATCCAGATTTTATTTTTTTTAGATCAGATTTGTGCTTTCTGTTTGTTTAGGGAGCTCACACTGGGGAAACTATATTTTTTTCATTCATTTCAGTTCTGTCCAACTG
>CM053622.1:194770596-194872067 GCA_028646595.1 Phalanger gymnotis | reverse complement strand
CCCCCCCCCCCCCCCCCCCCGCCTTATTTAGAGACATCTGCTATACAATTCACAGTCAGAGAATTGCCTCAGTTACTGAGGGGGTTAAATGACTTGGCCAAAACTAGGCAGAGCTAAAATCTAGATATTCCTGATTCCAGGGCCAGCTTTCTATCTACCATGCCAAGCTGCCTTTCATGATCCACATGTACAATACTTAGCCAGTTTTGTTGGTCATCATTACTTGCTCACATGTTCATGGATATTGTGTGCAAATAAATCAAATAGGGAGTCTCTACTGAGGCAAATAATATAACAAAATAGATATATATCTAAGCACAGTGCCATAATTGCTATACCTTGATGCTTCTCTCACCCAGTTCTCTCATGCTAAATAATTCAAAGCTCTTTCAGTTATACTATATTACTTTACACACCTAGTCTCTTCAGTCATTTCCCTCACTGTACACTATCAAGTTATCTTTATCATGATGCTACAAAATACCCCTGTGGAATTGTAATCAACTGTCCCTTTCCCAGCTGATCACATGTCAGAAAGTAATGCTGCTGCTGACAATTAAAATAATATTAATAACAATAGCTAATATTTATGTAATACTTTAACATTTGCAAAGTGTTTTATTTATATCATTTTATCCTTAAAACAACCCCACTGAGAGGTATAAAGGAGGAAACTAAAGCTATGGTGGAATATCTCTTACATTCCAAAGAACAACACCTGCATACTTCTACCCCTTGGCATCAAGATCTGTGTGACATACATGAATAATAAAAAAAAATTCATAAGATAGGTGGGAATGGCAAATGTCGTGGGGGAAAATTGTTAACCAAGGGAGATTCTTTTTGGAAGAGATAGTTATTTGAATCAGAAGATGTCAGTTTTAATTAGGTACAGAGGTGGGAAGGAAAAGATTCTAAGCATAGGGAATAGCATGAAAAAAGACAAGGAGGCAGGAAACCAGGGGCATATATTAAGGGATAGTAAGTGGTCTAGTTTAGTTGGGATACTGAGTGTGTGGGGGTGTATAATAGGAGATAGTCCAGAAAAGAGTGGTACTGATTATATCGTTCCTAAAATGTGACTCCTAAAGCATTATTCCAAATATGGTCTGAAAAGAGCAGATTGCTACAGGGCTATCACCTGTCTTCTCCTTGTATTGAATGTTATGTTTCTATTATTATAGGTCATAATATCATTAGCTTTTTCGTCTGCCTCATTAAGTGGATGACTTATTGAGTTTAAAGCCACTTAAACTCTTAGATCTTTTTCCCCATTAGTTTGTTTTCCTAGCCTGTACTATCTATGTAGGTGGGGTTTTTTTAGTCCAAGTAGAAGAATATATATTTATCCATATTAAGTAGTTAGCTTCAAATACATCAATCTTTCGTTTGTCTGGGATCTTTAGGACATTATACGTAAGTGAATTCTGTAGACAAAGTTATTATATTTAAATACCAAAGTGTTATGTTTTTAATTGTTAATGGAAACGTCTCTTATTATGGCATCCTTTCCTTAATGCCTGTGTATCCCTTTGAATTAGTCAATCAGTTAACATCTATTAAGCCAGGCCCTGTGCACTGGGGATAGAAAAAGAGGAATAAGACAGTCCCTGCCCTCCAGGAGCTCACAACATAATGGGAGAGACAACAAACAAACAAAAGCATATAAACAAGCTAAAGACAGGACACAAAGATAATGAGTAATGGAGGAAAGGAGCTAGAATTAAGAAGAGCTGGGAACAGCTTCCTGTAGAAGATGTGATTTTATTTAAGATGTCTAAAAGCCAGTAGACACAGGTAAGGAAAGGAAAGCATTCCACAGGGGACAGCCAGAGAAAATGGCTGGAACCAAGAAATGGAGTGTCTTGTTCATGGAACAACAAGAAGACCTCTGTATATGGTGAGGAGTAGGTTGTAAGAAGACTGGAAAAGTAGGAGGGAGCTGGGTTATGACATGTTTTGATCTCCAAGCAGAGGATTTTGTAATTGGTCTTGAAAGCAACAGGGAGTACTGGAGGTGATTGGGTAAAGGGGTTACATATTTGGACCTGTGCTTGAGGAAATTCACCTTGGTGGCTGATTGGAGGATGGACTGGAGGATGGAGAGACTTGAGGCAGGTAAATCCACTAGTAATAGTCCAGGCATGAGGTGATGAGGGCCTGCACCACTGGCAGCAGTGTCAGAGGAGAGGAGAAGAATACAAGAGATGTTACAAAAATAAAATGGACAGATTGTGGCAACAAGCTTAATGGGGGGGGGATGAGATAGAGTGAGGAGTCAAGGATGGCAACTAGACTTGGAGACTAGGACACTGGTAGGATGGTGTTGCCCTCTATAGTATTGAAGAAAGTAGGAAGGGGTGTGGTTTAGAGACAGGGTAATAACTTCAGGTTTTAGACATGTTGTTTCAATTATCTTCTGAACATCTCTTTGAAATGTCTGAAAGGCAACTAGAGACGCAAAATTGGAAGTCAGCAGAGAGGTTAGAGTAGGAGAAATAGCTTTGAGAATCATCAGCATACAGATGGTAATTGAATTCATGGGAGCTTCTTTATAGTTTGTAATTTAGAGGATTGACCATAGCACTGAGAGATTATGTGACTTGTCAGGGTGAAATAGCCAGTTTGTGTCAGAATTGGGACTTCAATCTAAATCTTCTTGGCTCTAAGGTCAGCTCACTATCCACCGTGCAACACCACCTCCATGTTAATAATTGAGGTTTTTTTCCCTTCAGTTAGTTGAATGGATTGGGGAAAGCACATAAGCAAGCTTGCCAGAATTGCATGCAAAATAAAAATTGTAAAGGTAGAGGGCCTCAGGAACTCTCCTATTAATAAAGCATGTAAACTTTAAGTCAATGGACTCTGTACCGTCTTCTCAGAAGTAAAGTAAAAAAATAACTGTCAGCTAATTTTTGGATGTGTTATAGATGTTTGAGGCTAATGGTTAAGTGACTTCTAGATAGATGACTTTTTAATGAAAAAGAGTCTCTGCTTTCATACTTTATGACTTGGTGAAAGTTTCAAAAACTCTCAAATTTAGATCCCAGGGCTTAAGGTTCAGTTCTCTGAGCTAGCAGTTTAAACTTACGCCAGTTACTGAGCAACTAGGTGGCACAATAGAAACAGTGCTAGGCCTGGAGTCAGGAAAAATCATCTTCTTGAGTTCAAATGTGGCCTCAGACACTTACCAGCTATGTGACCCTAGGCAAGTCACTTAACTCTGTTTGCCTCAGGTTCCTCATCTGTAAAATGAGCTAGAGAAGGAAATGGCAAACCATTCCAGTATCTTTGCCAAGAAAACCCCAAATGGGGTAACGAAGAGTCAGATGTGACCAAAACAACTGAACAACAACAAACATAAGTTATTATAATGCTTGCTGCTTGATGGTATGGGTCATATGAACATGACCTAATTGGACTCTCACTACATATTGGAATTTTAAATGATAAATATTATTTCATATTCAGCCAGTTCTTAAAAGGATATTGACTTTTTATGGTTTTCCATGATAATTTATTTAGAACTGACTTGTTATCAGAAATTAGAACTCTAAATCTCTTTTTTCATAACACGAGTGACAGAAGCAAGTGTTTTCACTTTTAAAAATCACTTTAAAATATGCAGTATTTATTTACACATTTGAATAATCATGTCATTCTGACCATTCTCAACAAACTCTTAATCATTTGCATTTTAAGGGAATTGTAGTTTTAGTCAATATGAATCTTCCATCTACCACATACTTCTCTTATACAGTTTATCAAAGTAAAGCAACTTAATTGTTTTTGTAACATAAAAGTAAATATAAATGTGTGTGTATGAATGAATGATCAGATTTCCACTTTTGTCAGTCAGCTTAAGGCACTGAATGGTTGATTCACTGTAAAATTTGAGCACAATGGGACAGCTGACCTGACATAACAGTCTTGATTCAAACATTTGTTGTAAGTTCCTGAGGGAGCTAGCTGATGGAAGCTTTGTTGCTGAGTCATCTAAAACTTCACTGGACAAAATAGAGACGATATACTTTAGAGGATAATCTTGCTCTTTTCCCTGGAGAACAGAGAGAAGTCAACTAGTGAATCTTTCCACTAAGTTTCAAACAGTCTTAACATGATGATACTCCATCTATTGTTATGGACAGAATATTCAAAAATGTCTCATCCTGATTTGCCAGTGGAAGAAAGTTGTAAATATAAGCTTAGTTATTTTAACGATTTATTGTCAAATTACCTTAGGAGGAGCAGGCTGTTAAAGAACATTTTCGTGTTTGAGAAAATTATGAGTAAATAATACTGATTAGATATGTAAATATTTATTTTAAAGTTAAGAGAGATGCAGGGAAAATAAGGAAAAAAGTTTTTTTTCTTTTTATATCTTAACTGTGTAACCAATAAAAGTTATAAAAAAAAAAAATTGGGCTGTCCAAATCTAAGGCACAGTCCTAGCACATTTTGGATTTCTCTGCTAATCTTCTGCTCAAGTTTGATGTCACTCCATTGCTCTACTATCCCTGCACAAAAATGCTTCATGTCTGAGTCTCAGTTTTCTCATTTGCAACTTGAGGGGGTTCTACTAGGTGATCCCTAGGATCCCAATCCAACTGTCAATCATTTGATGCTTATGACCTAAGTCAAAATGCCAACACTAAATCTAAACCATTAACCTAAGGGCCAACACTGATTCTCATCCTCCTTGCAGAAAAACTGACTAAATAAGGTGTGCAACAGTTTGAAAAAGAGGTTCAAGTTTAGAAAGAATATCATATAATTACTTAGTTCTTAGCATTATTTGTACTGGACTGAAGGCAAGATGAGGGCACCTAGGTGGTACAGTGGTTAGAGTACTGGCCCTGGACGGAGGAAGACTCATCGTCTGGGTTCAGATCGGGCCTCAGACACTTACTGTGTGACCCACCCTGTTTACCTCAATTTCCTCATCTGTAAAATGAGCTGGAGAAGGAAATAATAAACACTCCAGCATCTTTGCAAAGAAAACTCCAGTTGCACATGACTGAAATGACTAAATAACAGGAAGAAGGGCTCATTAATTTTCCCTGACTGCTTGAGAAGATTGGACTTCAGACATATAAAAAGATCTATTTTCTAGATAGCTTTTTCAGAACTTAGAATCTTGCTAGTACAGTTGGATGGATCATTGGGGAAATAGCAATGGGATCCTTGATTGGATCACTTTTAGGTCAGGAACTGTTCTGAATTTTATAAGTCCTATCCCCACAGTCTTTGGAGTATTGCTAGATATATAGTGTCCCAGATTAAGAATTGGAAGAAACCCTAAATACTCTGTAATCAAAACCTCTCATTTTATACATGGGAGAAACAGACCAACAGAGATGGTGATTTGCCCAAGATCACACCAGGTAATAATTACCAGGGCCAGAATTAAAGCCCAGGTCTCTGAATCCAAATCAGGCATTTCTTTTCAGTTTGCTATGATGCCTTGTAGTTCAGGCTTCACCTTCATTCAGTTGAAATAGATGGATGAAGTTTCACTAGTTATCACTGTAAAGGAAAAGAGAATCAGATATTCCCAAGGACAAAAGAGAAAGGTCTAGAACCAAGAATTACGTACCTATCAACTAGGTGACACAGTAGATAGAGCGTTTAACCTACAGTTAGGTCACTTAAGTTTTCCTAAGTTTCCTTAACTGTAAGATAAAGATAAATAATAGCACCTACTTCCCAGCACTGTTGTGAGAACCAAATGAGATAGTATTTGTAAAGTATTTTGGTATGGTACCTGACGCATAGTAGGTGTTAAATTGAGTATCATTGTATAAGGGAAACAAATGGAGTGTCAAAGAAAAAGAGCAATTTAAAATATTCTTGATGGGAAAAAACAACTGAAAAAGAATTTTGAAATATAAATTTGGAAGTCAAAAAAATTTAGAAAGTAACTACAAGTATACAGTCTAAATGAACTTTATCAGAATGAACCATTAGCATTCTAATGGGGAAGGAGTGTTAAAAGGAATCTTAGAATGAATATATATATATATCTTTTACTGACCAAACTGCAACAAAAATTACAGTGCATAAAAGGCCAATGAAAAAAGTACTAAAATCAATTGTAACTAAATAATTTAATCCTAAAGAATTGTTTGGTCAAGGAACTGATCATAGAAGTGAACAGCAATCCAAAATTTTGGACATGCAGTCAAAGCAGTCATTAGAGAAAAACATATATATCAAATACTTTTATTAACAAAAAAGAAAAAACAGATAAATGCAATAAGAATCCAACTAAAAATATGAGAAAACCAACAAATTTTAAAACCTCAATTAAACAGCAAAATTGAAATGCTGAAATTTAAAAATAAATTAATAAAATTGAGAACACAAATTGAATTAACAAAAAATTTGAGCTCTTTTTTAAAAAATAAAGTAAATCCTTAATTTGATTAAAAATAGGAAAGAGGAAAACTATATTACAAATATCAAAAATTTAAAAAGAATTCACAACAAATGAAGTAGAAATTGAAGATATTATAAACTATTTTGCATATGTGTTAACAAAACCAGCAACTTAAATGAAGTAAATGAATATTTATGAATGTATAAGATACACAAATTAACAAAACAAGAAATAGAAAATCTAACCCAATTTCAGATGGAAAATTAAACACACCAGGAATGAATTTCCAAAGGAAAAAAATTAGGATGTGATGGATTCACAAATGATTTCTATTAAGCATTCAAGGTGCATTTAATTCTGGTATTATTTCAGTTTGCCAAAATAGCAAATGAGGGGATCCTACCAAATTCTTTCTTTGACAAAGATATGGTCTTCATACATAAACCAGGGAGAAACAAAACAAAGAAAATCAAAGACTAACATTCTTAATGAATACCAATGAAAAATATTAAATAAAATAATCGCAAAGAGGCTAACATATCACAAAAATTATACAATTTGACCAGTTTGAATTTATATTGAGAATACAGAGTCAGTTTAATATTAAGAAAACTATCAGCTTAATTAATGACATTAATAGTAAAATCTTCAAAATTCATGATTATATCAGAAGATATAGAAAAAGCTTTTGACAAAATCCAATGCATGTTTCTGTTAAAAATACACCAGATAAAAATAAATGGACCTTTCCTTAAAATGATAAATTTATGTGTATGTATATAGATGTATATATACATATACATAAACACATGTATGTATATGAATATATGTATTATGTGTGTATGTATAAAAGCAAGTACTACCATTATTTGTAACAGAAATAAACAAGAATCCTTTTGAAAAAGTCAGGGGACAATCAAAGATGTCCATTGTGAGTCACTACTCTTTGACATAGTACTAGAAATGCTAGGTATAGCAATAAGATAAATTCAAAATGAGTACCTGACCTAAAAATAAAAGGCCATATAATTAATAAATTAGTGAAGCATGGGAAAAATTAACTATCAGATCTTAGGATAGGAGAAAAGTTCATGACCAAACAAGGAATAGAGAACATCAAAAAAGATTAAATGAATAATATTGATTTCATAAAATTAAAAAGTTTTCATATGCCCAAATGTAATAAAGCTAAGTTTAAACAAGAAGTAGCTAACTGGGGGAAAAAATCTTTGCAGCAGACTTTTCTGGTAAAGACCTGATTCAGACTTACATGAGAAAGAGCCATTCCCCAATTGATAAATGATGTGACAATATGAAAAGATAGTTTCCAAGGGAAGAAACCCAGGCTATCTATAGCCATATAAAAAAAATTCCTCAAATCATTACTAATTAGAGAAATGAAAATTAAAATACTTCTAGTATTCTACTTCACCCCCTTTTGAGTGGCAAAAGTCACAAAACAGGAAAATGACAAAGGTTAAAGGGCTGTGAGAAAGCAAGTATATTGATGTACTGTTGGCAGACCATTGAAATTGATTTGGAATTTAAACAGTTACTAAACTTTTGCCACAGCTATACTGCTACCAGGCCCATATCCAAAATAAAGGTCCTTTATGTACAAAAATGTTTATATTAGGTCTTTTTATGGCAATAAAAACTGGAAACTAAGATGTTCATCAGTTGAGGAATGGCTGAATAAGTTGTGGTATATGATAACTAATGTGCTGTAAGAAATGAGACTATAAGATGATTTCATAAGAAATATTGAAGGACTTACATGAACTGATGCAGAGTGAAGTAGGACCAGGGAAAAAAAAAACAAGTTATACTATAACATCAGTGTTATAAAAATGAACAGGAATTTTATAAACTAATTAAGGACAGAATGATCAGAAACAAGAGAACAATCTGTATAAAAACAACAACAACATAAGAAAAAAGTACAACTACTTTGAAAGCTGTAATAACCATGATCACTATCATAATGATTCATGTTTCCTGAGGACCAGTGATGAAACATGTTATTTATTAGAGAGGTGGTGATGGATCTAGTATGCAATATGAGGAATATATATGTGTGTGTGTGTATATATATATATGTATATATATATATATATGTGTGTGTGTGTATACATAAATATATAAATATATACACACACACTTTTTTAGTAGGATAGGGATGGGGAGAAAATAGATTTCTGTTAATTTTAATAGAGAAACGGAGGGATGCTACAGATGTGAACTTGCATTTTCAAATACTACAGCTGTGAACATATCCTTTCAGAAGAAATCATTATATGATTAGTTTATTTAACTATTTTACTATGTTATAAGAGATCTTTCACTAAGTGAGAGTAATCTGTAAATATTTGTAATAGGAAGACAAACCATCAATAAAACTTTATTTGAAAAACAGATTTAAAAAAAGAAACATGCCCACTCACTGTGGGTGTACTCCAAAGTACTGTCTTAGGCCTATTTCATTTTCTCTGTATTCTCTCACTCGATGGCCTCTTAAGTTCCCATGAGTTCAGTTGTCCTCTCTGTGTTGAGGACTCCCATAGCTTTTATTCAGCAGTAATCCTTCTCTTTAGTTCTAGTCCTGTATCGCAAACTGCCCATGAGACATTTTGAACTGGCTGTCTTGTAAGCATTTCAGATTTAACGTATCCAAACCACAACTTGTTATCTGTCTCCCAAACCCAGCCCCCTTCCTACAAAAACTTCCCTATTTCTGTTAAAGGCACCATCATCTTTCTAGTCAACCACGTTGTCAACCTTGATGTCGTCTACCTCAACTTCTCCCTTTTTCTTACCTCTAATATACAATCAGTTGCTAGATTTTTACCTTGTTTCTGTCTTCACAACATGTCTCAAATATCTCCTCTCCATGGCCATCTTTCTTCAGGCCTTCATCAAATATCGCTGGGATATTTCAGTAGCTTACTATTTGGTCTCCATATCTCAAGTTTCTGTACATTCCAATCTGTCTTCCACACCATCTCCCAAAGTAATTTTCTTTTTTAATTTTATTTTATTTTGAGTTTAATTAATAAAACAAGCACTTCCATAACAGTAGAATAGAAAAAAAGATGATTGTACATGAAACTGTAGATCTATTGTGTACAACCTGCTATTCCTTTTAAATATATTTTCATTTTTTTTCATTTCATTTTCATATAACTTAACTTTTTCCTGTTTTTCTTCCCCCCCCCTCTAGAGATGGCTACCATTACACATAAGTATGTGTATGTATGTGTGTGTGTGTATATATATATATATATGTATATGTGTGTGTGTATGTATGTAAAACCGTCCTATACATACTCTGTTTATCAGTTCTTTCTTTGGATGCAGATAGCATCTTCCTTTGTGTGTCTGTTGTAATTTATTTGTGTGTTTATAGTGGTTAAAAAGACTTGGTCACTCAAAATTGTTTTTAAAGCAATGTTGTTGTTACTGTATTTGGTTCTGCTCAAAGTAATTTTCTCTTGTTTTTTGTAATTTTCTTAAAGTGCAAATTGGACTATTCTCCCTCTCCCAAACCTGCCCCACCCCCACACACAGTAAACTCCAGTAGTTTTTTTTACTTCTAGAATCAAATATAAACTCTCATGTTTGTAATTTAAAGCTCTTAACCTGGCCCCTTCCTACCTTTCCAGTCTTCCTATAAACTACTCCTTTCCATACACTTTGTGGTCCAGTAATACTAACCTGCTCAAAGTTTTGCTCACAGGACACTCCTGTTTCTGTGCTTTTGCACTGGTTGTCCCTAGTGCCTGGAATACACTCCTTCTTTAACCCCAATTTATTGGAATCCCTGGTTTCTGACAAGAATTAGCTCAAGTTCCACCTTCCTTCCTGATTCTCTTACACATGTACACATACCAGCTGCTAGTGTCCTCCATACCAAAACTTCTGTGTATTTTCAAAAATTGTGTGTGTGTGCGTGTGTGTGTGTGTAGGCTCCTCATAATGTAAGGTCTTTCAGGACAAGAACTATTTTATTTTTATTTTTTAACCCTAGTACTTAACAGAATGCCTTGCATATATAGTTGGTGATTAAAAAAAATACTTGTTGATTAATTGAAGTTTTTGTCTGTCAATAGAAAGATATTATCAGTGGTATTAGCTTTTAGGTACTGAAATGATGCCTGCTAAAGTTAGTTTTATGGAACTATATTAAATAGATAACTATTTATACAAAGAGTATTTAATTTTAAATATTTTAGCATCAATCTTGTCGATATTTAAGATAATCTGAACTTAGCTATTTCTCCATCATCCCCTCTTGCATATTTGAGTTAATAAAGGAGTTAGCATGCATTCTCAAAAAAAAAAAAACAGAAAGAAAATGTAAAAATTGGCAGTTATCCACTCCCAGAAAGCAACAGAAATTTTTAAAAGAATTTTTAAACATGGCATAAGAGAAAGTAGTGACTTTGGATAAATTGTTAAAAGAGACAGGCAGTTTTGCACTGATTGTCATTTTCTTCAAGATTCTATTGACCATTATTTTTGCTGTGTCCACTACTAGGCACCTAGGTGGTGCGGTAGATAGAACACAGGACCTGGAATTAGGAAAGACTTGAGTTCAAATCTAGCATCAGACATTAACTAGCTATGTGACTAGTCAAATCACTTAACCTCTGTTTGCCTTATTTTCCTCAAATGTAAAATAGGGGTAATAATAGCACCTACCCCACAGTGTTATTGTCAACATCAAGTGAGATAAGATTTGTAATGTGTCTGGCACACAGTAAGATACTACATAAATGCTATCGTTGTTGTCATTAATTCTCCTCCAGGAAGTGTGTGAACACTGAAAGCAGGCTGTAGAAAATTGGATTAAATAATATTAGAGAGAAGAAATCCCTGGAAAACTGAGGATTTGAGCCAGCTGTTACTTTGCTCCCCTTTCTTCATCTGTATGTCTGAGCTCAGAAAGGGAGAAGAAAAGGGAGCTCCTCTTACTATTGGTAGTACCTATTTTTTCTTCCGAAGACCAGTTTTAAGCAAAATGATAAAATAAGTGAAGAGATGTGGCAGAGATACAGAAGTTTTTTCCTCTTTTTATCCCGTCTTCGCTTCCTGTGCCATATGGAATGAGGAAATGTTTGCTTCTCCCCTTAAAAAGATGGAGGGCTTTTATTTAAAGCAAAAATATCCAGGTCTAATGGGGGCTGTACTCCCCACAGAAAAAACCTTCTAAAACACTGTCTTAAGTAAACTAAGTAGATAACTCAAGAAGCTGGTTTTAATCCTGAATTAAAGCCCTCCTTATTTTATTTTTATTGTTACATACAGACCTATACCTCTATGAAATAATGTATGCACTTTATGTACCCCTTTGCATTGGCTATATTTTGAATCTTTGATCATCTCCCTCCCTTCAAATGGCAGGTTGTACATATAGCCTGCATGATTAATATTACCATTGCCTGTAGAAATGTTTTGGAACAAAACAAGTGATTGGGATGCTTTACAGAGCAGATCTATTTTTCCTCTAATTTTTTCTCCAGGTTTTCAACCTAGGTATCATCCTTTACTCCTCCACTTTTACCCCCTAAATCTTTCAGCCTCTAAATCCAATCTATTTCAAGGACCTATTGATTTTACCTTTGTAATATCTCTCAAATACACATCCTTCTCTCCACTGACACTGTCACTTGTCACCCCTAATGCCCTCATATGACTGGTTGGTTTCCCTGCCTCCAGTCTTTCTGCATCCCAGTCCCTTCTCCACTCAGTTATGAGCCTGATCTTCCTAAAGCAGAGGTCTGGCCATGACACTCCTTAATCAATGGACTGCAGTGGCTCCCTGTAATCTTCAGGATCAAACATAAAACCCTCATTTGGTGTTCAGAGCCTTGTATAACCTGACTTCATCCTAATGTCTTCTCACACTGTGCTCATTCTCATATAGTCTGCCAGTAGCTTCCTGCTGTTCCTCACACAAGACACCTCTGTCTTTCGATACAGGGTGCTTACTTTTTTTAGGCAGTTGGGGTTAATGACTAGTAAGTGTCAAGCGTCTGAGGTCACATTTGAACTCAGGTCCTCCTGACTACCTCTCTGGAGCTCTATGCACTGTAACATAGGGTATTTTCACTAGCTGTCCCTCATGCCTGAAATACTCTCCCTCTCTGTCTCTGCCTCCTTGGTTCCCTAGTTTCCTTTGAGCTCCAGCTAACATCCCACCTTCTGCAAGAAGCCTTTTCTAATATCTCTTAATGCTAGCACCTCCCCTCTTGTTGATTATCTTCAACTTATCCTGTATGTATCTTGTTTGTATATGAATATTTGCCTTCTGGCTCCTCCCACCCTAACCATTAGACTGTGTGAGCTCCTTGAGAGTAGGGGCTGTTTTTTGCCTTTCTTTGTATCTACAGCACTTAGCACAGTGTCTGGCACATTACATGTCTTTAGTAAGTGCTTGCTGATTTGACTGGATTTCGACTTTTTTTTTCCTCTTCACCTCCCTAAAGCTAGGGATTTAACCCAGGCAATGTCATTTTGTTTAAGGCATAACCCTGAAGCACTGGACTTCTTTTTGGAAACTTATATTTTTTCTCTTAATTGTCCCTTTCCATCTTTCCCTTTTAAATTATTTTTATCTGTTTATTGGAGGATACCCGATAAACAGATGTAGTTAATTATGATAAAAACAGCTAGTACTGATATTTGTAGTAAAAGTTGATAAATTCTCAAAATTGCATTACTTTATAGTTTTTCCTAGAAAAGTTCAGGCGAACTCCAAACATTAGAGATGGAAGTAAATACGTGGATCTGCATGCATGTGTGCATACACACATTATATATATGTATATATACACATACATACATATATGTATATATAAACTACTATTTGACTTTAGTTTTTTCTTTTCTTTTGCATATTGTCACTATTATGATCGGAATAAGTATTTATGATTCCTGTTCACAGATGTACATTTCTTAGACTTTTCACAGTTTAAAATCATCACAGATATATATTGCTTTATCATATATCATTGCATTTATCATTGATATCAAATGATATCAATAGATATCATTTTCAAAAGATACATCTACATTGAATTGTTGACCATATTTCAAATTCACTGGCGGTACACTTTATTTGAAGTAATATTCAGGTGAATTCATTTGTAAAGTGAATAATAAGAGCACCGTAATTTTCTCTGGTATTCTTAACATAGGAAACACTTATATACTGATGTCCAGAATGCCACTTTGATATCGTAAGATGTATATCCAGAACATATAAAAAATTGTTTTGAAGCAGATAGTTTTAGAATTTGGGGGGAACTTAGAGATAATCTAGTACAACTCTTTGGCTTTAACAATAAACAGAAGCCTAGAGAAGTTAAATAACTTGCTTGGGATGGGGAAAGGTTAAGCATGAGCGAGGGCTGACAAGTATATGGGAGAGAAAAAATGTAATTTTATTGATATATAAGTTAGTGCTGCACTTGAAAAAAAGAAAGTGACTTTTTCTATCTAGAAATATTTAATTTCTTTCAGGCTAAGTATTTTGATAGTACATGTGACTGCAGAGAGAGGATAATGAAATCTTTTTGGTGTTGGTCAGTTTCACTGACTCACAACAGTGTCTAGTTGGAAACTGGATGTGGGGAGCATTTTGTTTTGTAGTGAGATCTTGGGTCCAAAGATGTTCAAGATTAGTATTAACTTAGTTTTTAGTTATTAGTATAAGTTATTAGTAATAACTTAGTATTAACTTAATCAGGAGCAACTCTAGTGTATTTGAAGTATTGTCAGCCACCACACTATGACTTCTTGCTTCTCGTTAATGCAACTGAGAGATCTAACCACATTTATTGTTGGGAAGTAAGACTGAAGATCTCTCTTTCCTCTCCTAGTCCCTAATGGAGGGTGCTATGCTAGGTAATAAGCAGACAAAGACAAAAACCAAAAGCAGTCCAAACCCTCAACGACCTTTACATGTCATTAATAAGAGTATATTGGCTTTTTCAAATTGTTTTTCCCACTTTCACCCACAACCCTGCCCCAGACTTTTTGCAGCTTCATTCTGGGACATACAGAAGAATAAAACATTACATTAATGATCATTGATAATGTATTCCTTCAATATACTTCTAGAATTGCAACCATTTGAATTGATAAAATATGAAGATTAATTTTGTCATTTGTCACAACTAAGCAAAATTTTCTTTTTACACATTCTATTCAACACAAGTGTGTGTGTATAGCAAGAGAACAAAGTATTTTAAAATTTGTTTCGATGAAGGAACTTTGTGTTTTATCTACTAATTTGTCTGTGTATGTGTGTTTGTTTAATTAAGATTTTTTTTCAAAAACTGGTTTCTAAGGTTTGTCTTAGGAATTTTGATACAAGGTACTTTCGGGCAAACCTTTTGCCATAATAAATGCTTTGCCATAAAGAGAAAAGCATCCCCCCATACATTTTTGACTGTTACTTGAAGGCAACAAGGAAACTAAAACCATATCTGGAGTGAGTACTCGACACAAATTACACATAGTATAAAAAGCATGTGAAAAATTAACAGTAGCAGTAATCTGTCTTCATCAGTATACTTCAGTTGAAGAATATATACCTGAACTGTAGAATTTCTTTTCCATTAAAGAGATATGTTCCTGTGTTTTTCTTAGAAAAGTGAACTAAGTTTAAGTTCTGAAAGTAGAATAGGCAACAGACTTTTTCAGTTCTGAGAATGGAATGCTAATGAATCTTCAGAATGCTTTGAAATACACAGTTTGCCAAGAAAGACATTTTTGTTTTTTAAACTACTCATCAGACTTGAGAGTATTGGAAAGGCTTTGCTTGATTTACCAACACAGAAGGCCATTGCTAAGGACCCTCATTCTTTTTAGAGAAATATGATGTTAAAAATATCATTGTGTCAGGACTTTTTTCTTTACCATTCCTGGTTTTATGTATCACTGAGAGAAAACATTTTGAACTTTTTAGCTCTCTCTTGGGGAAATGGTACAAGTTGCAGTGTGTGTATGTTATTTTTATGCCAAATTAAGTCTTAAATGATTCAACACATGTGGTTTGTGGGAAACAGTATAGTAGATTATGACAAGGGGTTAAAAGGGGCAGAAATGATAGAATTTCTACAAAGTTGATTCTCCTAAAAAAACTGCTTTTTTTGGATTTGCATGGGAATGCCATCTATGCTAGAAGCATATTTTTTCTTCTCCCTCCTTTAAAAAACAAAAATCATTTCACTTATAGGCTGGATCAAGTTAGCTTTTTTCCAAGCATTCTTACTACACAAAGTTTTGTTCATAGCAAACAGGATAGCTTGAAAGGGCTAATTTGTAATCCCTGTAAGGCAATCTTTAATTTAATTTTAAAATTGATCTCCCTATCTCACCCACGCTGGAAGTATAAAGCCCACTCCTGGGCCCAATCCCACTACTTATCGGCACAGAAACTTTTAACTTGCTCTATTTTCTACTTGGACTGGTTTGCCCCTTCTTAGACAACTTGTTGCTCCATCCCCCCCCCCCGCCCCGGCCCCACCTTAGATTTGCCATATTGATACCAGGCTTAGTGCTGACAAGGAATTGCCTAAGCCAGCTGCAGTGCAAAACTCCCAAACCCAAGAGATCAGCTAGCCTCAGCCTCCTCAGGAATTGAAATTATAGACACAGGCTACAATGCTTGGTGAAAGGCAACCTTTTAAAAATACTTTTTATCCTAAAGATAGACTGTATCTGTTAGTTTTTTTTTTCTAAGAAATGTTATCACTAGGTCATTTAAGACCTAGAAGATATCTAGACTGAATTATATGATGTAACAACATATTATCAATTACAATTGGAAAATAAATCCAGGTAATTTCTTCAGAAGAATCAGTAATAATAGAAAACTTGTTTCAGTGTTAGTAAAAGAATGCAAACTGCCATAATTTAAACATATGAACAATTTTGCTTTAGAGTTTTTGTATATCATTTAGATATGATCTTAGAAACTGGGGAATTCATCTTTTCTGGAAAGGACACAGATCAGCCTAATCACAAATAAACTAGGTTAAACTTAGGTATCATGTATTTTATGATGGGAGTTTTTGTTTGTACTCTTCTGTTTTGTAAGTGTAGTTCTAATATGGACCCATAGTGACAAATGGAAATGTATCTTACCTTCTTCATACGGACAATTTACCCACAATGCACTTTGCGTAAGTGATCCAACAAACTAAATATATAGGAAAAGGGAAGGATTCTTGAAACTAAAATGAAGGCAATGAAAAATGATGAAGTCCAAAAGAGTCGTTTAGGGGATAATTGGATGTCCTGTAATGGCCAAAGGTTTGACACTGTATATCTACAGTAAAACTCCTTTGTTGAGAAAAGAAATCATGATCATGAGACAAAGCTAAGTACAGATGATACAGTGCTGATTTTTCCCTGGCTAAGGTTTGTAATAATTTTAAGTAGCTACTGGGTTTTTATGAAAACTTAAAATTTTTAGTTTAGTCTAAAACACACACTATTTGGATGTACATACTCAACATCTAACTATATTTTGCATTCATATTTCTTGTTTCTGTCTATTGAAATGAGTATATTTCAATTATAATTTATTTAAAATTATTTTTCAGATTTATCAAGTAGCAAACAGAAAAAATCATAGATTAAATAGTCATTTATTTTGATTTCTATATTGTTCTTTTATAGATGTTAGAAAGGAACAAAACAATTCTAGTAGTTAAATGTTTTCTTTCCCAACTTTAGCTCTAATTCACTGAGACTTAAATTGCTTCTTACCTCTGTGTAACGGAAATTGTTCATTTTGAAAAGATTTCCAGAGAAGAAACGTTATTCTCAGACATAATAATTTGTCTCTGTATGCAGATTGTTTTGCTAAGGTTTCGCTTTTATTTCCATTTTGTGTAGTCAGCATTTTTATCATTGTCAGAATGGCAGTTCTGAGAAATGGACCCATGCCTAGTGTGCGAATGCAAGAAACACAAGTCATTTTTCAGTGTTTTAACACAAGATACAGAGTCTAGATGTGGCAGTATTTTTCTTTGATTTTTTTTAGCAGTGAAATGAGATGTTTGTTTTTGTCTCTCTTTTATATAAGGCCTTAAGGTTATTTCCAGTTACATTTAAAGACTGACTAGAGAGGAGACATGCTTTATTTTTTTTGTAATCATTTGGAAACGATTCATATTTTAAATACTCTTGAGGTAAATATTTTCATTAATAAATCCTGAATTGCGTAACTAATGTTTGACCTTGACCTACTTCATCACCCACTAAGATTTGCCTAGTCACTTTGTTTCCCATGCTTTAGACTGATTTTCAGTAGAAGGTCGTCATAAGATTTTAGAAAGCAGTAACTATGGGCTGATAAGTTCCTATAGTCTTTCTGGGTCTTTTTGGGGGGAGGCGGTAGAGGGGATTCACTTTTTTCTGTTACTTTATAATTTCTGATGTGATTATCAGTCTCTACATCAGATGGCCCTTGCCTTTTGAAAAAAAAGTAGGTATGCTTGCAATGTTACATACAGATTCATGTGTACTTTATGATTAGGGGTTTCCCATGAAATGCTGTTTGAGATCTGCTGCTTGAAATATCTGTTACGAGAAATATCTCCCTTTCAGCATATTACCCTTTAATCCAAGATTAATAGGGTCACACCATTGTAAGTCACCTTAAAGAAGTGTTGGCTCTGTACAAATGCTGTCAGTTTTGGGTTATCCAGGTTTAATAGAAGGGAACACAATTGAGAATCATTGAGCACTTTTCCTCAGACAGCTTCAGAGTAATGAAATAACAGGGAAATGTGGTACTAGAAAATAGTCTCCAGGAAGTGATGGATTCATACAATTTTATCCATTGATTAGAATGCCTTTTCCTTTTCTTTCAAGATTGTTAGATGCCACTTTCCTCAATTATTAAACAAATAAAAACAGTAACAAGGCATCAACTCTGTCTATTGTCTCTGTGTCTGAAGCTTAAACCTGGAAGAAAAGTGGCTTGAGGTATTGCCTAAGCCTGTAAAGAAAATGCCTTAAAAGGAGTCTTTAAAAATAGTAATGGAAGCTGTAGGCAAAGTCACCATGGTGAGGAAGGTGAGGCTGACTTTTCTCTCTACCAATGGCTGATCTTTATATACTTCAGTATTTTAGTGCATCTATGATGTCATTAGTATGGGTATTTCCTCTTCTCCAATAATTTGCAGCCCATCTATACCCATTCATCCTCCATGATTCTTATCTTTTCCTTCCATAAATTCTTCAGTGGGGCTCACCCAATGCACTGTTGGTCTTCTTTAGCTCTTTTTATACTTTGTTGTCACTAACCTAGCACTCTGATTTACCATCCACTATCCCTAGCTCTTGTTGCATTACTGACCTACCTCGATTTTTTTAATCTTCTTATACTTTGATTCTCAAATAGATCTTTTACCCATTTGGATGTTTATACCAATGACACAGATCACAGCCCACCCATGCCTAGCCCTCCTATGCAACTCTTGTATCTTCCCATAAGTTCACCAGGGGAACAAGGGAGGTGTAACTTTTCCTTGCTATCAGGAGGTTAGCAGTGGAGCACCCAAACTGTCCAACTGTCTTTGGCCATATGACCAGCCCAATTTCTTTTCCAATCATGCACTTAGTTTCCTGAACTTCTGTTCTTTAAAGTCCCATAACTGTTAAATATTGCAGCCTGCTTACAGAGAAACTGTTGTGTTCCTTGTCTTATAGCCACGTATATTATATATTTTATTCTGTAGCTTTTGAGAGGGAGTATGGCATAGTTGATAGAGGGTTGGGTTTAAGCCAGAAACACAGGGATTCGCGTCCAGTTTCTGACCTATACTACAGATTAGCCCTGGCTAGAGATTAATAAACCTTATGGAACTCTGAGCATCTCTTTAAGATCATATGTCTTAATTTGAAATTTCTCTATACTACTGAAATCATAGGGTCCCAATTCCTACAACAACACTGTAACTCCTAAGTGCTGCTGTTTATCTCTCCACTGCTTTTCAAATCACCCACAGTTTTGATTCTGAGGACATTGTGAGGTCACATAATTCAGAGCCCATACAGAATTACAAGAAGAATATTGCTGTTTAAAAGAGAGTGAGGGTGTGTGTGGGTGTAGGAGAGAGAAAGGGGGGGGAGAGGGAAGGAGGGAGGGGGAGAGAGAGAATGACAACAGTTTGGGGTCATTGAAAGCTCTGTGCAGTTTCCAGTTGCAATACAATCCACTCTTTTCATTCCTTTCAATTTTCTTCTTGATATTTTCTTCAGAACACCACTGAAATTGATCCCTTCTATGAAGCTTCCCTTAATTAACCTCTTTTAACTTTATTAATTATTTGGAAATCTTTTTTTTGTAACTTAACATAATTTGTATTGTATTTATAATTGTTGCTTATTTATTGTTTACAAATCCTATTATTTTCTAAGACATAGATTTTGTCTCTGCAACTAAATTATAATAGTACATCTAGTTCAGAGTTCTGCAAATACTAAGTACTCAGTGCTGATGGATTTTTGCCACTTAAGTGGTTGGAGAATAGTGGAACCAAGTATTAGCTGTTATGAATGTTTATTTTTTGTGTGCTTGTCTAAAGTTGCTGTTGCATTCTCAATCATGACACATCACTTTTTTCCTAATATTCATGCCAATATGTTCCTTTCATTTTTCTGTTTTAATATATTTTAATCAAATGACATTTTCATACTAGTTTGTGTAAAATTACAGTTTGTATTCTAGAAAGATTCATTGCCCTCTCTAATCTGTTTTAAAGTATCACTGAACTACAGATATCTACTCATTCTCTTCTTTGCCTTTATACAATTGCATTTGACTTCAATCAAGATATGTCTATTTACTGGACACCTACAATGTACTTGATACAGTACTCATGTTTTAGGGAATATAAGACTACAAGGCATAAAGGAATTGCTCTGAAGGAGTTTACAATGTACAGGGATAGAGCTGGTACGAATAAAATTAGTGACTGGCACATATAGTAAAGGACTGGATCATGTTATCCACCATAGGACAAGAACCTTTACAAATATGGTGACAAAAACCATTTACAGAAATAAAAACAGACCTAATTAATTGGAATATATTAATTGCTAATGGGTAGGATGAGCCAATATAATAAAAATAACAATACTAGTTAAATTAACATATTTGATAAGTATGTGTTCTGAGAGTTCAAAGGAGAGGAGACTGATTTGGATAGGATGGATGAAAAAAAGCCTTTATTGAGCAGGTGCAACTTCAACTGAGACTTGAAGCAAAGGCAAAATTAAGGAGAGGGGAAGACATCATAGGTGAAGGGAAAAACCAGGAATATGTTCTATTTATGGCACAGTGAGGAGACTGTATTTCCTAGAATAAAGTGGACATATTTGAGTGATATAAAATAAGATTGGCCGGACAGAGCGTGGCAAAATTATGGAGAGCTTATATTAGTTATGGGGTGTATCAGTAAGGCAAGACTCATGGTCAATGGTCATCAAAGATGACCATAAACATGCCAGTATAGTTTGGAATCACAAAGTATAAGAGATTTTCTAGGTAGAAAGCAGAGGAAGTATAATGTTTATTTAGACACCAGAGGATCAAACCCCAAGACCAATAACTCCAATTTGACTTAGCAGTAATTATATTCCAAAACCAGTAAGTCTACTTCAGTGTAACAACAAGGAAATTATAACACAGTTACAGCAAGGAACTAAGTCATCCTGTAACCTTCCCCTCTGCTGGGGCCTTCCCATAAACACTTATGAATCTCAACCGTCTGCTTGCCTGTGTTCTCTCCCTGATTCAGTTCTCTGGTCTCTGCAGCTTCCTGGTTTCCACTTTCCTCTCTGCATTCTCTCTGCAGCTCTGTTGACTAGAAGTTCTTACTCCTTCTCCTTGGGAAGAATTCTGACTTCTGATCTTACAGTGGCTACCTTCTGAGTATATATATGCCTTTGGGGGCCTGAGGGCTTCATGTTCAATCAGCCAAAGGATGTAGGCCTGGGACTTAGCATCTAGTCAATAAAGGGTGTAGGCCTGCCTACAAACATACCTCTAATCAAGCTTCCCTTAACTAGCCCCACCTGAGACTATCGAATGGGGGGGGGGGTGAGTCTTTAATCACTGATTGGCCTCACAACGGTGTAGGCCTGCCTCTAATCAAGCCTCCCTTAACAAGCCCCACCTGAGGCTTATTGAATGGGGGCGGTGGGAAAGGTTTTCAATCACTGATTGGCATCACATAGGGTAGGGAGCTATTGAAAGTTTTTGAGAAGGGAAGTGGCTTGATTAAAATGTTTTTTAAGGAAGAGTAATCTGTCAATAATATTCAAGATAAATTGGATGGATTGGAGAAGACCAGAGTCAGGGCATTATTTGACTAACTCACATGTAAATGAGATGTTAAACAGTTTTCCTATAACCCCACAAAAAGTTGTCTTCTGCTTCCCAAACTTTGTCTTCAAATGACTGTCTAACTGTTGGATGGGATGTCACTGGTAGATGCTATGGTAAATGGGGCAGAGAGGAGAAAGAAAACCTCTCCCGTCTTCTCCCATTCCCTGCCTCCAGAGAGTTTCACTCTACCACTGTTTGGAGCTTTAATTGCCTCTAGAACTCCACGACAAGGTTTTTTTTAACATGGGTTCAAGAGGAATGGGGTCATGGTGGTGACTAATTATTCTTGTGTAGTCTCAATTGCCTTCATCCAGTGGCCACAACCATATAATCCTCTCAAGGTGATTAAAGAAGTATCGCACCTTGTTGGGGAGTTTTAGAATCATAGAATTTGAGAGATGGTAGTGGCCACCTTGTCCAACCCACAACCAAAGGAATTCCCACTGTGTGCCCAACAACAGGTCATCTAGCTTCTGCTAAAGCATCTCCAAAAAAGAACTCCTCACCTCTTAAAGTATGCCATTCTAATTTTGGATAGCTTAAATTGTTAGGGAATGTTAAGTGAAGTCAAATCTAAATTGGCTTCTTTGTACCTACTACTCATTGCTCTTAGATCTGCCCTCTGGGGCCAAAAAGGACAAGTCTAATCCCCCTCCTTGGGTTAATCCCTCTGATACTTGAAATCCTTCCTCCAGTCTAAACATGCATAACTTCTCAGTAGCATAAGGTCATGAAGGCTTGGAATATGGTTAGAGTTGTGGAATAGGTCATGTATGAAGAGCATTTTGAAGAAAAGATATGCAGGGCTTGAAATTAATTTATACCTAGACACTAAGAACAAGAAATCAATCTAACTGAAACAGTAAGGGAACAGGCAGCAAGTAGATAAGTTCCTTAGAATTACTGCCTCCCAATCCTTTTTAACCCTTCCTGTGATTCACACACTCCTTTATCTTTTTATGTTATTTTGTTGTTTAGTAATATTTTCAGGAGAATTTTTGTTTATAGGTGAATAAAAACAATCATTAGCATATAATCATCTTCCATTTCCTTAGTCTGATAGAAGTAGGAAGTGTGGTTGTATACAACAAATTTTGGTGATATAGTAGACTGACTGGCTTTGTGACCCTGGACAAGTCACTTCTGAAATACTCAGTTATCTCAACTGGAGATGTCCAATTCACAGACTAGAAAACCCCAAACCAGATTAAAATATACTTGGGAAAAGTTTAACAAAGTAAATAAAAATACAGTAAGGTATAAATAATATGAATTTAAATTGTATCAATATGACAAGGCAACCAAGTGTTGCAGTGGGCTTGGAATCAGGAAGGCTCATTTTCATGAATTCAAATCTGGCGTCAGACACTTACTGGCTATGTGATCCTGGGGAAGTCACAACACTGTTTCCCTCAATTCCTCTTCAGTAAAAATGAGCTGGAGAAGGAAATGGCAAACTACTCCAGTATCTCTGAAAAAAAACAAACACCAATCCCAAAACCCAAATGGGGTCATGGACAGTTGGACGTGACTAAAACAACTCTTCAACAAAAAAAGGCAATATGAAGCCCACAGGAATCTATTTCTATTTGAGTTTTGATACCACTGCTGTAAACAACTCTCTAAGACAAGTTGTAGAGAAAATGCTGATGAGGATTGGTGGAGGAAGTTTCCCCTTCCTGTACCTTTGATATGATAGGTCCATTCCTATAACTAGTCTGTTTAAAATCTAGTGTTGAATGACATAAAGCATAATGAGATTCCTTAGATATTATTTGATCACTTCTGTGACATTTGTAACTTTACCTAATGTTACTCTCTGTAGCTCTCTGTGGATCCAGCAGTATGTCTCACTCACAGCCCCAAATAAATGATCTACTGCTGCCCATGTGTCTAGGGGTGTACTCTCTGTTCTGTAGCTATTGTCATACACCAAGTTTTTCCTCCTTAATTGCACTAACATCATAATAGTCAGCCCTAGTCTCTTGCATATGAGGTTAGTAGCTAGTCATAGGAGTGTATGCAAGACATCAGCCTCAAGTGATAGTATTTGGCTCTGCTGAGGCAAACATAAAATGTCCATGGCAGCTCAGGGAGTTTCTGGTCCTGTCATGTCAGTTTTGTGAAACTTACTGAATCCCTAGAAACTACCTATGTTGGTTCCTTTACCTTGGAGTTTCTAGCTGCACTCTTCATGCAAAGTATTCCCACCAGGTTGGAATGTATGAAGCTCTCTAGTCATCCTGGAGACTTTCTCAGGGCATCTGGTTTTGGTAGTTAGATTCCCACTGTGGTGCAATAGAAAAAAGCCCAGAATTAGAAATCAGAGGACTCAATCCTGGCTCTGTTGTTTCCTGCCTAGATGACACTGAGCAAAACACTATACCTTGCTGTGCCCCAGTTTCTTCAGCTATAAAAGTGTTGGAGTAGACTCTTAGGGCCATGACAATTATAAATGCTATGAATATATTTTATGTACATTTCAAGCATGGAGAGTGATGGAATTACAGATACCAAAGTAGTTCCATTTTACCTATTAAATACCTATTAAATCCACTAAAAATCCATTTCCATGGCTAATAGTATTCATATTTTCGTTGTATATAATTTAAGTGCAAGTTTCCTTTTATCTAAACACTTAAATGAAATACAAATCTTGTGTCTCCTGTCTTTATTAATATAACTTTCTGTCTGTTCCTCTGTCAAGACATTCAAAGTTCCTGCATTCCAAAATCTGTTTATTTTCCACTTGATGTATATTCTTATAGAAATATTGACTGAAAATGTGAAATTATATTTAAAAAGTTTTTTCCTTGTTACTGTGCCCAAGTTGGGACACATGTACTTTTTAAAAAAAGACTTCTGTTTGGTATATAATTAGAGCAGGTGACATTGATGTCCAAAGCTACTTACTCCATTTTTAGAGAAATCAATTCACAGAACTATAGTTGTTTCACTGGGATTGTGAACAAGAAGAAAATTGGATGGCTAGTAGTGAAGACAAAAGGAACTTAATAGAGAGTGTGGCAGCTTTGATCAAGAACCATGAAGACTTTGCTAAAGCAATTAGTGGCTAAGAAGAGAGACCATAGATATATCTAACACATATCTTTTATTTTTCACTCTTTTCTTTTAGTCCTCTTTGAGACTGGGCAGAAACAGAGAATAACCTAGTTTGAAGAATCAGTATTTTTTTCTGATGAAACAGAAAGTTTCCCCATGTCACCAAGTACAAAAATATTTTTGTCCGAAATGCTACCTTGGAAATAATTCTTCTTGATACTTTTGTTTAGTCATTCTCCATAGTTGTAAACATTTCAACAGTTATACATAAAGTCCTCTATGGAAGTATTCAAGAAAATTTAAGTGCCTCATTTTGGGGAAAGTGAATTTTTTATACTTTTTTTTAATTGGCAGGTGGAGAAACCTAAAGATACTTGATCTGTATCCCTAGATAAAAGTAATCTGTCCCCACTTTGATTTTCCTAGATCACTTTGACTAGATATCTCTTTTGTTCCCCTTGAATTTTACCTTGTCTTATGCTTATCTGAGAAGCTGTCACCAATTAACAAGCCCCAAGTAAAATGTTCCTTGAGATCAAGGAAGCTTGTCTTTTTGTAATCTTTGTATGTTCCCATGCCCACAAGACAGTGCCTTACATAATTTCTGTTGTTGTTGTTCAGTTTTCAGTCATGTCCAACTTTTGGGAATTTTCTTGGCAAAAATGCTAGAGTAGTTTGCCATTTCTTTATCCAGTTCATTTTACAGATGAGGAAACTGAGACAAACAGGGTTAAGTGATTTACCCAGGGTCACACAGCTAGTAAGTGTCTAAGGCCAGATCAGTACACAGGAAGATGAGTCTTCCTGATTCTAGGCCTGGCACTCTTGTCTACTGCACTGCCTAGCCCCTACTATTTGCCCTCTATATGGTATGTGGTGAATAAATGTTGAGTTGAATTTACCAACTAATATCCGGGACTTATTCAAAAAAGGCAAGCTTCAGTGTACATCAAAGTCAGCTCTATCTCCCATGCCATTGTCATCTATAGTGACTTTTGCTGCCTGTAATTTACCATACTGTTATTTAATATTGTGTGGTATCAAGCCTGTCCTAGAGACTATTTCAAATTAATAGAGTATCATTGTCATAAAATAAATGTTCCTAAGTTATTACTATCAGCAATTAGGGTTTTTCCCCTGCATTTTATTTTTTTAAGTATGATTATGGGGTTCTGTATATTCAGAACATGTTAGAAATCATTGTTCTTCACTGACTTTTTTACAGAGCTTCACTGACCTACTTTGACAGGCTCTATTGTTTCCCATAAAACCGGCTTTGCATGTGTCTACTCAAGAACTGACTGCCTTTTAAAGTCATACTGCCTTCAGCTTACTTTATTCCAGTAGACTCTTGAACTCATCAGGTGACACTTTTTAACATAAGCCGTCATTATTCCCAAATTCTGCTCCATCTCAGTGTTACTGCATATTAGATAATACATCTGGTGTCTGCCTCTTCCTTTTGTTACTTTGAGCTGAAAATCATAGCATCTCAGTATTGAATAAGATCTTCAAGTCTAGCTAATCTAACCGTTCCTGAACAAGAATCCCCTCTATAACACAACAAAGTGGTCCTCCATTGTTTGTCTGAAAACCTCTGGTGAGGAGGAAGCCACTACCTTCCAAGTGAATCCCCTCAACTTTTGGAAAACTCAGATTGCTAGGAAGTTTTTTCTCATATCAAGCCTAAATTTTTATCTTAGTATCTTTTCCATTTCAACCTGTTTCTATCATTCTGGAATCAACAGAACAAATTCAATCCATCTTTCAAGTGACAGCCTTTTAGATACTTGAAATTAGCCATCATGTCTTCCTATATCTTCTGTAGTGAGTTCCTTCGACCAGTCTTCCCATGGCATCATCTGTGAAGCCTTTTACCATCCTGATTGTCTTTTTCTATACACTCTCTTACTTATCAGTGATTTACTCACCAGGTATTTATTAAGCACCTACTATGTGCTAGACCCAATACTAGGAATATAAAGACAAAAGTGAAACAGTCTCTGTCTTCAAAGTCAGTACATTTGAATATATACATATATATATATATTCATTCTTACATATATAAGCATATAGGTATATGTGTGTATATATACACATATACATTTATATAATATATCCAAAATGAATATAAGGTTGTTTGGGGAAGGTAGTACACTAGCATCTAGGGGATAAGGAAAGGCTTCCTGTAGAAAGTATCATTTAAACTGTGTTAAAGGAAATCAGAGATTCAAGAGGTACAAAGAACGAGTGCCAGAAAAAGGAAACAGCCTGTACAGACACGCAGAGGTAGAAGAAGGAGCATCATGTGTAAGCCAGGATGGCTGTACCATAGCTTAGGTGTATTGCAAGAGGATGCATTTATTAAGCATTTAGTTATGCCAGACACTGTACTAAACACTAGGGATACATATATAAGCAAACAAAGAAATCATTCCCTCAAGGACCTTAGGTTCTAATTCGAGAGAATAACATACAAAGAGAATCTGGAAAGGGCGGGGTGGGGGGGCATAGTGAGACTTGGACAGCATAGTGTGGAGATGGCCAGGAAATGTTGTAGAGACCTGATTGTGGGAAAGATAAAGTGAAAGCTTATTTATTAGAGCAAGATCAGAGCCCAAGGGAAGTAATATATAAGAATACAGGAAAGCTAGGCTGGGACCAGCTATTGTAAACAGATGCCCGTCTACCTTTCCTTAAAATAACCTAATATTATTTAGCTTTTTTGGCTACCGTATCACATTGTTGATTCAAGTTAAACTATTATACTATCTTACATGTAGTATGTGTTTAATCACTTTTTGTTGAATCGTAAGTGTATACTGGTGGTATGGAAACTTCAGAGGCCTTTAATACTTAATGTAAAAGGTAAATAAGGTCTCAAATTGGATTTCGAGACCTTATTTACCTTTCACATCAATCAGTAGTGAGAGGAAAAAAGAAGAAGGAATGGTTTCTAGAAGACTTGTAGAAGAATAGTTGGAAGGACTTGGCAACTGATTTGATGTTGAGGGGGAAAGAGGTACAGGTCCCAAGTCTGGGAAAATAGGCAAGAGAGCTCCTGAAAAAGTAAATGGAACTGAGAGAGTTCCTTTATCCATTCCTAAGCCTTGTGGTTTCCTATTCTGAGTTAGCTAGAAGTTCAAAGGACCCAAAATCCTAAGTGAGAATGGGGTTTACTTATGATCAGATTTCCATATGGTAAACATAGTTTTAAGGTTGGTTCAGACACTTGTATACAGACATTTAGTGTCCTTTAATGGAAACTACATGGGTAATTCTGTATCCATACCTAAAGAGAAAAATCTTTATTAGAATCATTTAAAATTGATTTTTCTCCTAGGTTCAAAATGCTAACGGACTATAGCAACAATGTTAAGTAATATTGACATCATGTGTTTGCATTTCTACAGTCATGCAAACTTCCTTCAACAGCTGATTATTAAACAGCTGCTTTGTGCAAGGAAGTAGGCTATCTCAACATGGATGAACGGTGTGATATGGCAGCCCCTCCTACACCTCCATCACCCCCCCCCAAATAAAAGAAAAACTAAAGAAATTTTAGGTTGCATTTAGAAGTATGAGATTCATGAGTATTTTCCAATTTTGTTTACAACTGATTAGTAATTTAATTTAGGTTTTTTTTGAAATCTCAATTTTATGGCATTGTATCACTTAAATAATTTAGCACATTGAATCAGTAATATATATACATGTGTATATATATATATCAAAAATTTTTATATGTCATTTTGGATATTTAACTCAAGCGCTGAAAATCATAGCTAAGTTTCATCTATTTTCTTTTTTTCTGTTTTATTCAGTAAAGTTGAATTCACATAAAAACTGAAGAATTTGTTGGTTGGCCAAGAGCTTTTAAAAAATAAAAAGTACTTGTCATTAGTAAATTCTGATGCTGAATGTGAGTTAGCTAGTCCTTAAAAACAAAGTCAAATATTAGAGTTTTCATGATAATACTCCATATGGGCTTGGTATTTCTGCCAATTTTGGTCCAGTGTGTTGTGAAGAGAACATCTAGCATTTTGCTTCCTTTTTGGCAAGAAATGTTTCAGGAAAAAATCTAACACGTTCCTGATGTTTTTTACGTCACATAAGTGCATTGAATTTATTATTAACTGTATTGAAGATGATTACCAGGAAGAAAAATAGCTAATGTACATACAGCAGTCAGAGATTTTAGAGTGGGATACTATTCACTTAAATGATAGCAAACCATAGAACCTGATACTTTCTCTTAAAGTTGTGACCATCACACATCAACAGCAGTTTAAATATCACCTAGGCAAAAGCAATGCTGACAGGAAAGAAAATATTTATATAAAATGTATTTTATTTTTTTAAAAAAAAGTCAATTCAGAAAAATAAGGAAGAGAAAAGGTAAAATAAATGATAATTGCTTCTGGTCGCATTTAATTTTTTTTCACCATCAATTTGAGATAAACTGAAACATGTCAAATCTTCTTGTACATGGAGAGCTGCACACACTAAAATACTGATTGCATTGAGTGTAGTGCTAAAGAAATAGCTCCTAGTACATCAGTAATTCTAAAATCAGTTTTTGATTCTAAAAAATCCCGTAAGGAAGGAAGGATGCAATTTTTTTTCATGGGTAAAGCTATCATTAGCATCCTTTTTTATCCAAACAGAGGGAGAACAAAAACAGTTTCCATGACTGAGGATGAGTTTGATCTGACTGCCCCCCTTCTGATATGAGTGACAATATTCATTACAATCTGTTTACACCATCTCCTTGCTCTTGATAAATGTGCAGTCTTAGTTGTATGAATGATTTTTTAACCCATCTGATTTCTAGGAAAATTCTCAAGCATTATGAAGTTGTTAGCACTGTGTTAAGCGTAACACCCAAAGTTGTTATTGAGAGGAAAAGGTCCACTTGTCACTCTGAGGAACATAAATAAAGTTCCAGTCTCAGTTCACTGGGATTGCTCAATGAAGAGGCTGGAATATCTTCTATGCATTTTTTTAAAATACTGTGAACTTTCCACTATCTCTGCTAATGGAAGGATGCTAGCAGATAACACTGAGGTAGAATCGTAGAATCTTAACCTGAGTAATTTACACAATTTTTAATGAATTTTTAAGAAGGGTAAACTTATCTTCCTAATTGGTATTTTGTTAGGTTAATATTAATTTGCAATCTCTGAATGTGTAGCAGCCAAGAAGTTTGGAGTGAGTTCTCCTTAAGAATGCTAAGTGTCAATCAGAAAATTATCTACCTGTGATCAACTTGGTCTTTTAAAATTCTATGGAGAAGCAAGTATAATGTTTATAAATAAGGTTTTTTTAAAGAAGCTGCATAAAAATTAGTTACCTAAGGCAACCTGAGTTAATTTTATACTAGTACTTATTAGGGTTTATTGTTATCTGGATGATGATTACAGAATTAATCATTATGAATGATTATAAATGAATTACTATAAATGATTAAGTTGAAAAATTAAATTCCAAGTCATAAACTTATTACCAATATCTTCTTTCTCTATCAGTTAATTCCTCCTCTCTTGTTTTGTGTTATAATTTAATTTGGTGCCATTAGTAACACAGTTCCTATAAGATTGCGTGAACTGATAATAAACTTAAACATTTTGCCAGACAAGAAAATGAATATTCTTCTCCATGTAGGTATGATATTCAAAATGCACACTTTTAGAGAACAATTGGCATCACTTTATTGTAATTTTGTGGCTGTTGGGAGGGGACAAGTAGCCAATTTTACTTGAAATCATCTTGGAAATGGAAATAGCAGGTATATATGACAGACAGATAGATACACATACATATATACATATATCTCAGTATATACATATATAAACACACACATATCAGTTCACTTACCTTGGTAGTGTACTTTCCAGCGATGTACACATTGATAATGAGATTGACACATGCATTGCCAGAGGTAGCTCAGTATTTGGGAGGCTCCAAAGGAAAGTATGGGAGAGAAGAGATAGTGGACCCATTACCAAACTGAAGGTTTACAGAGCAGTTGTGCTGACCTCATTGTTCTATGCCTGAGAAACCCAGACAGCCTACCAGTGCCATGATTGCTTCCATTTGAATTGTCTTAGGAAGATTCTGGAGATCACCTGGCAGAATAAGGTGTGTAATAAACAGAGTTCCTTACTTGAACTAAACCGTCGAGCACCCAAACTCTTCTTCAGAGAGTACGACTCCAATGGGCTAGCCACATTGTTTGAGTACAAAATGTATGCTTGCCAGAAAGGCTGTTTTATGCAGAACTCACACAGGGCAAGTGTTCGTATGGTGGTCAGAAGAAGCAATACAAGGATACTCTCACGGTCTCTCTTAAGAACTTTGGAATTAATTGTGTGACATGGAAGATACTGGCACAGGACCACTCAGCATGGCATGCCCACATCAGAAAAGGTGCCGTGCTCTATAAGCAAAGCGGAATTGGAACAGCTCGAGAGAAATGCAACATGAGCAGACTTAGAGAATCCACCCCAATATTCACATGAACATCTAATGCTAATGACTTTTCCAAACCCAAAATGGGGAATTGATTTTTCATTTTGGAGCCCACTGTGTTCAGTTATAGATTTGTTTGACTTTGTGTGTGTGTGTGTGTGTGTGTGTGTGTGTGTGTGTGTGTGTGTGTGTACAATCTGGTGTTACCAGATCTGGCAAAGGAACAGAAATGATCATTTAGATTAAGTCTTGTAACAAATTCCACATAATTATTTGCAAATATTTAAATGAGCTTCAATTTTACTTTTGTTATTCAAGGAAAGAAAAATGAAAAAATAGTGACAAAGAGGAGGCATAAGGCAAGGCATGTGTCATGTGCATACTGTGTCCAAGTCATTGCTAAAGTCAGGATATGACTTTACTGATTATCATCATCTTCAATATCCGGCACAGCTTTAGGGGAAAAGAGCCAAGAGCCTTATAACCTCATACTTACTTTCACTTTTATATTGTCCTCAGTCCATGAATCCCTAAATAAGAATTTTGCAGTAGATATACTCCCCCCCCCAAAAAAAAAAAGATTGATTAACTCAGGTTTTGATGAATTCCATGTTTCCTGGTATAGGAAATTAATGTCATATATATGTGTATATATACATATACACACACACATATACACACATCCATATATATGTATATATAAATTTTTGAGAGTCAGTATAGCATAGTAGATATATAGCATGGGTCAGAATAAAACAGTGTTCAGGTACTGGCTATGTGGCCCTGGGCAAGCCACATTCAATGAGTAGACTGAGTGCTGGGCCTGAATTTGGCTTCAGATGCTTACGTTGATGCTGGGCAAGTCAATTGACCTCTGTTTGCCTGTGTTTTCTCAATTATAAAATGCGGATAATAATAGCACCTACCTCCTATTTTTGTAAAGAGCTTGGCATAGTGTCTGGCACACAATAGTCAAGTTATTAAGTACTACTTTCCTTCCTTTCTTTCTCCCTTTCTGCCTCTTTTCTTTCCTTCCTTTCTTTGCCAGTTCTCCTAGATCTTACCTCTTAGATAAGTGGCAGAGCAGATGTTGATCTGTGTTGGTAAAGAGAAGTCCCCACATCTGAGGTTCTCCACACCTATAAAACAATATCTCTTCTTGAAATGCAACCTTTTGGTTGTGTCCATGCCTCCTTTGATTCTCTGGTTTGGGACAGGCAAACTTGGTAGTGCATTTTTTTTTCAATTGCTTGTTTTTAGACTAATTAAGTCCTACTGCAAGGATCCGTGCTTTTGTTGAATGTTTGTGCTCCCTCTACCAATGAAGAGAAGTTGCTATGGCCAAAAAGGAATCATCTCTTCTGATGAACCTGAAGAGACTTCAAGAGGCTAGTCCTTAGGACCATGCTTGAAGGCTTCTCAGGTGTTTTGGGAGGGCCTACCAA
The DNA here is from genome assembly GCA_028646595.1 of Phalanger gymnotis. Taxonomy (NCBI): domain Eukaryota; kingdom Metazoa; phylum Chordata; class Mammalia; order Diprotodontia; family Phalangeridae; genus Phalanger; species Phalanger gymnotis. The sequence continues at coordinate 194,839,294 of CM053622.1, read as the reverse complement.
AGCATTTATTTACAACAGTCTTGGCCTGCAGTGAGGAACCAATTGAGTAAGTTGAGGTATCCTCCTAATTAAGTAGCATCTGCTAGAGCTCTTGCTTCAATGGCATTAACCTTCAAGAACCCTGGGTCAGCTCTCTATATACCCCAGTGTGGCTCCCTCCAGCCAAGTCCTTCTTATTGTGGCAATAAGTATATATGGAGCTGATCCTGAATTCTTGAAGGTTGTGCCGATGGAGCAAGTGCTCTAGGACATCCTTCTGAATTACAAAGACTTTCTTTTAAGTTCAGGCCTAGTAACTAAATATAATCAAGGAGGCTCATCACTTGAAGGGTACCTCAGCTTACTGAACTACATTTATATTTTAAAAAGGTTATTTTGTTTGCTTTCTATCTTCCACTCCCCACAAATTAATTTCACTTTAATGTTAACAGTATTTTGAGAAAATAATAAATTTTTAAATGCACGTTTTAAAGTAGCGTTATCATCATTGCCATCACTAGAATATAGTATAAAGGTGGATTTTAACATTTAATTTGTAAAACAACTCTTTGAGTAAGAGACAGGAGAAGAAACTGAGTTAGAATGACAAGTTAGTCTAAGGAAGAGGTACTTTATAAGTCTTTTGTGTTTTATATGGACCCCTTTGGCAGTCTGGTGAATCTTATGGATCTTTTCCCAGAATAGTATTTTTAAAGCACACAATAAAATACATAGTATTACAAAGGATACCAATCACATACAGAAATACAGTTATCAAAATAGTAAAAAAAAATTACAACTTGGTATAAGGCATGATGCAAAACCCAAGTCTTCCTGACTCTAAATCCAGCATTATATAAATATCCTGGCTCTAACACTTGCTTAACTGTGTGACCATAAGAAAGTCACTATCGTTTTGAACCTCCGTTTGTTTATTTCTAACATGAGAATAATCATAATTATACTATCTGCATCAAAAGTATGTTGTAAGCAAAGTACTATACAGATACAAACTTTTAAAAACATCTAGGCTATTACTTTCCCATTTAGGAAAAGTGAGGAAATTGAGACCCATTGTAGCATTTTCCTTTAAAACATGATGAATAACTAGACCCTGGAATACTAAAAATTTCTTTTTTATAAAAAGCTTATGATATCCATTTATGCCAGGAAGACCTGTGGTTTGATTTTGTTTTCCATCCTAATAATTCTGGTGATGGCTTCTGCCAAACTAACTACCCTTTTTTCTTGGTTCCCCATGTGACCAGGTCCTTGTGAGGTGGCTGGCTTGGGTGAGTGACCGCAATAGAGAGAAAAAAAACCAACTGGGCATTCCAAGTGGAAATTGAAGATGCAGCCACTGTGTTAACTGGCCCAGATTGTTCTAGACAAGATACATATATAGAAAATAAAGTAGTTGTCTTAGTGAATTATTACAGCTGTGATTCAAGTATGCAAAAGATGCAAGTTTTAGTTTCTTCGAATCAGAGTTGTAAATAATTCACTAAGACGGCTACATTTATTAAATGCCTACCATGTACCAGGCACTGTGTTAGGTCCTGGAGATAAAATGACAAAGTAAGCCCTGGCCTAAAAGAGTTTATTGAGGAGGAAACAACATCTACACAATATCAATAAATAAAAAATATGTACACAGCAGTTTCGGGGGCGAGGGGCGGGGGGAAGGTGCGGTGTTTAAAGGCAATTGGAGTTCCAGCAGACACAATGTAAAAGTGAAGGAGAATAGGACCAGGACATCAGAGGGACAGTGCAGAAGGAGGAAGCAGTGATGGTTAGGGAAGGGAGCTTTGGCCTAGGCAGCCAACTGCTTTAAGTCACGGGGATTCTTAGTAGAGACATAGAGAAAGTAGATAGCCTCTTCCCTCACTACAGCAAAAGGAATGGTTATTTTTCATTCCCTAAGAAAGAGGTGTGGAGTGTGGGGAAAACAGCAGACATATAGTTCCCTGGCCTTGCTTGATGATCATTGCATGGATAGGTGGAGTCCTGGGGCTATGAAATCAATCAGCAAACATTTATTAATGATTGAATCAAAAAGCATTTATTAAGTGCTTAATATTTGCAAAGCACTGTACTTTGGCTGAAGATACAAAGATAAAATCTCAATGGTCTACACTCTTATTTTGGCAGGGGCTGAGCTTTGAGGGTGAAGAGAATCTAAAAATATGTGTGTGTGCGTCTACACACACACACACACACACACACACACACACACACACACACACACACACACAGAGTAATCTTGGACAGCAAAGTAATCTTGGGTAGAAGGCATTAGCAAGTGGACCAGACAGGGAAGGCTTATTCAAAAGGTGGTCAGACTTGAAAGAAAGCAGGGATTCTATGATGTGCAAGGCAGAAGGGAGTCCATTCCAGATTGGGAGAACAGCTACTGGGGAAGGGGCAAACCAAACTAAAGATGGCATTTTGTTGGGCCATAAAGTGAATGAAAGAGTGTAATGGGTAATTAGGCTGAAAATGCAGGTTGGAGCCAGGTTGTGAAGAACTTCAAATACCAGAAAAATTTCTATTTGACCCTAAAAGTGACAGGGAGTCACTGGAGTCTGTTCAGTAGAATATAACATGGTGAGATATGTGCTTCAGAAAAATTACTTTGGCAGCAGTGTGGAAGATTGATTGTAGAGGGGAGAGAATTGAATTGAAGCCAATTAGGAGGCTTTTCTAGTGGACAAAAAGAGAGAAAATGAGGGTCTGAATCAAGGTCACAGCTGGGTGAGTAGAACTGGAAAGGACTTTGAGAGGTCATTTAGTCCTATATCTTCATTTAGAGTTGAGCAAATAGTGTAACAGGAATGTTTACCTAGTTCCTACTTATTAATGGGAATGAGTTCAAACATCTCTATTGGTGTCTCTTTCCTCAACTCTCACATGAAGACATAGGACTAGATAATTTCTCAAGGTCTCTTCCAGCCCTAAAATTATATAATTCTATAAAAACTTATCCCTAAGATTCTAAGGCAGGCAGTGACAATCTGTTCTCCTTCCCAGAAGGAATTCAACGGAAAGTGCTAGGTTTGAATTCAGGGGGCCTAGGTTCAAATCTAGCATTTCTCCTTTATTAATTGTGAGACCATGAGCAAGCTACAACCCCCAGTGTACCTCTCTTTACATAAAATGAAGGAACTAAAACCTCTAAGGGCTTTTCCAGGCCTAAATCTAAATTTCTTTGGGGGCTATTGATAAAGCTTTGAAGCTTTCTAAATTGTGGGTAATAACATCTGTTAAATGTGACTGAGGTATGTAATGAGTCTGATGTTTACTTGGGGTGTAGTGTGAGTAACAATCCCCTGGAAGGGAGGAAGCTGCTCTTCACATAAAGCACTCTACTCTTGAGACATTAAAAGAAGGGACAGAATTGTCACTTGAGTCTTCTAGGTATGGAACAGTGGTCCACAGCTCCTGGCTAACAGATGTTTTCAGGAGTGTGGTAACCAGTAGCCATGCATAGACTACCCAGCATGATTCAGCTATTTTCTATTTCAACCGGGATTGTGCTTGAGAAAATACATGTCTGAGACCAATCATGGGATTGTAGTTAGAGCTGAGACTAGAATTCATCTTTTCCAACCACTTTGTTTTACACATTAAGAAACTGAGGTCTAAAGTCACTTAAGCAGCAAAGCTGGAATTTGAACCAAGGTCCTCTACTCCAAATCATGTGTTTTTTAAAAATTTTTCGCTGTACCATACTGCAGCTCCCTTTCGGTCTTCTGCACAGTGTGTGCCACAGGAAGCTAGACGGGGAGAATTAAGAGAAACAGATTTTTCAGAAAATATTCTAGGAAATTGCTAATAGCATTTTATTTTGATTTTTAAAAATTAAACCAATTTGAACTTGTACGAAAACAAGGACCCTATCTAAAGAAAATTTTTTTCTCCATTTCATTTTTATCTCTTTTGTTGGTGAGAGAAGGAGGAGTACTGGTTTGTTGGCCAAATAGTTGTGTAATACTGTACCTAATTTTAGTAAGCAAACCTAATAAATACTTTGCTGAGTGGGGATCAGTGGGAAGTCAGGAAAACTTAATTCAGGTCTATTTTGTAACCTTGGTTAAGTAACTTCCCTTTTCCTTGATTCAGTTCTTTCTATGTCTGGATTTATGCCAGTAATAGTGATTTATTGACCTTGAATGAGGATTGGCTTGCATAACCATGCATGCAAAAGGGGATATGATAACAATACATAGAGCTAGAGAGACTCAACCAGTTCAGCCCCAGGATTATATAAAGACACTGCAGTCTAGAGAGGTCACAGGAGTAGTAACTAACCTATCCAATAGTCAAAACTAGATCTTTTTACTCCAAATCAGTGTGTTCTCCATAAAAATATACTGTTTACTCTATATACCTGTATCTTTCTTTGTCCATAAGTATGCTTGTTGGAAAAATTCTGACTTGCTACCAAATAGCATCATATTAGACATGAATGGAATTGTCTACCTTGGTTAAGATGCTCCTCCAAATTGATAACTAATGGCCAGCATAGTTTATCCCATCTCCCATCTGCTATATTTCCAGGGGGATGGCAACAAATAGGGTGATAGATAAGATACTTCTTGTTTTAATACTATTTGCAGAAGATTTTTTTCTAAATGCTTGAAATGTGGAAGAAAGATGTGCTGCAAGTATTAATATACACTGAATGAATTAATGGAATGAATGAATTGCTCTTAAAGCGCAGTACAAATAAATGAGGATCATTAATATGCCTAGTCATCAGAAAAAAAATCTTAATTATTTCATTAAACTCTGTTTAACAAGGCAGGGAAATATATCACATTCTTGAAAGATTTCCATCCAAAACATTTAGATTTCCAAGTAATTTGTTCCTTTAAAAGATTAAAACCTCAGCTATCCAGAAAATTCTGGCCATGCAGAATGACTCATACACTGAAGGTTCTGGCTGAGGCTTTACTTTATTAGCTGTAATTGGTAAAAGAGAAAGATTATACTTAGCAGCTTCAGTTGCAAGTCCCTCCCTATAAAAATATTGAAATCCTGTGAATCTACTGTTTTTCTGCTGTAGTCATGGAATCTCAGTAATTCGGGAGTTTTAGGTTGTATGTGTGTTGGTTTCTCAGCTAAAATCTTAAAGGTTTTCAAAGGCAAAACCAGAGCATTAGCATTTCTCTTTTAAATCATTAAAGTACTTTTAAAGTTCAACTACCTATATCTCTAGTCGTCCTGGTGAATATCAGGCCACTGAACTGAGATGGTTCTGGAGGAGAATGTGAGGCTGGTGACCTTGCACAGCCCTCTCTCACTCAAATCAAAGTCACCTGCAAGTCATGTCATCATTTCCCTGATATCATGGTCCTCTTTGAGAACAAAGGACAAACACAACCTGTATCTCAATTTTTGCTCTTGCAGCCATTTCTGTTTTGGTTCTAAGAATTATTTGTTTTCAGTACTGTCCTTTTTCAATTAGCCCATCAGTGAATTTGAGTTGAGTTACCCTGGGTAAACCAATGAACATCCCTGAGTCTCGCTTACGTCATCTGTAAAAGGAGAGGTTGGTACTTCCTTAGTCCCTTCCCAGCTATAATATTGTACAGTTCTCTGACTTGTTATAGAAGCCTTTATTAGTTTATTCTGATAATATGGAAAAAAGGAAAGGTCAGAGTTTAGAAACAAAGTTGTAGTGTTCTTTTCCTCCTTTTGACTGTGTTGATGAAGACTTAAAATCCATTTGTTGAAATTTTGTCCTATATTCATTAATAAAAGTTTTTATTGGATTGTGTATTGTAGATCCATTTTTAAAATATGGCAAACATCTCCAACCATCAAACAAACAGTCATTTGTATAGAACAGGAAGTTATACAAGAAAAGAAACAAAAGGGGTGATGAAAACATAATCCTAAAATAATATTGGTGTCAAGTGAAAGACAGCACATTATATGACTATGACAGGTCATCTACTAAACACAGATAAAAGCCACTTTGGTTTTACTCAACTATAGGAAAGAACAGCTGGAAATAAAACTTGTCACCACCCTCCTTTTCAATCCTTTCCTATTCTGTTTTTTTAAATTCTTCGTGTGTGTGTGTGTGTGTGTGTAAATGTAATCATACTGGTGAGACATCACAAAGTTTTTAAAGGCAAGAGACAAACTGACTCATTCTGCTAAACTTGTTAGGACCTTAGTAGTATGGGGGAAGGGACAAAGTGTTACCTTTTTCTCACTCTTTCTAATAGTTAATCCAATCACCTCTCTATCCAATTTATATACTTGGACACCTTTAGCCAAATACTATATACACGCGCACACACGCAACAACCAAGCTTTTCCTTTTCTCCTTTCTAGTTATGGGTACTTCCACTCCCAACTCTCAGGGAAAAAATGTGACAGCCAAACCCATAATATCAGTGACATACCAAGACTTTCTTTTAAGCTGAGTGAAGTTTTGGGCACAGTTGTTGGAAAACTTTAAATTAAAGAACATTCCTTGACCAAAGAGGCAATGCACCATAGTAGATAGTGAGCTGACCTCAGAGTCAGGAAGACTGAGATTCAAGCCTCACCTTTGATCCATAGTGGGTATGTGACCAGGGGAAGTCACTGAACCTCTCAATGTTCTAAGCAACTCTCCAGGATTATGGATTGCATTGGTAGAGGGGATTTCCTCATTCAGAATTTCCCTCTGTCAATGAAATCATAATTCTAGTCCCTCTATGTAGCCCATTAACTCAAAATTACATAGCAATCTTTTTCGAAGTTAACTGTTCAGCAGTGAGGTTTGTGAAGCTTAGCAAGCTGCCCATATGTCTGTTTGAAAGAGACAGAAGGAGGGAAAGATTTGAATCTTTTTGATCCAGGAAACGAAAGAAGGAAAAGGTACTGCTTATGACACCAGGTGACTATGCAATTTCTTCCACAGTTGGAATTGATAAGAGATTGGCAGCTTTATTGCCCCAAGACCAAGAAGGCAGAAAGAAAATAGAAAATGAAGGAAAGTGACAGGCAGATGGAAAATTGTATATGTATTGCCTCATTTTCCTCTCTTCCCCTCCCAGGCAGTGGGAAGCATCTGTCGGCTTCTTTAGTTTTGGTCTTGCTTGTCTGAGAAATAGTACACAATATAAAAAATTCTCTACTGTCATCAGTGTTGCTGTCTCATAGCAAAAAACTATAGAGAAATGGTATCAAACTCTAATACAAAGAGGATGGATCTCTATAGGCTGCATATTGACTTAGGATAACGCAAATTAACATTATCTTTGTCATATTGTATTTTTATTTGTTTTGTTCATCATTTCCCAATTACGTTTTAAACAGGTTCAGGCCAGGCTGTGAGCCTGACACCTCTGATATACAGTACTTAAGGCTGGACATAATCTGTAATACATTCCTGATTTTCTTCTCAAAATGAAAGCCAGTGTAGCACAGTAGATAAAGAACTGGCCTCAAAAACAAGAAGTCTTGGGGTTCAAATTCTGTCTGAAACATTAGCTGTGTGAAAGCCACGGGTCTAGCCTCTATCTCTTTCTTCTCATAGAGAACAAGGGATAGGAAATCCCAAGAGGAAAAAAATCAGTAGATATAGTGTTGCAGAATCAACACATGACCATAATTTTAAGTTCTGACTACTATACAGCAGTTATTGGTTCTGTGTAAACAATTTCTTATCATTGAGAGGAGCTATGCCAGTCACGTGCTCACTGTTTTGTTCATATATTATCACTGTAATTGATTTCTCTTGGAAAGCTGTGTTTTTGAAGTCTTTCCCTTCTACATTAGTTTCTCTTGTAGATTTCAGAGTTCCATAGTTTTCCTTATTGTATGAAAAGCCATTGTAAAACCAAGAGATAGGAGGGAGGTGGGATGACATCATGGAAAAAGCATTAGATTTGGAATAAAACATTATTAATTCCACCTCAGTACTCTACTGCTTATGGCTTATGTGTTATCACTTCATGTCTCATGGTTTTCCAGTGTATCACACTGCATTTTCCCATTTGCAATAGAATTAAACTGTGTATCAAAAATAAATTCACTGCTAAATAGAATAAACTTGAGGTTCTTCAGGCTTGCCCTATTCTGGCATCTATCTATCTAGCCTTATTTCTTGCCATTCCTCAATAGTCACTTTCTCTCTAGACTGGTAAGGCTCCCTCCATTATCATTCAAATATACCACACTTGGTCCTTTACTCATTCTGGTCCCACCTACCCAAGCTCTGTCCCTTACCCCACACACCTAGAATGTTCTTCCCTCTCCTGTCTGCCTCTTTAAATTCTGCCCGTCTTTTCATGAGACTTCCATGAATGTTTCAGGTCTAAATGAGATCCCACTCTTCGCTACTCCTTTTCTATTTGTCCTCTTCATTCTCTGGATACTTAATATGTTGCTTTGTATTATTACTTAACTGTTTTTTGTTTGTGGCAGAGTGGCACAGTAAAAACAGCTCTGGATTTGGGGTCAGAGAAACTGACCCCTCTCATACCTCTCTATCAATAACTTCTTGGGTAACTCTGGGCAAGTCAGCTTTCTCTCTTTGGACCTCACTTTTCTCATCTGTAAAAATAGAGGGGTAGGCAAGGTGACCCTGAGATATCTTCTGGCTCCAGATCTGTGAACCTATGAGACTGTGATTCTTTGTACTTCTTGGCTTCTCCTCTAGACCAGGGGTTCCTTTTTTTGTGTTATGGACTCTTTTTGAGAATTATGGGTTTTTTTAAATACTTAAAATATATAAGATTATAGAGGAATACAATTATAATGAAAAAGTTGTCAAACTATTGAAAAAAAAAGTTCTGGGAACCCTGAGTTAAGAACACTTGGACTAGAACATAAACTGCTAGAAGGTAGAATACAGTCTTTTTTAGGTATCCCTTTCAATTTCTAATACAGTATTATATACACAGAAAAATAATAATTATTATTATAATTACCCACATTCATATGGCATTTTAAAGTTTGCAAAGCACTTTTCTTACAATGAATATAAATGAATCCCAAATTTATAGATGAGAATATTGAAATTAAGAGGTTAAGTGACTTGTTTAAGTTTAAACTAAATTAGCTAAAATTCACACCCAGCTTCCTGTTATACTGTACTTTTAATATACCAACCTATCTCTAGTATAGGTAGTCAATAAATACCTTCAATGAACCAATAAAGTTATTTCAAATTCACTTCAAGAAGGTAGGAGTTATGGGAAGTATTTCATCTTCCTACATTCTGAAACCTTCAGTTTCTCATTTTTCTTTTCACTTCCATTCCATCACTTCCAGGGGCAAAGGGGAGAAGCATTTATTAAGTTCTTACTGAGTCCTCACTGTGCCAAGTGCTTTACAAACATTACTATCATTTGATCCTTAAATCAACCTCTTGTGAACCTCATTTTTACAGTTGAGAAAACTGAGGCAGTGAGGGAGTAAGTGACTTGCCCAGGGTCACAGTACCTGAAGTCATATTTGAACTCAGGTCTTCCTGACTCTGGGCCTGGTGTTCTATCCACTTGCCACCTAGCCTCCTCTTTATTTAAAAGATATGCATTTTACAGTCTGACACATCTTTATTAAAAAATATCCATTATTTAATCTGAATTGTTTTGTAAGGAAATTGCTTTTCCTTCTTTGGTCCCTCAACCTGTTAAAACATTAGTAAGACTATATGGGAAAAGGCATGTCTGGAATCAAAGATGAGATAATACCGAAGTTAATCCACCCCCTAAGGATATTTTATTTTGACTGCTCTTATGGTCACCATTTCTTTTCTTTAAAAATAAAAAAGGAGTTCTGGTAGGTAATATAAGTTAGGCGACTTCAAAGCAAGAAGCTTATACACTGAGATGATTCCAAATCTAGAAACTGAAAATACACTAACTCTTTGTTGCATGGTTTCTACCCTCCGTAATTATTTGGTGTTGATGCTGTAAGCTTTTTGGCAACAAGAATATAGACTTGCTATAACCACTAATGCCATAGTGCAAAGCTCTTACATAGCTTAAACTCATGCCTATTTCCAAACCTACATCAAAGCAGATAAATGGTGCATTGTGTGTGTTTCTGCTTTCATCATATCCGCGCAAACGTCCACTAACCAAGTTGGTTGATCTTTACTTGACCCAAAAGGTTGTTCCATTAAATTGACCATGATCGAAGACGGTACTGGCATATGATTCATATTTCTAACCCATAATAGATATTGAAGTTTCTGTTTATAGTGCTAAAACTGTCACAGTTATTAAATCTTTGTATGGGTGCCTTGGCCTTCATAGTCTCAATTTTTTTACAATATGATTTCTGTTTTTGAGAATTCTCTTCTTAAATAAAAAAGTCCAACTACCTTCTAAATCTTTAATTCTTATTCAAGGGAAACTTAGAATTCATTTGGTTTAAGGCTTCCTGTTTATTTAAATTAATTTTGATGTTACACTGTAACATTAATTGAACACTATATATAACCAACACAATTTATTTTGGCAAGGTATTATTTGGCTTTTTTCTGGTGCTTGGATTTTCTCTCAGTTTTTGTGGTATTGCTGATGTAAACTATTTGTTGCTAATTTTACCCCCAGTATCATGATTTCCTGTTTTATTGCACTTAAATTGGTTCATTCAAAGGAAGTCTCTCAATTTTACCCAACTTCAACAATTTGCTCTTTTGCTTAAGAAGTTTATTTCATTGTCCAAACACCAGAAGCAAAGAAAAAAATGTTTAAGTCACCATTAAAAATTCCCACAAAAAATCTTAATATCCATAGGTTTAGCCGTTCTTTTTCCCTGGAGATAAGGTAACTGATATGACTGTGCAAAGGTTGCCTAAAAAATATAGAGTAATTGTGAGGAAAATAAAGTGGTAGATAATTACCATAGCATAAATTTCGTCTGTCCTCTTCAGATATGGTGCCAACTGTGGAATTACTAGTTAGTACTGTGAGTCAAAAGTTCAATTTTTGTTGAAGTTTTTCCTCAGAATAATTCATTATAAGTCCTAGAACTGTCATGGCAGGTACATGTTAAGTTCTTAACATCATTGAGTCATCATAGAGCAGGAAGCCCTGCCTTCCAGCAGTGTAGAATTTATCTTAGTAGGGAATCAAATCTATGGGGAGGTTTTTTGCATTAATCCAAAAAGTAAACTCCTGGGTATTCCACCTAGTATTTAACAACCTCAAATGGAATTTGAATTTAAATGAAATAAGTACAACTTATATGTTTCTTTTTTAAGATTTCAGTGAAAAGAGCTTTTTACCTTCATCATTTTATAATAATCCTTCATATTCTAGATATATTCAATATGATCTTTGACGGTTCTAGTTTCACAACTCTATCAATATTTTGTGTACAGAATCAAAGTATAAATGGTTTACTTTCTCATCAAAATCATAGTCTTCAAATGAATTTAAGTGTTGGAATCATGAAGTCAGTTTTATGAAATCATTCAGCAGCAACTAAAGACTGTTTTCAGTGAGTTGAAAAATCAGGTTGAATGAAGTAGAACAAGCTTTCAGAGATCTATGGCAGAGTTTATTGATAGTAAATCTTGCTTTTGTATGCTGTAACACCTCTTCTACTTTTAAGACCACTTTAACGATATGGTTTTGCTCTTACTAAATTTGAAACGTGTAACCTCAAAACACTGATATTTCTACCCCTCCAAGGCAAGTTTAACTTAGGAAATGAAAGTGATCAAGCTGTTATTTTCCATCAGCCTGAGAACTGATGTTGTCTGCTGTGATCTTGAGGTAAATGATTCAGAGATGCATTGAGTGGTTCAGTAGTTGGGAAACCTTTTACTTTCCTCTGAGACAGAGTTTCACAGTTAGAGTTCATTATTTTGCTTGAAATGTGAGGAATTCCCAGAATATCAGAAAGATTCATTCTCTCTCTCTCCTCTCTCTCTCTCTCTCTCTCTCTCTCTCTCACACACACACACACACATACAGACACACACACACATTTGTGCAAAACCAAATTCAAAACCAAAAACAATTTTTATCATGAACCACTTGGGAATATTCTGTTCTCTTCCATTGGTGTAGATAAATGAAAGATAACTGGGTCCTAGAGAAAGCAGTGTTGAAACTATGAAATGTTAAGTTTTTTTTAATCTGCATTTTATTTTCTTTAATGTATGTAGTTTCACATTTTGTTTCTGATGTGAATATCCAATATTATTACAAGTCAAAATAAGAGGACTTAGTAAGCACCCTATGTTTGAAGTCTGTTATCTTTTGAAGATCTTTTCCAAGTTAAGTAATTATACTTGTATCAATCTTGCCTCATATTCTGTTTTTCACTGCTTAATTACTTCAATTATCTTCCTTGAGCTTTCTTTAACTTTCTCTTTTGGAGCACAAACAGAACACACCACTTTTCTAAGTGATAAATACAGATTACATATATGTTTTGTTTCCACTCTCTGTATGCCCTCTCTCATCTTGGCCATTATTATAGGACTTGACCAATGGGGAATAACAAACCACTCTCTGGCTAGTAATTATAATTTGTTTTCTTCTTGAAATATACTATCCTCCAGACTAAAGGGATATTGTTGTTGTTGTATCATTTCGAAGGGATGAGTTTAATTTTGGTGCTAGCCCTATGCTAGGGTAACTATGATTTAGTAGAAAATACATACTGAATTTGTAGTTTTTTCACTTGGATTTAAATCCTGGCCTGACACTTACAAGATGTGTAGCCATGGGAAAATCTCAGTTTTTCTGGACCTCCATTTCCTCACCCCATAAAATAAGGAATTGGACAACTTGCTCCATGAGGTCTCTTCTAGATCTTTGTCCTATCACCTATACTCATGGGCTTTTGTAAAAAGGAACAAATGAAGTAATACATACAATAGTAGGAAAAATAGTTCTTGCTGTTAGCCTAGTGCTTTGGTGTTTGCAAAGCTTTTTATCTCAAATGTCTTGTGACAGTCTTGAGAGATGGCTACTAGAGATGGCATGACTCCCCTTTTCATAGCTGAAGAAACCTAGGTTCCGAAAAGCTAAGTGACTTGCCAGTGGCCACATCATCAACTAGTGTCAGAGTTGGGATCTGAACTTGTAAGTCTTTGTGATTACAAGTTCAGCATGTTTTTCACTATAATGAACTTAAATAAATGTCATCCATTGTAATTATTACTTAATTCTTTCCCATCCATCTTCCTCCCCATCCATGCATCTGTTCCATGCTATATGTTGAAGTATTGGTTCTTAGTGAAGAAGAGCCACATCCAAGAGTTGGCTCACTGAATCATCTGTCTCAGCAGAGACAATATATGGTATGTGTTGAAAGTATACTGTATCCTTGGAAGTAAAAGGAATGAGAATCATTCTGTTGGATCTGGCGAATTTCTAGTTTGGTGGGAGAACATGACTTGCTAATATATGGAAAAATGATTCTGCTGGACAAATTTCCCTATAGTTTTTGGATAGTGACATTTTGATGCATAGCGCCTTCACATGAGATCTTCATAAAATATTTTCAATCTGAAGAGAGAAGGCATGGTGTTGATAAAAAGTGTGCTGAATTTAGTTCTTATCCCAACCTTTACTATCAATCTGTGTGCCCTTCAGCAGTTATTGTATTTTTTGTACCTCATTTTCTTTAGAGTTAGACTAGATGGTTCTTTTAAGTTTTAAAATTCAGCGATCATGTCTGTCTGTTCCAGTTTCTCACACACACACACACACACACACACACACACACACACACACACACACACACACACACGGGGTGGGGGGGGAGAGAGGTTCTTCATTTTGTTTTGTTAAATTGTTAATCCTCCCAAGATTTAATTTGTTTTTTTTCTTTAAAAGCTAAATAGGACGTTCCCTGCATGGTTAATGTTTTTGTTTTCTGTCATTTAAGTAAGAGTTAGACTGAAATGTCTTTTGTTTTAAAAATTTGAAGGATGAATTTTGATTTTTGTAATCACTTGGCATCTTAAAAATAAAATATATTGGCCAAGAAAATTTGACCTCCCGTGTGCCACATATTATCTTTTATAATATTTGTAAAATTGCTACAGGCAAGGAGGTTCAGAAGGATAAGTGGAAGTAAAAAAGGAAATTTTGCTATTTTGACTACTTACAGAATTCAGTGTTTCGCCCTCATGAATTCTCAAAATTTCAAGAAAGATTTGACAGCTTAGCTTTTAGAAGAAAGGTGCTATAATAAATTCAGGTTGCAATAATGATTATAGTTATTACCATAATTGCATTTACTTTGCTAACTGATCTTTTAAAAATCCTAATATACTTTGACAAAATTAACTAATCACAAATTCTGTTTCTCTAATTTCTCGTAAGTGATGCCCAGGCTATTCCTTCAGAAGAGTATTTGTAAACCACAGAAACTGTAAAGATATGAAATATTTCCCATTTATCTCATTAAAATAATCACATTATTTCATTGAGAATAACTTAAATTTCTTTAGTGTACTAATTATGATGACTTAGACTGAATTCCCATTAATGAATTATCTTATACCTTAACTCTGTCATACCTGCACCAGAAGTAACTGGCCTTTCATGTGACTAACCACCAGTTTGGGGAAAGGGAGATGTTTTTAAATACTGGTCAGTTTTGTCACTTCCTATATTTCAAGTGACCTCTCCATAATTGTCTTATTTTGAATTGTGATTTTGTTTTAATTGTGATGTATATATTTGAAGAAATACTTAGCAATTTGAGATATCCCATTATCATGTAAATTCCTTAAGGCAGGCATTGTCTAGTTTTGTTTTTTAGTACTGTATCCCTCTCACATAGTACAATGCTCAGCTCAAAATAATCACTTAATAAATATTCCTCATTCCAAAGTGGAGTGGGTTGGAGGAGAGAGGTTAAGGCAGCGGTGGGGAACCTGAGGTCAAGGCCACATGTGACATTCTAGTTCCTTGGGTGCTGCCCTTTGACCGAATCCAAACAAATCCCCTTAATGTGGCCTTGAGGCCACAGGTTCCCTACCCCTAGGCTAAGAGAATACAGGAAAGTGGGGTAGTGGGTTTTCTCTCATTGGAGGTCTTCAGGTAAAAGCTGGATGATACGTTGTGCAGGTGACTTAGGTTGTGCAGAGATCATTTCCAACTCTGAGATTGTTTGATGCCATAGAGAAGGGGGCTATATTGGGAAATTCATTTTTACTTGCTTGAAACTTTTTTGGTGTACTTTAGTTTATAATTTGGAGCAGAAAACACTAGCCTAGGAATGAGAATACCAGTTTGAAACCAGGTTCTGC
The DNA here is from genome assembly GCA_028646595.1 of Phalanger gymnotis. NCBI lineage: Eukaryota > Metazoa > Chordata > Mammalia > Diprotodontia > Phalangeridae > Phalanger > Phalanger gymnotis. Next base: position 194,824,077 of record CM053622.1, on the reverse strand, counting down.
AACTTTACTAGCTGTTTGATCTTAAATAAGTCACTTATCTTCTCTAAACTGCAATTTTATTATTTATAAATTGGATATAATACTTGCACTGTCTCCACCACAGTGTTGTTATGAGTAAAGCATTTTGTAAACTTTAAACTACTATTTATAAATGTGAGGATGAAGAATGAGCATCATATTTAAACAATACTACAAGAGTTGAAATTTTGGTTGTTTAATTTGAAGGCAGCAAAAGAACCTGGATATACAGTTATGACATCTGTGGTGTGGTGGAAAGAGTCAGAAGTCCATGGTTTAAGTCTTGGCTTTTCCATTTCCTAGCTCTTTGACCCTGAACAACTTCTCTAAGCCTTCATTTCCTGGGGATAATGATGCTAAAACTATTAACCTTTCAGGGCTGTTGTGTGAGTCACATGAGATATGTGTGTGTGAAATTGCTATAGAAATATTATCTATTGTTATGAATAAGACTACGTTATAAACCTGAAGCATTGACACTGGTGTTAAGAACTCAAATAGAGGTTTTTCCTACTTTTCCCCTTCAAACAATGATTGTTCAATAAGAAAGCAAAAAAAATCTACTGATATCTTTTTATGTGGATAATTCTAGGAGTTAAATAGAAAAAGAATAGAAGTGAGTTTCCATTTATTGCCTTTTTCATGAAATCTTCACTTTGGCTGACTTCCACAAGTATACCTTAAGGGATAAATCTTAGCTTTTGCACCATGTGCAAAAGTTAGGGCCTTTCCTTCAGTGCTTTGGAATGACCTCTCCATGATATTTAATGTTTATGTACTCAAAGCTATTTTGTCTATGTTCCATTTCTTCTGATTCCTGTGTAATGTTTGCTTTTATTGTAGAAGGGGCAGGGCATGGAGACCAAGTTGCAAGTATATTATGTTCCTATTCCTTCATTTTATTTTTGTTGTTTCTATTACTTTTAGAATTTTGAACATGTAATAAATTTTTGTTTATTGGTGGAAGATTAAAAGGTTCTTTCTGCATAAATGACAAGCCTGAATAACAGATGTTAGCCTTATGCTTCTGCAGAATGAGTATGGTGTGATCAAGAGGGGTATGGGAAAAGCTCTCCAATGCCAAAGTATCTCTCTGTTCTCTCTCTACATTCTTTTACTTACCAATCTCATTCACTCCTACTGTTTGAACTGCTACTGCTATGGAGATGACTCACAAGTCTATATCTCTCTAGTCCTAAATTTCTTCTTAGTTCCATACCTGCATCTGCGAGTGGTAAAGGGACATTTCTACTATTTCTCTTTGACCATCCCATGGGCATCTAGAACCTATTATCTCTCCTTATACCTGCTCCTCTTTTTGACTTTTCTGTGCATCATTATTTACCCTATCTCCTATACTTATAACTTTAAAGGTTATCTTTAACTCATCTCTTTGTCTTCTGGTTGGTAGCCAGTCAGTTTTCAGGTACTATTGATGGGGATGGGAGTCGAACCCCCAAAAGGAAAAGACCATGTCTTTGGGGTCTGGACCCTAAAAAGGAAAAACCCTTGGACTGTCTGTCCCACATGGCTCAGGTCCCTGGCGTTCACCTGGGGCAATGGGCCTAAGAGTTTAGCCAATTCTCAGATTCACTCTGGCCCACTTCCATTAGTGATGCAAATTCTGAGATTCCTTAAGAGTCCAGCCAATATGGTGGATTTTTAGTATCACATACACCTTGGATGGTGTTTTAATAAACCTTGTTTTTCTTTGACTGAAAGAAGTCTTGGGTCTAATTCATTCGGGTAGGATCTGCATTTCACTGTTTTGGGCTCCCAGCACCCCCAAACCTCAAGACTATTAGTTTTGTGAGCAGAACATCTCACAAATAAATAACCTCTTCTTTTTTTCTCTTATTACCAACTTTTTAGACTATTTAATTAGCTTCCTTTTCGGGTTTTCTCACCTTCATTCTCTCCTCTGTTCATGCCTTCAATCAATAATACTGTCAAGATACTCTTTCTTAAGTGTAGATCTGGTCACATCATTCATATCACATTCACATCACATCAGTGGTTCCGTATTTCCTTTCAAGTTAGGTTCAGACTCTTTTGACTTGCCTACAGGTCCCGCCACAATCCGGTGCCCCCTTCCTTTCTAGCCTTACTTCATATAATACTCTATTCTTCATCCAGACTGAGCAGATCTCTGATACTCGTGATTCATCATGTATGATATGCATCGTGCTCTGATTCTTTTTCCAAGCCTGTTCCCTGTGCCTGGAGCTGGAGCCCCTTCCTTTCTTTTATTCACCTATTGACTTTCCAGCCATCCTTTAAAACCCAGTTTCAATCAGTGTCTTCCAGGAAATTTCCCCTAGTTTTTCAAAGTTGTTTTAGGCCTTCCACTCACAAAACACTATTTTGTAACTTCCTGGTGCCCTTGCTGTTAAATATTGTATTATGACTCTCTGTTGTGGTGTCTTGTATGTTCTTTAAGGAGTAGGGACTTTGTCTTTGTTTAGATTTTGTATTTCACCATCACAACCTAGGACAATGTCCTACATAGTAGTCAGTCAGTCGACAAGCTTTTTATTAAGCACTTGTTATATGTCAGGCACTGTGCTAAACACTGAGAATACAATGCAAGTAGATAGACAGTCCTTGCCCTCAAGGAGCTTACATTCCAATGAGAGAAGACCACAGATAAAAAGAAGCTGAGACGGAGAGGCTGGGTAGAGAAAGTCTAGAGTGCAATATCCTGGAGAGGAATAAAACCTAGAGGGCCTGGGTGCCCTGCTTAAATGGAGATTTCAGAAGGAACCATCTAATGGTAGGGAGAGGCCTCAGGGACAAAAGGTACTTCCGTTGTGTAAATTTCAGAGTTAGTATTAGCTTCAAGATGCAGAGCTGAGGCATGGTTAAGGAGAACTGGAATTCAGCCTAGAGAATAAGACGCTTGATGACATTTATTGCATTCTATTTTGTTGTATAACTCTGATTCCTGAAATTCCTCTATTATCAACTCATTCTTCTCTGTTAAACATTGCCTCTGCATCAGTTTTCACAAATGAAGATAATTTACTAAGTCCCTGACATCTTAGTAGGAATAGATTTATCATATTCAGAAATTGTTAGGCCTTCAGAATAGCGAGCAGAGTAGCTGATAAAGACTGGGGTTCACCGATAGAAATTGATCATTGGACATATAGAAAACAAACTACGCCTTTTTTTTTGATAATTTTGCCCAAAGGACAGTCTTCTGTAGTCAATAACATTTTTCAGATGCTTAAAGGGAAAAAAAGCACATTGATTCAGGCATTGAGGTAAATATAAAGATTAAGATATTAAGATTAATATAATAATATTAATACTCTAATAGGGCTTACAGTTTAATAAGGGGATGAGGCACAAATGCAGATCTTTCAATTTTACAATATTTGAGAAATACATTAGAGAAGTAGGGGGAAAGGTGCTATATAAGATTTGGTGGTGATATGAAATTTGGTGTCCCATTGATACCAGTAAGAAAGGGAATGTTTTACAGTCTTGCTTCTATAATCAGGCTAAAAGCTATCTTCAATATTGCAAAGTTGGATTAACAGTAAAATGTTCTGGAAATTGTTATGATTAACATATAGTAATTGGAAATTTAAAACATTTTTATAGAAAAATAATTATGTATCTTCTTTTTCATCCATCATTGCATCATGGTCTCCATGGTCTTCCATCATTGTCTCTAGAGTTCAACTAGAGAAGGAAACTGGGCTGACTTGCCTTTGGGAAATTGCACTGTACTTTTAATAATACTAAGCTTTTTTTGGAAATAAAGGTCCATCTTTTTAATGTCACCATTCTACTTGTTTTACTTTATATTAGCACTACTTAGAATATGAATGGCAAAAAAATTGAAGTTAAATATCACACAGAGGTCATTTCTCTTTCTCTCTCTCTCCACATATGTACATATGTGTATATATATAACACATATATATATAGTTTCTATATCTTAAATAGCAAACCCTTGTCAAAGAAATTTGATACGAAGATTTTTTTCCCATTCAACCACTTGTCTTATCCTTTTATCATTTTTATAGCACAATAGCATTCCATTCCATTAATGTACCATAATTCATTTAACCATTCTCCAGTTGATTGTTACCCCCTTAGTTTTTTGCGCATATGGATCCTTTTCATCTTTCTTTCCTGTCTTTGGGGTATAGGCCCTGTAGTAATATCAATGTAAGATCTTTTCTACACAACAGCCTTTCAAATCTTGAAGACAACTATCTTGTCTCTCCACCCCTTCCCAAGTCTTCTCCTAAGTAAATATGCCTAGTTCTTTCAACAGAGCCTCATTTGGCATGATCTTCAAGCCATTCACTATCTCAGTTCTTAGTTTATCTCTTCTAAACACTTTGGAGTTTATAAATATGGTGCTCAGAATCTAATATAGTACAGTGGATATCGTTTTATCATGACAAAGTACTACAGGACTGTGATTTCCTTCATCTTAAACACTTTCTCTTTTAATGCAATCTAGGACAAAATTAGCTTTTTGGGCTGCTTTGTAGTATTGTTGATCCATATTGAGCTTCTAATCTTTTTCAAAATTACTGCATAGCTATATCTCCTCAATCTTGTACTTGTGGCTAGTTCAGCAAGATAATGGAGTGAGAGAAAGAAAATAATATATAATAAAGCTAGGAAGGTCGTTCGAGGCCAGTTTTGAATGGCTATGTGGACGTTGAACCTCTTACTATTCAGCCAATGGTTACCCACTGATTTCATTGATATAGTGGGTCTATTTTTATAAAAAATCATATAAAACTGTGATTAAGTACTTTTTCCTGCTTTCCAGAGAAAACATTGCCATAGGACATTCTGTAGATTTTTTTTAAACCTAGATGATCCAATTGATGGGCAGCATGGTGTAGTAGACAGAAAGACTTGAGTTCAAATCTTGTCTCAGAAGCTTACTGACTGTGTGACTTAGAGAAATTCACTTAACCTCTATGCTTTAGGTTTCTCATTTATAAAATGAGGGGGTTGGACTTGCTGACCTCTGTGGTCCCTTCCAGTTTTAAATCTGTTATCCTATGAATAAGAGTGCACGATCAAGTACATGCTTTATGAGTAGAGGATTTTGTAACAAGCACAAAAAGATGGAAATATGGTTTGCTCCTCACAGAAGATGCTCTATCTCTGAACTGTACATTTTCACTGACTGTCTCCTATGCCTACATTTTATCCTTCATCTCTCCCTCTTGACTTCCCTAGCTTTCTTCAGGTAAGCTAAATTCCCACTTTCTACAAGAAATTTTTCCTGATACCTCTTAATACTATTGCCTTCCTCCTAAGAATATTTCTAATTTATCCTGTGTATATCTTGTTTGTATATTATCTCCCCCATTAGACTGGTGGGTTCCTTCAGAACAGGGGCTCTTTTTTCCTTTCTTTGCATCCCTGACACTTAGCAGACTGTCTTGCACATAGTAGGTTTTTAATAAATACTTAGTGACTTGTCTTCATTTGAGCCATGTAGAAGGTCTGTAAAGTATGTTATGAATTGAATGAAATGTTTTGTATCTTTACTAATTAGAGAGGTACTCAAATATGCATGGCCAAATTTTTAAAGTACACATCTTTATATAGTCCTCTACTGGATGAATGAATAGTACCAGGTAGGGAGAATATGAGGTCATAAAGAAAGTTCGATTTGAGGGAGCATAGAAGGTCTACTTTCATCCTAAGAATGAATTCCTAGATAACAGGTTATTGATGTATTCTTAAAATAATCAATGGATGAAACCTTGTGCTCATTGTGGAAGAGCTATACTGATCATGCATCTCTCTTTTTGTCATCGTTGTAATCATAGTGATAATAATCTTTATCAATGATACTATGTTTTAGTACAAAGAACATGTATGTGCACATGTATATATTCACATATATGTGTATATATGTAATGTGAGTGTATGTATATATATGCCTTATTTCTTTCTTTCTCGAGTCTTAGTAAAAGCCAAGGAAGTATCTTATCATATGACCTTTGTGAAGATACTTAAAAACCTCCAGGCAGTTTCATTATTCCAAAAAGAGGTTAGAGTAAATGATCTGTAAATATTTCTCTCAGCTTGTGTCATCATAATTTAATGTATAATACAATTAGATAATTTGGTTTAATGGATAACAGTAGGACTTAAAATCTGTTTGAGGATCCATTTTTCCCCTTTATTCACATTTATATGCTGCTGTAACAATTCTGAATCCCTTTGCTTAGAATAATGTTATGAGGTATGCATAAGTATTCTAGGCAGGTAGTATAGTTATTATCCCCATGTTTTCCATGAAAAAAAAACCTGAGGCTTTAATATGTTGTTACTTTTCTGTGGTGAATGAATATGTGAGTTCCAGTCTCCTCACTGTATGCAAAGAGATCTCTCCATTAGACTTTTCATAGTTCTTTATCACAATCATGTAGAGTTAAGTTAAAAACATACACACACAGGAATCATAAGCATTTCTATATATTAACAACCAAATCCAGGAAGAAGAGATATAAAGAGAAATTCCATTTCAAATAACCATTCATAAAAAAACTTAGGAGTCTACCTACCAAGATATACACAGGGACTATATGAATACAACTATAAAACACTTTAAATGAATACCCAAATAATTGGAGAAATATCAATTTGTCATGAGTAGGGAGTACTACCTAAATTAATTTATTAATCCAATATAATAATCAGACTACTAAAGGATTAATTTACAGAGCTACAAAAATACTAAAATTTATCTGAATGAACAAAAGGTCAAGAAGACGAAGAATCTCACAACAAATAATGGGGGAGGGCAGTAAAAGGAGTGAGTAGGAAGGCAACCTAGCAATATCAGATATCAGAATACTATAAAATGGTAAACATCAAAACAACTTGGTATAAGAAATCGAGAAGTCAATCAGTGCAACAGATTAGGTATACAATATGCCGAAGCAAACTAACAGAGTAACCTAGTGTTAGACAAACCCCAAAACCTCTAGCTACTATAGTAGGGACTCACTATTTGACAAAAGTGCTGGGAAAACTGGACAGCAGCTTGACTGAAAATAGGTTTAGACCAACATCTTTCACCATATACCAAGATAAGCTCCAAATGAATACTTGGCCAAGACATAAAAGGTGACATCATAAACAAATTAAAGAAACAAGGAAGAAATTACCTTTTAGTTCTATGTCTAGGGAAAGAGTTCACCAAACAAGATAGAGAAGATCACAGAAAATAAAATTATCAATTTTGATTATATAAAATGTATACGTTTTTATGCAAACAAAACCAATCCAGCTAAAATTAAAATACAATTAACTGGGAAAAGTATCTTTGCAACAGATTCCTCTGATAAAGGTCTCATTTCCAAGATACATAAAGAACCAATTCAGCTTTATAAGAGCCATTCTCCAATTGAAAAATGACTTGAGAATATGATAAGGATAATTAACAATATGGAAATATGTTTTGCATCACTTCACGTGTATAATCGGTATCATATTTCTTGCCTTCCCAAGGACTGGAGGAGGGACAGGAGAAAGAGAATTTGGAACTCAAATTTTTCAAAAATGAATGTTAAAAAATTTTAATGTAATTAAGAAATAGTTAATGAAATAAATAAAAATATATTTTAAAAGAATAAGAGCTATTTGGCAATTGGTAAATGGTCAAAAATATGAATGGGCAGTTTTCATGGGAAGAAATTAACACTATATGAAAAAATATTCCAAATAACTGCTAACTGTAGAAGTTCAAATTAAAGTAGCTTTGAGGTTCTATTTTACACCCATCAGATTGGCAACGTTGACCCAAAAAAGGAAATTGATAAATGTTGGAAAGGTTACAGTAACACAAATGCACTAATGCACTGTTTTGTAAAGCTCGTTCTGGTTCAGTCATTCTAAAAATTTGGGACTATGCCCCAAAAGTTGCTAGACTATGTATACTTTTTGACTCAGTGATATCACTATTAAACCTATATCCTAAGGAGATCAAAGAATGAGGAAAATGCCTGATATGTAGGAAAATATTTATAGCAGCTCTTTGTGTAGCGGCAAAAACTTAAAAATAAGGGGTGCTTATCAATTAGGGAATGGATAAGCAAATTATGGCATATGAATGTAGTGGAAAACTATTGTGCTATTAAGAAATGAACAGACATTTTCAGATAAACCTGGGAAAAGAGTAAATGGAAAATATTTCTGACATGCTTTGTTCTCTACAAAGAGAAGTTCTGTTATATAAGGTAACAATAAATTAATTGTATTATTCTACTCGTGAATATAAAAGAATTTTTAATGCTTCTAAGAGAAAAGTAACTCTAGGGAAAATATAGAATTTACTGAAATATTCTCCTATTTTAGTCCATTTTTTCCAGAATTGATGAAAAATATTAGGATAAAGCTATTAGAATGCTGGGGCTGGAGTCAGGAAGACCTGAGTTCAAATATAGCTCAAACACCAACTGTGTGACAACTGCTTGCCTCAGTTTCCTTATCTATTAGATGAGGATAATAATAGCACCCAATCCCATTGTTGTTGTGGGGATAAGATGAAATATTTGTAAAAATGCTTTGCAAACCTAAAAGCACTAAAATTACTAAATATCATTATTATTGTTGTTAGGCATGACTTTTTATGATGCCTCCTTTTCAAAGAATTTTCTGTTAGATATATTTACTTACTGTGTTTTCCTAAAATTCTTAGTTTATTGTGCCTTTTGTAACCATATCTTACTCTTGTTAGACCTCTTTCAATCTTGACATTCTGTGATTCTTACTCCATAAATCCTAGCGCAATGTCAGCATCAGCAAGCTCTTCATTGACTTGAGAAGCCCTGGAGAGCTGCAGGAAAAGTCTAACTGTGCAAGTGGGGAGTTAAGCACTGAATGAGTCTTAGAGTACAATAGAAAGGGGTTTGAGTGAGTGATTTAGGGGTTATGGGGCTAGGGTTTTGCAACCACTTCATACAACTACATGTTCTGTGGGCAAGTTACGTGTTTATCTGAAGATCATCGTTTAGCAGTAGCAAGGGGTACTAGAGGGAGTTTGGGATGGAAGCTTGTTGGACTCTATTTAATGCAAAGGACTTAGAACTAGAAGCAACCTTAAGGAAGTTCCGTAGGAATAATGTTATAAATCTTAAGGGCTATCAAGAGAATGATGTTAAAGTGAAATTCTGATTTTTGGTTATAATGTATTAAACAAAATTGAAGGGTGATGAATGTTTTCCTTTAGCCAAAAGTTCTTGTTTAGTCCCATTTGAGTTGTATCAGACTCTTCATGACCCACTTAGGGTTTTCTTGGCAAAGATACTGAGTGGTTTGCCATTTCCTTCTCCAACTCATTTTACAGATGAGGAAACTGAGGGAAACAGGGTTAAGTGACCTCCCCAGGGACACACAGCTAGTAATGGTGTGAGGCTTGATTTGGACTCATGAAGATGAGTCTTCCTAACTCCAGGTCTGAGGCTCTATCCACTGTGCCACCTAGCTGCCCATGGAGCCAGAAAAACATGGGTTCAAATGCTGATTCCAACACTGAGTTGCCTTTGTGACCCATGGACAAACCTTTTACTCTCCCTGACCTTCAGTTTCTTTATCCTTAAATCAGTGTAATAATACTATCACTGCCAATTTTATAGACTTGTTGTGAAGAAAGGGTTTAAACTTTTTGATATCTTTTGTTTTTATATCATCTTTTCTAAATGATTCCCCCTCCCCTAACTAGTGAGCCATTGCTTATAATTTTTTTAAAGTTTCATTAATGTGTTTTGTTTTTTATATTACAGCTTTTGCAGATTACTCTCACTTCATGAGAAGTATCTTGTAACAAAGTAAAAGTTAAATAAAACTTAAAATAGTGACCTCATCCAAAAATGCATGCAACATTTCACTTTTGTAGCATGCTACCCACCTCAGTTAAAAAAATTAACAGAAATCTATTTTCTCTCCCCACCTCCACCTCATTGGAAAAAGAAAAACAAATTCTTGTAACAAATATGCATAATAAAGCAAAACAAATTCTCTCGATAACTGTACACTATATATATATGTATATATGTATATATGTGTGTGTATATGTTTGTATATATGTGTATATGTATGTATACACACACATTTGTCTTTAATGGAGATTCTATTTTATCACCAGCCCCCTGGAATCTGTAATTGTCCTTCTATTAATCATAGTTCTTATAACTTTCAACATAGTACCATTTTACAGTGTTGTTACCGTATAAACTATTCTGGTTCTCATTTCATTCTCTATTAGTTTGTAAAAGTCCTCAAAATTGTTAATTTTTATAACATTGATGTTATAGTATAAATTGTTCTTCTGGTTCTACTTACTTCACTCTGTGCCAATTAATATATATTTCCATGTCTTTTTGAAAACATATGTTTCCTCATCGTTTATAGCATAGTAGTCATCACATTCACTCCATCACATACGCCATAACTTATTCAATCTTTCCTCAATTGATTAGTATTACATTAGCTCCTAGTTTGCTTTTTTGATGCAACAGAAAGATCTACTATGAATATTTTTTATTGTAAACGATACCAAAAAGTTATAATTACTTTCAAAAAAAATTTAGCTAAAATAAAGATTTTTCATTAAAAAATAGACTGATCGTTGGAACAGATTAGTTATGCAAAATATAGAAGCAAATTTATCTAATACTGTACAATGTCATAAACAAAAAAGACCCCACATATTAGGATAAGGACTTAGTTTGGCAAGAACTGCTGGGAAATTTAGACAACAATATGAAAGAAATTATATTTAGATCCACACAACATTTATACAAAGATAAGTACCAAGTGGGCATGTGACCTAGACCTAATAGTTCATTATAAATTAAAGAAACATAGAAAAATTACCTGTTAGATTTTGGGATAGGAGAAGAGCTCATGTCCAAACAAGAAATAGAAAAGATGACAAAAAATAAAGTAGATAATTTTGACTACATAAGATTAAGAAATTTTTGCACACACAAATCTAAAAAAGCTAAGATTGAAAAAGAATTATCTGAAAAACATCTTTGCAGCAAGTTTTCTGATAAATGTCTCATTTCCAAGATATATAAAGAACTGATTTAGATTTGTTTAAAAAAAAAAGAGCCATTCTCCAAATGATAAATGGCCTGAGGATACGAAGAGACATTTCTCAACAGAAGAAACCCAGGGTGTCTAGAGCCATAGGGGAAAAAAAACTTCCAAATCATTACTAATTAGAGAAATGCAAATTAAAGCCCTTTTGGAATTCTACTTCATACCCATTAGAGTGACAAAGAGAACAGGAAAGGAAAACAATAATTGTTGGGGCATCTGTGGGAAATCAGGTACATTGATGCACTCTTGGTGGACCTGTGAATGGGTACAACCCTTCTGAAAAGCAATTTGAAATTATATACAAAAGTTATAGATCAAAGAAAGAAGGAAAAGCCATCCCTTATTTTTTTAAAAAAAGAATTTTTAAAAGAGAAAAACAGATGAGAAAAATTAATTAATACATCAACTAAGTCTAACTTTATGTGCATTGTTCTGTACATATAGCCCATCAGTCCTAACCCTTCTCCCCAAAAAAGGGAGAGAAATGACCTTATTGGTCACTACAATTCAGACTTGGAGGTTGGATAGTTGGGTGTGTGGGTGGGGGGGAGTTCTTTTCATTTAAATCATTGTAATCATTGTATGCTTCTGCTTACTTCACTCTTCATCAGTTCATGTAAGTCTTCTCATGTAATCATTATATTTAGCATTGCTTATACCACTGTACTGTTCCATTACATTCATGTATGACAATTTGTTTAGGTATTCCCCAACTGATGGGCATCTAATTTGTTTCTAGTTTTTGGTTTGTTTGTTTGCTACCACAAATTTGCTATTATAAATATTTTGGTGTATATGAAACTTTTCTGTCTTTGACCTGTGTACAGAATAGACTAGCAAGGAAATATTTGAATCAAAGAGTTATGGACATTTTGTTCACTTTCTTAGCATAATTGCTTTCTGGAATGATTGTATCAATTCATTGTTCCACCAATAAGTGTATTACTGTGCCAGTCTGTCCGTAGTCTGTCCAACATTAGCTATTTCCCCTTTTTCCGAATCTGCTGGGTGTGAAGTGAAAACTCAGAGCTATTTTGATTTGCATTCTTGTTATTAATGATTTGGAGAAGTCTGTCATATGGGTGCTAATAGTTTATAATTATTTTTTAAATTGCTTGTTCATATCTTTTGATGATATCCATTGAGGAATTGCTCTTGGGTTTATATGTTTATGTTTGTTACTTATGACTCTTAGATAGAAGCCTCTTATAAGAAATATTGGTTGAAATGTTTTTATCAGTTCCTGTTTTCCCTTTTGATCCTAGTTGCATTGATTATTTTTACTGGAACAGCTTTTCAATTTCATGTATTCAGAAGAAGGAAACATTTTTATAAAGCACTTTAGATGTGTAAGCTGTTGTTAAATGGAATTGGTTTCATAGCCTTATATGAAGTATCCCTGCAGTTTGACTGGGAGACATAACTGTACACAACAGGTGATTTTTTTTTCAATACAATATTAACTATCTCCAGAACACCCTGGAAGTTTGGCAAAAAATCTAGTTTATTTGCATATGTGGCTCTCCCATATACTAAAATACAGTCAACATGAAAATGGAAAGCATTGTGGTTGTGGTTGTGGTTTGTCCTTTGTTCTTAAAGAGAACCATCACATCAGGAAGATGATGCCATGACTTGCAAATGAATTGGGTTTAAATGAGGGAGATCTGTGCACAGTCATCAGCCTCACTTTCTCCTCCAGAGTCATCTGGGTCCAGTGGCCAGATATTAGTCAGGACAATTGGAAGATGGCTCACAGTGCAGTGGGGGACCTTGGCCTTTTTAAGCTAAGGTCCTTTAAGCTAAATTCTCACTTTGGCTGAGGCAATGCCCATTCATTGATTAGAGAAAGCATTGAGTGGGGGTGGGAAAAAGAATTGGACCAGGCCTTTTTTTTTTTTAACATGTCAAGCTTTCTTTGCATGAGGACTGTAATAATTTTCATCTCCCCAAAGTGACTTCAGATAGGGATTGCGTTATAAGATAAAAAGTTAATCTAATCACTCACAAAATTAAGACAGGAAACATCAATATTAGGGGTTTTGCAGCAGTATTAAAAATAGTTATTATGAGACAATTTATTAGATTGATAAAGTCATCTTTAATAGCTGTGACCTACAACACCAATATATTTCTTGATGAACATTTGTCCTCTCTCATTAATACCCCTTCTCTTTGATTCCCCTCCTTCTTTCTTGCCATCTTTGATGCCATGTTTTTTTAATTCTTTTTTCAGAAATAGTACATAAAAATATCTCTGTGACAAAGTTCTGTTCTTAATTTTTCTAATTTTCTTTTAATTCACTGTTGTTTATAATTAGCGCACAGGAACTTGGAACAGAGGTCTGTTCCCTGATGTGAAATGCAATCATGTACATGTGGATTCGTTTAGGGATTTGTTGACATGTGCTGGTTTGATATTATTGATCCATGATATCTAGGGCCTTCTTTCAGAGCAAAAGTCCAATTTTTAAAAAATTATTCATATCACAAGTAACAAAAAAAATATATCAAATGTAAGAACTAAATTCCTTTCAATTTCAGGTATTTGCATAAATACTAAAATATTTTAAAAGGAATTTATAAAAACTTGATCACTTTTTTAAAAAGTAAATATTTAAGCTTAAAAATAAACCTGACTGTTTATCAAAACTATTCCTATCAACCCAAATAATAGATACCAGCAATTATCTAGAAATATCATAGTTAGAAAGAGGACTGAAATTACAATGAATAGTAAAATCTAAGAATTTGACCTGTTAAAGATTCAATTAGGCTTGTCCTTAAAGCAAAATTGTGAAATAAGTTGTTTACCTTTGGGGTCCCATTCCTGCTTATTACTAAATGTCACTCTCAAGCCTAGCTCCTTTCATTAGACCCTTCCTTCTCTGGTCCTTTCCCCCACCTCTGAGCCTCTTCACTGAGGCTTAATTGATAACAACTTGAAATGTTGTCAGGCCCAGGAATGGCTATATTTTAGTGGAGTTCAAATTCTTGACCTAAAGGAATACAACATCAACAGGTATACTTTTAGTTGCTATCCCTTGGTTGAGAAAAGGAGAAATGGAGGTAAAGAGGGGATTACAGGGACCTCTTGATCCCCTGAAATCACTCTGCTTAATGACTGTCCTTGGAGTCAAACTCTAATGGTAATGAGGTATTTTGTTTCGTTTTGGTTTTTTTGGTCATATCTTGGTACTTTCCTGCCCTGGGATATATGCCCAATAGTAGAGTCTCTAGGTCAAAGGCTATGAACAGTTTAGTGCCTTTCTGGCATAATTGTAATTTTTTTCTGCAGTGGTTGGACCATTTCACAGCTATACCAAATGTATTAGTGTACCTACTAGTTACTTTTTAAGTGAATACTGCAACCAAAATAATTGGAAGTTTGTTCAGATATGTGTAAGGGACTCAGGGTCAGTTAGCCTACAAAAGGGAAGACTGATAAGGATTTAGTAATAATTTAGTAATTTAGTAATAATTCTCTGACTGGGAAGCCTTCTCAACAACTTTAAAGCCTCTGGCAGCTTCTAAATCTCATGTCTTATGGACTTCAGTCATATAGGATGCAGTAGTTCTGCTCATTTCCTTAGAAATCTGGACCCTGGATTCATTGGGCACATCCAGCACCTCAGGTTTGCTTTGGTGACCTACAAAAGTGTTACTGTATGTGTAATTAAGTAGTGTTTCAATGGGAAAACTGTAATGTGCTTAACTATCTGCAAACAAAAGCAATTTAGTATTACTGGAAATGAAAACTTTTCCATTCAAAATACAATGGTACATAGATTATTTTCGGTACATACTAACTAAGTGACCCTTATTAAAGAAAACTTAAGAGAAGAACACGACTTATCTAGCATATCAGTTAGTCAGTGTTCATTCATATTATCAAAATTAGTTTGTTTTACAGAAAGGCGAATTAAGTTAGGTTTATATGATGGAAGGAAGGAAATAAGCATTTATTAATTACCTACTGTATACTGTGCACTATGCTAAACATTTTACAGATACCTCATTTAATAAATTACAAGCTACTCTGTGGGGAGGCCAGGATAAAAGGAAGTTTAAAGGTAATAAATATTAGAAGTTACCATCCATTTAATTCAAAAAGAAAATAAAGGATTTCTACACGTATAAGTCAGTGGGCACATAAGAATCTAGTACCAAAATTTTAATTATACAACTTTTCAGAGACAAGAATGTGAGAAATTTTTAAGATATTATATTTTCTAAGATGTCTGGATGTATATAGACCCCGTCTCTATTACAATTAAGATGTTAACAGATGTATTCCATTCATATTATCTTGGGGAGGTAGCATCATCTAGTGAAAAGAGTGCTGGATTTTTAATCAGAGGATTTGAGTTTTGTACATATCACTTAACTTCTCAAATATCTCAATTTCCTCACTTATAAAATGGGGATAATAATAGAACTTAGTTCATAGGGTTGTTGTGAAGAACTAGTGAGATAATATACCTAAAGCATTTTGCAAACCTTAAGACTCTATAGAAATGAGAGCCAGTAATAATAGTAGCAGCAGTAGTAGTAGTAGTAGTAGCAGCAGCAGCAGCAGCAGCAGCAGCAGCAGTAGTAGTATCAGTAGTAGAATGTAAGCCAGTAAACTATAAACTATTTATGAAAAGAGATTATTTCTTTTTTGTCTTAGCATCCCTAATTCTTAGGACAATGTCATGTACATGATAGATTTTTATGAAATATTTGTGGAATTGAATTAAAGTTTTATTGAGTTAGAATTCCTTGCAGTAATTAAAGTTTAAGTCTTCGGAGAAGCAAGTTATGGATATGCTACTAACGTGACAACAAACTATATTATTATATTATAATAAACCATAATATATTATACTACAATGTTATATTATAAGAAAGTATAATATATTATAGCATGTTACAATATATTATATCATAATAAACTATAATATTATAGAAGCCCAACTTTTATTCATCTTGTCCCTGAGTCATCACAGAATAGTGTGGTAGAGAAATGGATTTAGAGTCAGAAGCCTGGATCCAAATGGTAACTCTAATTTATTATACGTGTGACCTTAGGCATATCGCAGCTTCTCTGGGCCTTGGTTACTCCTCTGTAAATGAGAGGTTTGTACTGAACCATCTCTTAAATTGTTTCTTGTTCTAAATCTATGCTCCTATAAAAAAATAAGGTAGGGCATTTCTTTAATCCATGGGAGTATTCTTTCTCTACCTACAAGAACTATGGAACTAGATCAGTCAACTGCCATATGAAATATGACATATTTTTAAGATGTGCTTTAAACATTTCTCTAATAAAGGAATAGCTAATAGATCCATTTGTAGGTCCATTTTGCTAATAAATGTTTATTTCCTTTCTTCCATCATCTAAACCAACACTTAATTTGCCTTTTTTGAAAAGCAAGCTATTTTTGATAATGTGAATAAACACCCAGTTATTTATGTTATATAAATCCTAATCTTACGTCTTATTTCATAAGGAAATGTCCTTATGAAATCACTAACAAAGGTCATTTAATATCGACTGATAATAATCTATGTATGATTGTATTTTGAATTGAAAAGTTTTCATTTTCAGTAATATTAAATTGATTGTTTCTGTTTTACTATATTTTATTATTGTAGAGTAATTTTTTATTCTTGTGAAATTCATTTTTTTCTCAAAACCAATGACGCATATATGCCCATGTAGCTAGGTCCTCAAAGATTTTGAAGGGAGGGTTTGGATGTTGATAGGAGTTAAAAACTATTGTATCTGTTTTGTGAGATTATCTTGGAAATTGCTATGCTTATGTGAACTTGAGTAAAGTTGTCTACATGTACTAACCTCCACATTCTTCATTAAGAACAATGAGAGATAAATATCTCTAGGAGAGATTAGAGCTGGTAATGAGAGGTGACGTGGAAGAGGAGGGAAAAGCAGGTGTTTGATAATTTTTTTTTAGTGTCAGATTTTTCTAAATCTTTATATAAGGCTGCATTAAGGTGTATGTACATATATCCATATAGGAAGGATCTCTAGTTTGACAACATTCAGTTTACCATTTTTTTAAAAAGACAATGGAAAAAACCATCTCTAAAATGAAGCATAGAAAAATATGGTTTTAATAGGTGACAAGAGAAACCTAAAATGCTAATGTAAAATTATTCAGTTTCACCAGGTACTTTCTCCTTCAGTCTTAACATAAGCAGACTTTCCTGTCCCTAAGATCAAGAACTGCTACTGTCTTTTCTTTACAATAGCACAATATAATGGTTCAGTTATGTAAGGATCACAGCCCAAGGCAGAGCAAAGACCAAGACCTCACACAAATTTATCTCTGAATGAATTTTTTTCCTCCAATAAAGAAATACTGTCTGAAAACTAAGACTTCCCTTGCAAGTTGAAAATAGACACTCCGAAGTACTGTCTATAAACTACACCCTAGTATGATTTTGATTATTAGATATTTCCAGGAAGCATGGGCTGGATCAACTAGACACTTCACTACTAAGACGTACCATGGGAAGTCATAGCATGACAAAAGTGATAATGATATAAAGATATAATACATTCATTGCTTCTCTTTAAAAAATAAAAAGGGCTGTTATCCAAAATTGATTGTTGTATGAAAAATTATACAATACTGTTGCTTCCTAAGGAATAAGAAATAATTGATTAACCTTAAGTCCTTTATTGGCAACATGTGCTTCTTAAAAGGAATGTTATGTTTGTATCACTTTGTGAACAATTTATCGTCAGATTGTATTCTTTGAAGTACTGTGTGCATTTACTTACCACATAAACATAAAATAATGAATTAAAAGAGCCACTCTAGATAATCATAAAAGAAAGCATAGGAGGAAAAGATAAATTAACATATAATTGAATCATAAAATGGCCTGGACATACTACCTTTTCTGTCCAATATGTTTAGATAAAGTCCAAGATAGGTTATCATGGGATTTTTTCCCTAATTATGCTTTAATGATAAAATTAGAATATATTTCTCTTAATAGCTATACTTTTTAAAGTGTGTCAGCAAAGCTGATTTTTCATTAATTTACATTATACAGGGTGCTCCTAAAGTCTAGACACATAGGCAAAAATGCATATTTTCAAGAAACAAAATGAATGAAATTTTTGTTTAATTAGAATATTAACAAATAACATCTTCAATATGATTTCCATCATTTGTGATGCAAAGGTTGATGCACTTTGCAAGATTCACGTGAACTCGATGCAATGACTCCACATTGCCGTCAGTTGCCTGTGTGTCCAGACTTTAGGAACACTCTGTAGAACTGGAAATGTCTTGTCATAGAGGAAAGCAGTTGGCCACAAGAATAAATAAAATTGACTCCTTCAATTTCATAACCTTTTAAGGATTTCATGTTTAAGGAGAAAATTTAAATTTTACAACAACATAATACTTAGAATAAGTCATCAATTTTCCATTTTTTCTGTTCTACTGTAGGTATAAGTAGTTCCTAGTGAGGAAACATTTTTAATCACTGAAGATAGGTAACTCTTCTGCAATGTCTAGTCTTAGAAAGTTACCTGGACATATTGAGAATTCACTGCTTAGGATCACACAAGTATCAGAGTCAGGACTTGAACCTCTGTTTTCCTGACTCTGAGCCTGGCTAGTCTAGACTGCCTCTCTTCAAATGATCCATTAAAACTAAGAATAATATATCCAGACCAGCCTTCCATTTAGTGCTAGATCACAAGAAGAGGAAAGCATGTCCTCTTATTGCTTGACCCTGAGCTGTCTTGCTCAAGGTAAATATTATCTTTTAGAGTTTTAAACTTTCAAAAGGTGTTTATCTTGTGGGATATCCCTTCATTATTTATTTAACAATATTAGTAAAGACTTTTCCTGAATATCAGTTATGTGTTAAAAGATTTTATATGTCAAGAACTGGTTTATCTTTCTTCAGAAAGGGTAGAAGTGTCATTAAAAAGCATCATTATTAAATTCATTATTCATTCAGGTATGAATTTCTACATAATGGGCTTATTTTCAGCTGAATAATAATATATATTTATCTTTTTCTTAGACTAAACTAGCTCTGAAAGAGGAATATTAAAGTCTCCTAAAAGTATGTTACTCTATCTTTTGAAATTCAGTTATTTTAAGAGTTTTTAAACTATAATTTGGTATGTTGTTCTTTAAAATGATATTGTTTTATTATGTGATATCTGTAAATGTAATGGAATTCCTTTGCTCATTTCTTTTTGGCCTTGTAAGTTTTTATTATAGCCTTTTCTGAAGTCAAAGTTGCAACTCCTTTTTCAAACACCACCTATTTTAGACTGAATGCTAAATCTTATTCCATTCTCTAATTTTCTGTCTTTATTTTTTTTTAATAATCGTGCCTTACTCATTATCTGAGACTTACTAGTTCCCACAGATTCTCTGACAGTTGCATCAAGATAAGATATATTATTTATGCATTTTCAGTTATCCTTTATAGGCACACATTATGCAATTATAAGATATTTGATGAATCTTTTAACTCAGTGTCTATCAGTTCTGATATCCAAAAAATCTAGCAATTTGTTTTCCTTTGCCGCAGTTCTATCTTTACTTTTTAAATGACTTTCTTGCATATAGCAGGTTGGTCTTTATTTTCAATTCTCCTACTCTTTTTGTTTTCTTAGAAAATTTAATCTATTGACACCTTTAGCTTTTAAAATTTTTTTCTACATTTTATTATTTTGTATTTATTTCAACCTTTCTTTTAGTCTTTTAATTCAATTTGGCCTCTGCTATTCATTTTCTTTACATTAATTTGATTCCAGACCCTTCCCTATTCTTACTCTGACCTATTCTAAGTTTCTTGAGTTTACTTAAAACATTCTTTCATTTTATTTCTCCTTTTAGTCTTCCTTGTCCCAGACCAGATGAGTATGGTTGACAATCTTCCCTTCCTCCCTCCACATTCCCCAATATTCTTTTTAAATTTGAGAAACTTTCATTTATAGCTTCTAAAACTATATATTAAGTTAAGAATTAAGCTTTTGGAGCTAGAGATGTAGAAATTCCTATTTTATGGTGAACTACATTGACTGGAAAGGTAAAATCTCTGAAGTTCTACATGAGTATTTGTAGAAATTGTTAATCTGAGGTACAAATATTCTAAGTTTCATTTAAAAATTTCAAAATAGGGGCAACTAGGTGGCACAGTGAGTAGAACACTGACCCTGGACTCAGGACTACCTGAGTTCAAATTTGGCCTCAGACATTTGACACATTTACTAGCTGTGTGACCTTGGGCAAGTCCCTTAACCCCAATCGCCCTGCCTTTCCCCCTGCAAAAAAAAAATTCAAAACATAAATAGGGTTTGTTGTTTAGTCATTTTCAGTCATGTCCAATTTTTCATGACCCCTTTTGGGTTTTTCTTGGCAAAGATAATAAAGTGGTTTGTCATTTCCTTCTCCAGTTCATTTTACAGATGAGGAAACTAAGGCAAACAGAGTTAAATGACTTGCCCAGGGTTACACAGATAGTAAGTGTCTGGAGCCAGATTTGAATTCAGATTTTGCTGATTCCAGGCCCAGTACTCTATCCATTGTGCCACCCAGCTGCTCTAATTATGGTTTGAGTAATTTGTAAAAGAAAGCTGAAAGATAACTATTATAAATTCTTGTAGAAAAGTATATTATTGTCATTATTAATGAAAGATTCCTATAAAACAGTGACTAAGGTTTTTTATATATCTGAGTAGCAAATGCTTATTTATTGAGGCAAAAATGCAAGGACAATTGCAAAGATTAAGGATTGTGTATTTGTCATTACTATAGACTACTTAAGTGCAATGAAGGGCTGATGTTTATTATAGTTTGGTATATAGTTTTGCCTTTTGCTTCTTGAGAGCTGTAAGAAACTTGGAGAGAGTCCAGAAGAAAGCAATAAAAATGATTAAAGGGTTAGGAAATAAGAAAGGCTAAAGGAATTGTGGTTATTTAGCCGGAAGAAGAGCTGACCAAAGAGGGACATAATTGTCTAGAAAATATATGAGAATATTGGTGATGGTGAACAGCTGTTCTCCATTTCCTATAAAGGTAAGGAGAAACAAAAATGGGGCTTCACATGAAGCAAAAAAGATTTAGGCTAGACATTAGAGGAACTGAAAGACTGAAAGGACTGTGAAATGCTAATACATATAACTAAAGGAGATTTTAGAATAGGTTCCTTCCTCATACATTTTAAGTATTAGGAAGCCAGTTAGTTGTCTTTCTGTGTTGGTTCAAGAACTGGCTTTCTTGGAAACTGGGGTCTGAGCTAGATGACCTCTTCAGCAATTCCCAGGGCCTTTTTATAGCCTTAAGAGCTGATAGAATGAGCTCAGAAAATAAAGTTTTTTGATTTGTTAAATGCAGGTTTAAATTTATATTGGCTATATGAAAGTAAATAAACAAATAAACTCAATCCAGAAATTTTTGAGTAACTCAGTTGTTTAAAAAAAAACTAAATAGAATGTAGTGATATTTTCTTTCAAAGTGAACAAAATATAACAAGAGGGTACTACATTAACCAAGTTGTGTAGTTCTGGGTCTGCTGCTTATCATTTATGTAACTTTAGGAAAGTCACTTAACATCTTCAGATCTCAGTTTCCTTAACTATAAAGTCAGAGGGGCTAAACTAAACGACCTCAAAAGGTCTCATTTACTTCCAAATCCCTGATTCTATGTGATTTTAATATTCCAGCTTATCATATTTTGAATTTTTCAGTTTGATTTTGCTCCACACGTTGCAGTATTACAGCTGCCAGCCAAATATGTTGTAGAGTTCTATTGTTGAACTTAAAATCTCTTGGTTGCGATTGTGAGATGATGTATGAGAGGTGATCACTTTTGAACTAATGTCAGTGAATAATGAATTCTTAATTACCTAGTTATTTAGTGGGTACAAACTTCCTCACCTCACTTGCCAAAATTTCAAGTTGCTGCATTTGATTAAATTTTGAATGAACTCAGTTGCCTGAAGAATCACACTTACCAAAATGGTTTGCCTTTTTCCTTATATTTTCATTCAGATTCTAATCCATGAGACTGGGCATAAGGGAACCCAGCCCTAGAAAACAGAATAGAAAGTATAGTATGCATGACTCAGTGCTAGGAACCTCCTTCTTCAGACAGTAGAGCCAAAGCTGACTGAACTATGTCTATTACTCAATGAAGAATAGGAAGGTATATAGTAGAAATGAATGAAGTCACAAAACAATAGCTATTTATATGGCCACTTAAGTTTTTAAAACATTTTGTATACATTGGCTCATTTTATCTTCTCTATGACCCATTAAGTTTAGGTGGTATAGACTTTATCATACTTGTTTTACGGATAAGGAAACTGAGATATAGAGAAATGAAGAAATGACTTGCCCATGGTCAATTACCTAATAAGAATTGGAGCTAGGATTTGGAATCCAAGCCCAGCAATCATACCATACTTGTGTAAGAGTCATGAAGATTAAATGATAGTGGGAAAATAAGTTCAGTATTAGTCAACAAATAGTTGCTTATTGAAGAGGTGACCTTTAAGTGTGTAGTTCAATGAAGGGAAAAAGTAATGTTGACTAGAGAAGTCAAAGAAGTTGAATTTGAGCAGCACTTCTAAGGAAGATAATATTGAGATAGGTGGAGGACATGAGGAAGAAATTCCAGATGAGCAAGAAAAAGAGCATAATTTATATGGGGTGCGATGAGTAGCGACATTGACCTTAAACACCTAGAAGGGAAGTATGGAACCACTATAGGCTCTTGAGCAATGATAAAAGTCTTGTTAGCAACATAAAGGACAAGAACTACAACAGAAAAGGAGAGTGCTGTGAGATTTTAATGGGATCATAAATTTAGGATTTTAGAAACCATCACGCCACCTCCTTTATTTTACAGGTGAGGAAAATGAGGTACAGGGAAGATGGCCTCTTGACTTGCATAGGATAACCCAGCTCAGCAGGTATTTGAGGCAAGATTTGAACCCAGTTCTTCAAAATACATCACACTATACTGCTTAGTAAGAAAACAATATAAGCCGCTTTGTTATTAAATAGCATGTTTTCTGTCCATACTGCCTTTTTTGTTTCTTAAGTATTGAAATCACAAAATTAACTGTAGAAGTCTGGAAAGAAAGGCACTGGTTTCTAGAATATTGTCATTTAATACTGATTAAACATGGAGTATTTATTTCTTAAAGTACAAAATGATCCACCCTTGATCTGGTGCATTTAACTTTGTTCATTTTAGACCCATACTCAACCTGGGACTGACAGAGTACATTACATGAATTCTACTACGAAATATTGTTCCCTTTCAAAATATATTGCTAGTTAATGGTTAGTCAAACAATGAGGTACACAGAAACAGACGTAAATGACCTGGGCTTAGTATGAAGATGCTTTAAAGTTAGAAGATAGTTAGCATTTGGATAGATTTCTGTGGTTTTGCTTAAACATTTTCACTAACTAGGATCTCATTATCTCATATTTTTAGACCAATCTGATCATTAGAAAGTTTTACCTTAATACTTAACTGAAATCTGCCTCCCCACAACTTTCATTAGAATGAAGCATAGTAAATATAGAATTCTTCTTCTCCATGATAGCCCCTCACATACTTGCACAGAATGAGCATGTTTCTCTAAATCTTCTCTAAAGAAACTTGTTTATCCTTTATCCAAGACAAACATCTCCGTTTCCTCCAGTTATTTCATGTTCATCAATTTTGAATCCCCTTACCATGTTAGCCTGATCAGGATAGAGAACTCTGGAACAACCACCTTCTTTGTTTTGAACACAACATAAGGTTTTCTGAAATTTACAGGATACATTCTGGTATAAATAAGATTCATACTGAGTCTTTCCATTAGTGAAAATTCCTGCATCTTATTCACATGAGCTGCTGTTAAGCTGTGTTTTCTCTCTCCTGTATTCCTGCCACTGACTTTATTTTTTTAACCAATAGCAAGACTTTTCATTTATCCCTGTCACGTTTATTTTTTTACTCAGTTCGTCTTTCTATCTTCTCCAGAACCTTTTTCATCCCGATTCTATCACTTATGTTCTTTTCAGCTTTCTGTCATCTGCAGATTTGTTAAGCCATGCCTTACATGGCCTCATATGGCTTTATCTGTTGATAACTGTTGAACTGTTGAACAACATACATAACCTGGTGGTGCAGCATTTTAAGCGTCTTTTTTGGATGATGGGACTGCATTCATTCGTCCATATGCTTTAGAGATGATCATTCAGCAAGCATTGTCTTCATAACACTGCCACGGTTTCAGTGATCATATCTGCAACATTTTTAATATCCTAGATTATAATTAATATGGCAAGGAGATTTAAACTCCTTTACAGCAGTTAAACGTTCCCTTACTGCTTCTTTTGGGGAGTTAGTTCCATAACTTAAGAGAATTTACAATCTACTAGGGAGATGTAACACAAACACAGAGACTGTAATAAACAACATTATATGATAAGTGCATGGTAGAAAGTTGCAAAATAATAAAATTTTGTTGAATAATGAAACAAAATAGAAGTTGAGGAGTTTTCTTTCTCTACCATCTGTTAATATGACCCCCTTCTGCTATAAGCAGTGGGCCTATGAATTTTCTTCTTGTTGTTTTAAACCCACCTCTAAAAGACTAGGATTTCTTTTTTCTTTAGAATTTTTTAAACAAGCTTCATCATTTACCCTTCCTGACATTCCTTCATTTGTTCTTATTGTCTTTGATATATACCCTTGGTCCTAAATTATGTTATCTCTTCTGTCTTCTTATATGTCACTTAAAAAATATGAGCTTACTAGAGATCATCTTGTGCTTCCTCATCTATTTCATTAAATGTCTTTCCCATCTTCTTCACCAAGATCATCGTAATTGTATTATTGGAATTTTGCTTTTGAAGGTCTCATCTCTCCTTAATTTTAGTCCCTTTTAGAGTCTCTTCCTTTAAACATTTTAAAATCTGCTTTAGTAAAAATCCACAATATGTGCCTAAATATATCCATTATACATTCTAAGATGACAGAATGATATCTGTACAAGTTTCCTATAATTTCCACTTCACTAACTTGTTCTTCCTTATCCACAAGAACTAAGAACAACACTGGCAGCTAGGCGGCATGGTGGTTAGAGTATCGGCTCTGGAGTCAGGAGGGCCTGAGTTCAAATATGACCTCAGATACTTACTAGCTATATGACCCTGGGCAACCCCCATTGCATCCAAATAAAATAAAGAATCAAGCACAATGCAATAGGAGTTCTTGCTGGTTTGGTTTTTTTTGTTTGTTTTTTAAGATTAAACTTACCTATAAGGCAAGAATTTTTCACATGTTCTGCTAGAAATAAGTTCCCAGCAAATATCTAAAATCTGTCACGTGACACTTAGAGATGGCCATTGAATCCAAGAGGACTGGCCCAGGGAAACTTTTTGATGAGTGATAAAATCTGACCATAGGTTTGAGTCCTGCGTCTGTTGCTGTGTTTATGACTTGATGAGTCATTTAACCTCCCTGGGCCTCAGTATCTTCATCTTCAAAATGAGAGAGGTAGACCAGAAGATATCTAATGATCCATCTAGCTCTAGATACCATATACCTAGCTGTAACTTATTTATGACAAGTCAGAAGATGAGGCTGGCCTCGTGCCCAACAATAAAAACATGTGTCCACCAGCAAAAAAGTAAATGTTGCAAATCCTATTGACTTCTGTGAAGAACGTAAACCTTTTCCTCCCTAGTATCAGACACTTTCTCCTATTCCCAGGAACATATGAGAGCTATGGAATTTAGGCTGTATTCAGTAACAAGTAGTAGAGTGTCCAGGTAAATCTTCATTTATTGGCCACGCTGTTTAGGAGCACATTCATGTTTTTTGTATAGCTGTGCTAAGCTGATGCCACAAGCTCTTACCACTATCTTTATTTGCTGTGACATTAGCAAAGTAGAGAAAGAAGTAGACAAATGGGAAAATTTGAGTCCCTTCAGGTAACGTCCACTCCAACAATTATGCCTGGATTTGGACCTATAGCTCTTAAAGAAATGGCTCAACAATAAAGGATGACCTGATGTACTGTGGAGATGGCATATCATTGGCATACCTTTTCCACTCCCATCCATTCAAGCCCATGTACCAGTTGAGTTACTCCAACTTATTTATGTGGTAAAGTTGGTATAGTTTAATTTTTTTTATCCTGACGGCCCTTAACAAAAACAAAACCTTTGCCAGGAATATGATTTTGGGTTGGAATGAAGCCAGAATCTGAGGTCTGAAGTGGATGTCAAAATGTAAAATCTGGTTTTAAATATTTTTTAAAATATTGTAAGGAGAATCAGTACTGGGCGTCCCAAGGCAAGAGTGTAGTGGTACTTAACATACTAATGTTTAATCAAGGTATCTAATTTCCTAAGAAATGCATTGTATTGTGACTCCCTTGCATATAATAAGCAGTCATTTATTTGAACTAGCTCTGAGTTTTAAGAAAGGGAAATAACCATCAGGGAAAGTGTTTGGGGGTCAAAAATATAAGTATATGTATAAGTATATAAGTATATGCCAAGTATAATGATGATGCTAGGTTTTGTAGAGGATCAGGAGATAGTATAAATTTTTAATTATTATTCATGTTTTGTTTCTGTTTTTGAAATCCACTCTGATAATTCATTCTTTAGAAATTCACAAAAACAATGTTTACATTGTCATAATGAATTATGACCCAGAGGATAAACTGATACAGTGAATTTATGCAAAGGGCTTTTTCTCTGCCTTCTTTCCTGCTGCTGATTTATTTTCCTCAGAGGGTTTCTTTCTGCTGGCAGCTGCTCTTCTCCAAGTTTCTTTTCTGCTACAGGTTTCTTCTGCCCTGTAGCCTTCTTTGCCCCTGTTATCTTCCTGTTACCTACAAGCTTCTTCCCCTCTCATCTACCCCTTTCTTTGCCTCAAGAGTCTTTAGTGCTAACCCCACTTTTATTTTCTCTGATTCTCTGGTTGTTACACTGATGTAGAATTGTATTTCAGCACATTTTCTTAGTGTATGGGTTCCATTTCACCCTGACTCAAATTCTTCAGTGGTTTCTTCTTAAGTACTCATTAATGAATCTTTTTGCGTGGTGCACAGAAGGACCTCCGGATCTCTTACCTTTTTAAAATCCTTGTAGTGTCTGTGTTAGTCATCTTGTACATGGGAAGATTGTAGTTATTCTACCATACAAGTTATACAGAAAGTTAGATCTTTATTTTTTTTGAAATTTTAGTTATCTATGATTTAATATCTGTTCATAAACTTTCTCTAAATATTCTTTGTTAGTGGCATGATTGGAAAAATTTATCACTTGGTTGGTCAGCCTTCTAGTCATAATACTCTCTAAAGGCATCCAGAATTAAGAGTTCCTGTGAACTCAGAAATAAGACTAACCGGCTATTACTAAGCTCATACTCGAAGCTTTTAAAGCTTGGTAGAGCTTCCATTCACCATGTATCTCATTTGATACTTAGACTATCCCATTTAAGCTAAGTACTTCAGGCATTATTACCTGGATTTTGTAGATGAAGAAACTGAAATTCAAAGTAATTAAGTGACTTGCTTGTGGCCACATAGCTACTAATCATTAGATTCTCAATCTTGAGTTTGGTGCTTTCTCTTCTCTGCCACCTATTCCATGGATATTGTTAACAGAAGCTTGAATACCTGCTGTGCCCAGAAAGTTTCTTAAATATACATCTTTATTTATGCACACAAGTATCTCTATGTTGGCTAAGAAACATTTTCACCAGGATTTGCTAATAACATCCCTGGGAAGATATTTGTTTTCCTAACTACTATCTTTTTGTAGCTAGAATAAAATTTTCTTCAAAATAGTCTTTTATTTATTAAAATAACTTAATTTTTTTCTTGTATACCATGCTGATCTATTTCAGTGGCAAAAATTTTCATTTATTACACTTACTGTTTTCTGGATAACATATATTTTGAAATATCATTAGCCCGCCCCTTTATAAATGTTGATTAGTTGGTTGGTTAGTTGGTTGTTGTCTGTTGTCCATTCATGAAGTGTACCAAAATGACATCACTATGTTGGAGTCAAGGTACAGTGTTTGCAATTGTGGATAATCAGACCACTATGAGCTCAGAAGGCTCTACCACAGGTCAGGCACAAATAGTCCACATGAACATTTGGAGTATAGATGTCTCTAAATTTGTGCTTCTCACATTTCTTTTGAGATACTGCAATTCTGCTTCACTCATAGAGCACAACACCTTCTTTGACATGGGCACACAATGCTGGGTGGTCCTTTGCCAGTGTCTCCCACACAAATTGATTTCAAATTTCTTCGGAGAGACTTTAGAAATATAAATAATTACACAGGTAATAACACTGTGAAAAGTGACTGCCAATAATGATATTTAAATATGTTGTGTGTAATAAAGAAAAGTAAAAGTCATAGGAAACATTGCTGTTTTGGTAATGTGGTTTAAAATACTTATGCAGTGCTTTGAAATTTAAGATGATAACGTTGGTAAATACCATGAATTCTAGTGGGTGGGACAAATGTACTGTGCCCCTTAATATCTTCCATGTTGCCTCCCACAGGGCTTCAAGCATAGTAGGAGTTCAATAAATAGTTGTTTTACCAGGCATCTAATAATATTTTAGCAAATCATCTTAGTAAATTCAGGAGCAATTTCCTCACATCAGCTTTGAGGCTAGGAGTACAATCTCTATCTCCATTTTACATATGAAGATATTTAGGTTCAGAGAGGTTATGAAATTTAGCAAAACTCAACTAATAAATACTAGAGATGTGTTTTTGTGTGTATGTCTATGTGTATATATATATGTGCATATACATATACAAATATTTTAATACCAAAGCAGCTGTTCTGAGCATGGTTTACATATGTAACTCCAAAATACAGGGCAAAGATGGACCTTATTTTACCTTGTCTCAGTGTCCTTTCTGCAGAAGCTGTGATTTAATCTGTGTTCCCACACCTTCCAGATAGTGCTAGTTTGTTCCTTTTGATATTTATTTTTCAGCATTTTAGGTAAAGGTTGTTTTTTTATTTTCGCATGAATTTGTCTATGTACAGAGATGCACCTTGCTTCGGAGTTCCATTTAGTCCAAGTTGATGGTGAGTACAGTACTTTGGGGACACCTATAGTTTAGCACAAACAGAAGGAGAATGTTAGTCAACTCAGGAGGAGTGTTTTGAAATCACCATGTGTTTTCAGTGTAAACATGTTTGGTACTTTGTGTGTCTTGTGTGTAGGAGACTGCAGTCTCTGTCTAGTAGATTAGAGTGGCTGATACATCAATATAGGCAATCAGGATCAAACCCTTTTTGTAATATGAATGCATACTGTGAAAGTAAGTAATTATTTTCTCTTCAGCAGCTTGTGAATTATTCACATTGGTGAAAGTTTCAGGAATATTTATTTGTGTGTTTTTCCTAGAGTCTCAAAAGAATCTGTCAATGAATAATTTACTAATTATTGCTAGACTGGCTTCTTTCCTCACTGACCAGCAGTAGGAGTAGCAGATCCTTTGCTCTGAAATCTATTGGTTCAATGATATCACACCTAGAGGCCATATGAAAAGGTAACGCAAGGACATCATAGGAATAAGAATTTATCCATGCTACACAGGACCACAGGGGAAGCAAAGGAGGATGTAGACAGTTATTATTAACTCGTAGACATACCCAGGACTAAGAGTAGAAAAAATAAGCAGTGACTTAGACTGCGACAAGAAGGAAAACTCAATGAAAGAAACTTGTTATTTCTAGTTTTATTTTGTTTAATAACTTTAGTAAAATATAAAAATAGAGCATAATTTTTAAACCTTTCTAAAAAGTGCAGTTATGCTCCTAGGGCAAAACAAAGTGTTTGTTTCTTTATTCAGGCAATTCTGATGAATATTCCTACTCAAATATCCCCCTGTCCATTGAGCCCAGCATCTTTCCTCTGTCACTTTTTTGTCTTCTCAATCTAAAATATAACCAAATTTATGGGTTTAAAATATTCTAGGTAAATTTTATGTGTCTTGCTGTGAATGTGAATTACAGGCAACTAGGTGGCACAGTGGATAAAGCAATAGGGATAAAGCAATAGACCTGAAGGCAGGAATACCTGAGTTCAAATATGGCCACAGATCTGTCTCGGCTCCCTCATCTGTAAACCAAGAATAATAAAAGCACTACCTCCCAGGATTGTTGCGAAGATAAAATGAGATAATATTTGTATAGCGTTTTTCAAATCTTAAAAGTGCCATACAAATGCTGGCTATTATCATTAATATTATATATAAATATAACTAGCATATAGCTTTGCTTCTTTTTCAGAAACATTCCTATAATTATTGTTACTTTTGTGTGACACATGATGCCAAAAAGACTGTTGTATAACCTCTAGTCCTTTCTCTCATACGCATTTATATTATTGTTTGAGTCTGTTCTTTTCCATGTATATCCATTTCTAACCTTGCCTCAAAACAGCCTTATTATTATGAATTGCTGTAGTTGTGAATGGTTACATTTGTTTCTTTAACTTTTATTTCATATGCTTTAAGTTAGGTCTTGTAATTAACTTATGAAAGGTAGATGGCCGTTTTTTACTCTTGGTCCAAGAGGCTGACATTCTTTGTGTATCTCAGAGTTGTGTATCTCAGAGTACGCGCTCACATGTGCTTCTGTGTCTATGTTACTGGTGCTAAGTAGGGTGCACCAGGATCAACATTCAGCCCCATTGAAAAAAGTAACAAGCTAGCAGTTACTCTGTTTGAGACTTAGAAATACAAAACAGAAGTTGATACATGAAAAGGTAAACATGAGCAAGCATCAGAAGGGATTAAACAAGGACACATTGTTTATATTCTACTATGGGAAGATGTTGCATATATTTGCTCAGAAACCTACCATCATCAGGGGTCACAGAAAGAGTCTATTTAGATGTAGGTTTTGGAGTTAATTTTTTTGAGTATCTTAGAATGAAAAGGGGGAGGAATACAGTAAGGAAAAAAGGGACACAACGGGGCTAAATTATCTCATGTAATCAGGATACACA
The DNA here is from genome assembly GCA_028646595.1 of Phalanger gymnotis. Classification (NCBI taxonomy): domain Eukaryota; kingdom Metazoa; phylum Chordata; class Mammalia; order Diprotodontia; family Phalangeridae; genus Phalanger; species Phalanger gymnotis. The sequence goes on along the minus strand of CM053622.1, from coordinate 194,792,884 downwards.
AGTAGAAGACTGTAAAAGCAATGATGAAATAGTAGGGGAGCAGTCACTTCTCAAACTTCACCCTCATCTGAACCAAAGGAGGGAAGAATACTCATGCTCATACATTTCACTAAACAAGGAAACAGGAAGAAAAGGGGAGAGGTAAGATGGAGAATAAAAGGGAAGGAATTAGTTCTAAGCAATGCACTGCGGATGGTGGATTGCATCGAGAGGTTTAAAATAAAAGAAACAAAGTGTAAAAATCAGTGCTTGAGCTGGGGGGTGAGGAAAACAGAAGAGGAACAGGATAGAGCTCTTTCACCACCCTCTTCTTTTTTTTTTATTTTAGATTCAAACACCAGAACACAGATACAGAATAGAAAAAAGAAACAAAAACATGTCATAAACTTAAATATTGAAACTTAAATATAAAGTAAGAAAGAGGAGAAAAATCATGTAATGTGCATAACAAAACATAATAGAGGATTCAAAATATGTAACAATAAATTTTAATTTCAAGAAAGCCTGTTTGATAAATACTACATGTTGTGTTGAGAGCTATTTTTTCTTTGCTTCCTTGTAAGTTTCCTTTTGTTCTCTGCTGTGCACTTTTTTACTTTGTCCTCCTTCCCCCCCTCCCCACCAAGGCTACAATTAAACGTGGATATATTTTTCTATAGATATAAACATATACATATACATACATATATAGACATACACTTTCCCAAATTCTGCTCCTAGTCTTTGTTTTTACGTTTGTGCATATCTCTTGTTTCGTATCTCTCCTGCCTCTTCTACTTAGTTTTACCCATTACCTTGCCCTCCCGTTACTTGCCTACCTCCCTCCAAGGATCCCTCCCCTATCCTCCCATTCCCATGAATCTAAACACCCTTCTATACCCCTCTTTTCCCTCTATACCCTTCTATACTCTCTCTATTCCCTCAGGCTCCCCTTTAAAGATCCCTACCTTGTCCTCTCTCCCCCTTCCCTATCCCATTGCTATTTTATTTCTTCTGAATTTAGAAGACTTTTATACTCGTGTATGTATGTGTGTATATTTCCCTCTTAAACCCATTCCCGATGAAAGTAGGTTACCAGAACTATCAGCCCTCCTCCACCATCTAATTTCTCTGTATCAATTCTTCCTCTTGCACTTCCTTTGTATAAAATAATTACTCTTTCTAGCTGTTCCTGAATGGTTTTACTTTTTAAATTCATGTCATACTCAAGTTTACTCCAGTCTTTCTTGTGAGCTACCCAATTATTAATAAGAATCTTAGACATATATTTTGTACTTTGCATATATAAAAAGTAAACAATCTGTCCTTATTGAATCCCTTGTAATCAGTCTTTGGTATGTACCTTATGTTTCTCTTGGCTCTTGTATATTGAGTTCAGGTTGTTGGTTTTTTTTTTTAACAAAGTCTTGGAAGTCTGACAGTTGTAAAATGTCCATTATTTTTCATTCAGGATTATGCTTAATTTTACTGGATATGATATTTTCAACCAGAGCCCCAGTTCTTTGCTCTTCAATACATGGTGTTCTTAAACCTGCAGTCCTTTAATGTCTCTGCTTCTAGGCCTTGTGTGATTCTAATTGTGTCATCATCATATTTAAATCATTTTATTTCTGTTGCTTTTAATATTTTATCCTTGAGCTAGGGATTTGGGGATTTGACTATAATATTGCAATGAGGTTTCCTCATAGGATCTCTTTTAAGTGGTGATCAATTGATTTTTTTCTATTTCTACTTTCCTCCCTTGTTCTAATACCTCAGAACAATTTTCTTTAATTATTTCTTGTATTATTGTATCAAGATTCTTTTTTTGATCATAGCTTTCAGTTAGTCCAATTATTTTTATGTTTTCTCTTCTTGATCTATTCTCCAGATCTGTTGTTTTTCTTATAAGACATTTTACATTCTCTTCTATTTTTTATTATTCATATTTTGTTTAATCATTTCTTGATCTCTTATAATTTCACTGGCTTCACCTTGCCCAATTCAAATTTTCAAGGTGTCATTTTCTTCCTTAAGATTCTGGATCTCCTTTCCTAATTGGTTGACTTTCCTTTCATAATCTTCTTGTTTTCCTTAGATTATTCTTTTTTTTAAAAGTTTTTCTCCTCTGTCATTTGATTTTAAAATCTTTTTTAAAGATCTTCTATGAATTCTTTTTGGGCAGGTGACCATTTGATGTTACTCTTTGGGGTAGAAAAGGGTTTCATTATTTCAGTGTCCTCTTCTGAAGATGAACTCCAGCCTTCTTTAGTCCCATGATAGCTTTCTATGGTTGGACTCTTTCTCCTTTGCCTGGTCATTTTTTGTGGTAATAGCTTAATTTTTGTACTCATATCTAGCCCTGGGGTATGGGAAATGGTGCCTCTTGCCCCAGATCTTCAGTTCTCCTCTCCAGCCTGGAACCAAAGCCAAACCTCCAATCTCCTGTAATTGCCTACAGCCAGGGGCTTTCTGCCCCACTGCTTCTGCACTCACCAGGTGTGTGATCTTTTCTTCCCACCCCTGCTGCTCTTTGCAGCATAGCTCGGTCTGGAATTCTTTGTTAGCAGAGGTTCCCTTGAGCTTCCCTAGTTCAGATGCACAACTCCCCTCACCATTCCAGGGGCAAAAGTTGCTGTAGCTGGAGCTGAGGCAGCCTCTCAAACCAACTAACCCCAGGGTTTGCAGCTTGTTGTTAAAGTGCATCCTAGTCTGAAGGTGTTTACTCTTCACAGGGACCAAACTTCATCCTGGGATTTTCCTTCTGATCTTCTCAAATTGTCCCAGAAAGACCCCTGTTGTACTCCTGTTCTTATTTATTTTTACCTGCACTTTGTTGACCCTAAGGTGTTACTTTGTCTCTTTTGTGGAGCAACATCTTAAGAGCTTGGAATTTTCTGACTTACTCTGCCATCTTCCCAGAATCCCCTCCCGCCCTCTTCTTTAATAAGAAGACTATGATACAAAAAACAGGGGAAAGAATAGGATGGGAGAAAATATAGATAACCATTATAATTGTGAATATAAATAGACTGAACTCACCCATAAAATGGAAGATGATAGCAGATTGTATTGGAAAGTGGATTCAAACAATAGGTTGCTTACAAGAAAGACATTTGAAACATAATAAGGGGCTGGAGAGAAATCTATTATGCTTCAGCTGAAGTAAAGACTTAAGAACCCTGCTTAATCTTAAGATTGACCAAACATGATTCCAGAGGTATGACAATGAATCATAGTACTCATTTCCTGACAGAGAGGTAACAGACTTGGGGTGCATAAGTCATACATTTTTGGACATGGGCAATATGAAAATATGGAGTTTACTTGATTATGCCTATGTTTTAGAAGAGATGTCCCCACCCCACACCCATGGTGGAAGTGGGAGGATGCAGAAGGAATAGAAAATTAATGCTAATTAATGACAAATAGTAATAAAAAATTACATTTTTTTAAAACTGTCAATTAAGAGGTCATTGGTGACTTGGTAATGGGTAGTTTAATTTCTGAGGTCAGAACTAAAGCTTTTTTCTGGGCTGGAAGGTTACCTCAGAGGTTATTTAGTTCAACCTCCTCATTTTACAGATGAGGAAATCAAGACCCAGAGAAGTTAGGTGACTGCTAAAAATCACACTAATTATAAGTGATAGAGCCAGAATTTGAACCCACTAATTCCAAATTAAGTGCTGTTTTTACTGAAACATGCTACCTCCATCCATACTGATGACACTTGTATAAAACTACAGAAAGGAGTCATAAAAATCTTATGTAATGATTGATTTACAATAAATACTGAAGGTATAACTTTTAAAAGTACACATCTTTTAGGATACAAAATGTAGGAGTAAGATTGGATAATCTTTGAGGTGTCTTCCAAATACAGTATTATATGATCCTGTACTAATAACCTAAAGGCAGCATTTGATGTTAGAAAATAATAAGCTATTGGAGGTTAATAGATGAGAAAGCTGAATACAAAGAGCATAATTACAGAATAATTATGTACTTAAGAAAGAATAAAATAGAAACCTAAAATATATTAGCAGTTTCCTTTTTCGTTAGCTTGCATTTTCCCTTACACTACAAAATAAAGTTACTGCTGTTAATAATGCTAATCTCTGTAGAAAAAAATAAAAGACATCTATTCTGGTTCCTTATAACTACAGGTAAGGAAATTTAAAAGGCAAAAATGAGAAATATTGCAAAGACATGCATTTGATGTCACCTCTGATTCTAAAATTGAAGCAAGAACCCACGAGTCATGCTGTTATTATTTCCTAAGCACCCAAGCTTCTTTTCCTCATTTTCAGTATGCTAGACTGGATAATCTTTAGGTTTTTTTTTTCTTGAAACGCTATACCATAATTCTATCACAATTCTCCATTTTTTCTGTTTACCTATTTATTTCATATAGAGGTTTTGGAGATAGGACTTTTGAATGAAGAGACCAAATAGAAAAATTATTAAAAATGACAAGGTTGAAGCTAATAAAATACAAGATGAAGGGTTTTTTAAATTGAAAATAATAGATTCAACTAAGCTTAGGAAAATAAGCAGGTTGGCGTTTTGAATAACAGCTTGAAGGCACTTATGTTTTAAGAATTCTTAAATGTGTTTGGTTTATTCTTTTACTTTTTTGTAATTCCTCAATATTTATTGAATATTTACTATGTTCAATTCGCTGTGAGTCATTTGCCTTGAATCTACTTTACTGCTTATGGACCTTAGGCAGCCCCATGTAAAAATCTCCTGGCATAGTTTTATGATATAGGTGTTTTAACTTTAGGAAACTCAAGAGTTGGCACTAAATAATTTTAATAAATTAGAGACCTTAGATATAGTCCAGTAAAACTGCTGCATACTAACGCTCATAATTAATTTTTTTCAAAATATACTACAGGTGCTATTTTTAACTGATCCCCAGCAAAACCACATTCATTTATTAAACATTCATTCATTTAGTGAAGATTTATTAAATATATACTCTCCATTTAATGCCTCCTTCAAGATCCCAATGCCAGTAATGTACAGTGTACAAATGTACCATCCTACCAGGCTGTCCAGAACCAATACATAAGCAATGTGCAATTGGAGTTATGATATTGTCTAACCTACTATGGAAACTCTTGTCATGTTATAGATGCTTTGACTCCAGTACAGTGGTCTAGAAATAACCTCTAAGCCAGAGAAATTGAATTCTGTCATAAAATATGTTGCTACTTCATACCTTTTTTAATGAAACGCTCTTAACAGAATCAAAGATAGTATTTATGACATTGAATTTGACTGTTGTCATCTGGGATCCAGTTTGTTACTTCTCCAAGAAAACTCAGCTCTTTACAGGTTATAGCACAAAATCCTTTAACTTATGGCTATGGCAAACTATTTTTCCCATCCTTTAAGAATTCCCACCCACTTTCTACCATTCTTCTGGAAGGAGCAGTACATATGGATTCTTCTCACAAGGGAGAAGGTGAGGAAAGAGAAAGCAAGTGATTGCTCCCCAACTTCAGGAGAATAGAAGTTAGAATAGATCTTTACCTTTGGTTATTCCTTATGTTTGAGGGGAAATTTTGAAAAAATGGAATTAAACATTTTAGTTCCAGGAAATTGAGAAAGTGGGGATAATTCTTCTATATTTTGTTTGTCTTTGCTCTTATCAATTATCTAGTCTAATATTCCTTAAAGGCTCAACATTCAATATCTCTCAAAATATATTTTCATTATATCTTTCATGCCCTTTCTCACATAATTTCTCTTTATATGTTCTATATGTTGAGCCTTCCTACCTTTGTATCTTATACTTTTACCTATGTTGGGATTGCTCTCTTGACCCACTCTAGTTTCCCCTTGTGGAAATCCTACTCACTTTTTCAGTGCCAGTTCAAATACTGCCCTTGAATACTACTGAATACTACAATGAATCCTTTCCTTATTCCTTCTCATTTCCTTTGCCTAAGCTGGAAATGACTTTTCCATCCTCTGAATTCTGGGAAAAATGTTCTCTTATCTTATACACTTATGACATTCTACTTTGCTTAGTAATTATTTGTATACTGAGAGTATCACCACTACTAAATTATAAGCTCTTTCAGGATACCTTATCTTATACATCATTATATTCTGACTTGTGCATAGGAGAGTGCTTTGTACATAACTGCTGAATAATTGGTTGAATGTTAGAAGTACAACAGAGTGCATATGTGTAAGATTTCTTAAAATAATGCTGTTTGATTTTTGAGTTTTTCAATAGTCTTAATAACAACAATAATAAAAATAACAACAATAAACTTAGAAAAAATTCTCAAAGGATTTTCTGCTTGAAATGAAAAAAAAAGATCTTGTAAAAAGTCACTAAAAAACAAATACTGAGAGTGAGAGCTAATTACCTCAGAGAAGCATTGCTATTATATTACATGTCGAAAGGGCTCAACATAGCTTTTCTTTGTGTATCTTTGGATATTTGACCTTCAAAGACACAATTAATTTTGGCAAACTGGAATTGTGAAGGCAGCTTGTGCAATAGAAAGAGCATTAGTTTTAGAGCCAGTTGACGTGGATTCAAATCCCATCACTTCCATTTATTATCTGTGTGACCTTGAGTAAGTCACTTATACTCTCTGAACTTTCATTTCCTCATCTGTAAAAATGAAGTGTTCACACATGATCTCTGAGATCCCATTGAGCTCTAACTTGATGATTCTGAATTTATTGTTAAATGCATGTGTTTGTGAAATAAAATAGCATTTGAATAAACAAGAACTTGGAAAAGAAAACAGAGTCTTCTTCACCTTGGCTATTTAAAATGTACTTTTCCTTCTCATTTCAAAGGTACATATGTAAGGTTTATAGGTAGGATTTCTTTTAGTGTTTATTTCCCTTCTTATTTTCGGCAGAGCTTCACCCACAGGAAGAAAGCTAAGTGTCTTTTGGCTCCCTTAACAAGCTATAAAATTCTCTAGTTATTCCCATTAGCAGTTACTTAGAATGAGAAGACATAGATTCAAGTATTTCCTTTTCTTTTATTAAAATCCAACAAGATCTTGTGTTGTTGAATCTTCGGTGATTCATTTTTGCCTTTAGAATAGAACATAAAATTCTTGAACTAGCATTCAAAACCCTCTACAATATGCCCTTCTTTTCCAGTCTTATTTTCTATTGGTCACAATCACAGACTGGTCCAGTCAGAGGGACCTGCCAGTTCTACCCCGTATACAGCATTCTATCTCAGGTCCTCTTCCTATCACCTGAGGATATGCGCTCCCTTTTCATCTTTTCACAAAATCTCTAATGTCAAGAACAACTCATGTATTGCCTCTTAACAAGGTCCTTCTTGGCCATTCTGACCCATCCTCATGAGTGCTTTCACTCTTTTAAAAATACTTGGTGGTATTCTGTATATACTTTGCAAAAGTGCTCTTATCCACTTGTACAATGGAAGTTTATTTGGGATAAGGACTGGGTTTTTTATTTTGCTTTTTTGTTTGGGGGCATAGTTGGCCTTTTTATTTTTCTATCTATTCAGTTACCTAAGGTAATCTTTGTACTTGGAATGCATCTGATGTGTAAAGTTGAAAAAGTGTCTTACGTACATTACCTTATTTGACATTTAATTCTCAGAACAGCTCTGTAAGCTATATAAATTCTTAATAAATATTGGTTGAATTGAAAATCCCACTTTGGTAAATCTGCAATGGCCTAGAAGTGCTAAGATTATTATATTTCAGCCTCTCTCAAATGAAATGAAGTTGTTCTCAGCTAGGAGAATTTCTATAGAAATTCATTAGACTATTACTTCCATTGGATCCCCAGTGCTTAGCACAGTGCCTAATATATAATAAGTACTTAATAAATGCTTGTAATTTACCTATACCTTGGGGGAATCATCCCTCTGTAATCCTAGAAAGATGATGTGGTATAGTTTGTTTACTTTTTTTAAACCAGGAATGAAACAACCTTAGTTCTTGTCAACCTTATTATTGATATTAAAGTTTTATGACTTTAAGTCCTCTACTGTAAAGGAATGAAATAGACTGGCAAGGTCCCTTCTAGCTCAGATTCTGTGATTTATAAAAGGATGATAGGGGATTTTTCAACCCTTGCTCCCTTTTTTGAGTCTTTCAGAGGACTTAACACTAATAATAGTCTGGAGTGGAGAGAGACTTGAGTAAGGTATACTAGCCAACAGGCTACTTACAGGAGTACAGGTCCAGGAATGAGGTGATGAAGGCCTGAGCAGAGTAGCACAGTGTCAGAGAGCAGAATGGGGGTGTATCTGAGAAATATTGTGAAGACAGAATCAAAAGGACTTGGCAATAGATTAAATATCAACCAATCAATAAACATTTATTAAGTGCTTATAGAAGGTAAGAGGGTCTGAGGAGTTTAAGAGGATACCTAGGTTGTAAGCTGAGATGTCTGGGAGGTTAGTAAAGTCCTCAACAGTAGCAGAGAAGTGAGGAAGAGGGGAGAGTTTGGTGGAGCAGAGGGAAGCAGGGGACAGATGAGTCCAATTTTGGGCATGTTCAGTTGAAGATGCATACAGGACATCTAATCTAAGATGTCCAGTAGGCAGCTGAAGATGTGATACTGGGTTAGGAGAAAGGTTAGATCTGGATAAATAGATCTGAGAATCCTTTGTATAGAGATGATAATTGAAAGCATGGGTGCTGACGAGACCAGTAGGCAAATTAATACAGAAGAAGAAGAGAAGAGGGCCTAGGACAGAGCCTTGGAGGACACTCATTGTGACTGGGAATGATATGTATGAAGATCTAGCAAATGAGACAGAGAAAGAGCACCCAGACAGGTCAGAGGAGAACTAGGAAAGAGCATTGGCAGAGAAACCTAACGATAAGGTATCAAGGAGAGGAAGGTGATCAAGTGTCAGATGCTTTAGAGAGGTCCAGAAGGATGAGAATTGAATAAAAGGTTATCAGATATGGCAATTAAGAGATCACTGGTAACTTTGGAGAGGACATTCTCAGTTGAATTGCGAGGTTGGAAGCAAGAAGAGAATGAAACAAAAGATTTGGAGGCATGGGATGTAGATGGTTTTCTTAAAGATTTTAGCCACAAAAGGGACAAAAAGTATGAGATGATAGGTAGGAGGGAGGGTGTGGAATTTTTGAGGAGGGAGGTGATATGAGCATGTTTGCAAACAACAGTGAAGCACCCAATAGACAGGAAAAGATTGAAGATTAGTGAAAGAAGGGAAAAGATATAAAGAGAAATCTGCTGGAAAAGACAGAATGGGATAGGGTCACTTGTGCTGTAGAAAGGCCATCTTTTCAAGTGAGATGAAGTGAAGGAGGAGATACTGGAGTAAGGCTTCCCATTGATGTGAGATAAAGAGGGGACAAGAGGGAGCTCTTAGGTGGATAAAAAGAAATAGTAAGTCACATAATCATAGCACTTTTTAAATGTTTGCCGAGTGCTTCTCATGTAACTACTTTATGAAATAAGATATGGACTGCACCCATTGATCACACATAGGAAACTCCCAGATGAGAAATTTCCTCAACCAGTGCAGGTTTGTATCAGTAAGGCAGGATTCATGACCTCAAAGATGACCATGAACATGCCTGTATAGTTTGGAATCACAAAGTATAAAAGATTCTCTAGTGGAAGTATAACATTTATTTAGACACTAGAGGATGAAATCCCAGAACCAGTAATTCCAATTCGATATAGCAGTAATTGTATTCCAAAACCAGTAAGTCCACTTCAATGTAACAACAAGGAAGTTATAACACAGTATTACAGCAAGGATCCAAGTCATCCTGTAACCTTCCCACCTGCTGGGGCCTTCCTGTAAACCCTCATGAATCTCAACTGTCTGCTTGCTTGCATTCTCTCTCTCCTCAGTTCTCTGGTGTCAGAGGCTCCCTGGTTTCCACTCTCTGTTCTGCACTCTCTCTGCAGCTCTGTCAACTAGAAGTTCTTACTCCTTCTCCTTGGGGGCTAAATTCTGAATTCTGAACTTACAATGGCTACTTTCTGGATATATATGTATACACACACACACACACACACACACACACACACACACACACATTTATTTGTGTATATATATAGTGTGTGTGTATGTGTATATATATATGTATGTATGTATGTATGTATGTATGTATATATGTACGTATGTACCCTTTTTAGGGCCCAAGGGCTTCACATCCAGTCAGCAAAAAGGTATAGGCCTGGGGCTTAGTGCCTAGTAAGTAAAGGGTGTAGGCCTGCCCACAAACAAACCTATAATCAAGCTTCCCTTAACTGGCCTCAACCAAGGTCTATTGAATGGGCAGGAAAGATCTTTAATCACTGATTAGCATAACAAAGTTCAGCATCTTTTTACATGTGTCAGCCTCTTGAATCCAGATCTTCCTTGAGCTTAGGCTATTTCTCTCCACAATGCCATGCTCCTTCTTATGAAGTATAGTACCAATATTATTCCCTTATTACAAATAAAGAAAACAATAGTCACTTGGCCCATATTCACACAGCAAGTCATCTTTGGATACTCTGCGTTATGTTTGAAGTGGGCTAGAATGAAATGACATGCTCTCTTGATTACTTTTCAGAGAGACCTAAATCTTTTAGTGCACAGGACACTCACCACAGCTGCCATATGACTGCCAGAATTCTATGTCTGAAAAACTAAATATATTTCCATGATTGTGTTGTTAGTATTACTCACTACCATCTGTCCTCCCATACTTTGTCCACTATCACCTGAAGAAGCTATCACAATTAAAACATTGAGCCTGGGAGAGGCAGTAGTTATTAGGTCCATTATGAAGGTGTAATTAATTCTGAATAGTATTGGAATAATGAAAGGGTTGGGGTGGGAGACACTAGGTAAGGGGTTGTTTCCTAATTCTTTCCAGAAGGCCTAAAGTTTTCCACTCTTTTTTGGCAGATTTACAACAAACAATTTCACAGCGTAATGGGAGGAGGGGTCAGAGTTCAGAGACTAAAATTCTAATATCAGACCTACTACTAACTTCCTGATGACATAGGTGCATCATCTGACCTTTTTGATTCTTGGCTAACATCTCCCCCCTCTATCCATGCACAGTTACCCCCTTACTTCAGGTGCTCACCACTTCTCACCTAGATTATTTTTAAAACATCCCAGTTGGTCTCCCTACCTCAAGTCTTTCCCCAGTCCCATCTATTCTACATGTTGCTGCTGAAGTGATTTTTCTTAAATACAGATCAGATTTGACAATGTGACTCCCATATTCAGCTAACTCCAGTGGCTTCCTGTTGCCTCTAGGATAAATATAAATTCCTCTGATTTGTTTTTAGAGACCTTCACAACCTGGCCCCAATCTACCTTTCCAGCTTCATTGGATTCATTCCTACTGCCCTTGACCCTTTCCACATTCTGTGATCTAGCCAAGATGCCTTTTCTTTGTCTTCACAAATCCATGCCTTTGCACTGACTATGCCTCATGCCTGGAATGCACTCCCTCCTTACCTACATTTCAGAGTCTCTCTCTTCCTTTAAGTCACAGCTTAACCAATGTCATAGGAGGCACAGTAGGTAGTGCACTGGGCCTGGAATCAAGAAGACCTGAGTTCAGATATGGCCCCAGACACTTACTAGCTACATGAAGCCTTTCCTCATCTCCTAGTGCCCTCCTTCCCAAACTAGTTTGTGTTTAACTACTTTGTGTATAATTTTATTCACTTTATATTTATGCTGCCCATGTTTTTGGATGTACTTGCCGTCTCACCTTTATGATGTAAGCTCAGAGTACAAGTACGTTTAATTTGTGTTTGTATCCTCAGAACCTAGGACAGCACCTTGAACTTACTAGCTGCTTAATAAACACTAGTTGATTGGCTGTTTGGTTGATTTGTAGTTGAAAGAGTAAAAAAGCCTTTTATGAATTTAAAAAAACTTTGCTTGCTATCTGCACCCAAATCTCTGGTTTGCAACTGTATTGTGTGTGTGTGTGTGTGTGTGTGTGTGTGTGTGTGTGTATCCCTAACTTAGGAATGGATTACATTCACAGAATTCTTTTTTTTTTTTTTTTTTTGAGGAAGGAAGGCAGGGCAGTTGGGGTTGAGTGACTTGCCCAAGGTCACACAGCTAATAAGTGTGTCAAGTGTCTGAGGCCAGATTTGAACTCAAGTCCTCCTTACTCCAGGACCGGTGCCCTCCTCATTGCACCACTAGTTGCCCCTCACAGAATTCTTAAATTCAAGTTTGATTTCTCAAATTACAAATTATATCTCATTTTCATATAGAAACTATACAATAAGTGATTATTGTAGCACTTTGTTTTGTGCCTCTCCAGTGCACTCCAACGTACTGTCTCTCTGTGTCTTATTCCTGTAGTGTCTGGAAACTACAAATTTTGTCTTCTTCAGAGCATAGCTCAGTTCCATGTACACAGGAGGGACTAACAAAAGTTTATTGCCTTGAATTTAAAAGCTTTTTAAACATGATATTGCTGATTGAGAGTACTAATGTTGGTAGTCTGAGACATTGGTCTTGGGAGCAGAGAACCATGGTATGGCACCTGGTCATGAAGGAGTGGAAGAGGTCCTTTCTCCTTTACTGAAAACAAAACTGGCCTTCTTCAAAATTTTGAAATTAAGCTTATCTTTCCCACCATTCCATCACCCTGTATAGATTTTTGTCAACCTCCCGGAGCCTCTTTTCCTAAGCAACAAGTGTCTTTTAGTGCTAAGCTCCCACTTTCAGCATCCCTCCAAAGTCTTCCCTGCTTTCTGGGCTACTCAGTGTAGCCCCCCGCCCCAGGTCATTTCTAGGCTTTGGTTGCCTGATATGTTTTTTTCTCATAGCATCTCCTTTTTTCTACTTCTGAACCCACAAATACTTTAAAAGTTCAAAGCTAGGTTTGGGTTGTTTTATTTTGTTGTTTTATAGCAACCTCCAGAGCAATGAATATCTGTGCTCTTGTGGGGGAAACATCACACGTGTCACATGTGTCATACATGTTAATAGCAATATAGATATTCATAAAGATAAGTAACATAAATAATATCTTAATATGTAGTACATGGAAGCAGGTAGGCTTCACAATGTAAGGTAGCTCTGGGCCTGGAGTCAAGAAGAATTAAGTTCAAGTCCTGCCTCAGATACATCTTGAATGTGTAACACTGGGCACTTGCCCAGTTAACCTCTATTTGCCTCAATTTCCCCACCTATAAAATGGGGATGATAATAATAGCACCTACCTCCCAGGGTTGTTTTGAAGTTCAAATGTGATAATAATTGTAATAATTGCAAAGTACTTTGCACAGTGCCTGGCACGCTGCTCTTAACAAATATTTATTTCCTTCCTTCCTACATTTATAAAGTGTCTATTATGTACAAGGTACTGGAAGATGACTAAATAGAAAGGTTTAATTAAACTCAGCTGCTTTCATGTACAAGACAGGTAGTGAACGCTGGCTTATATATACTCCTTAAAATACAGTATGCTAGGATTTATGTTGCAGAGGACCATCTGTTGTAATTGTTAAGAGTTCTGTCTTAGAGTAGACCTCCAAAGAAGGATTTTTACTATATCATAGTTTATTTGGGATTAACTTTTAAAAATCAACCTTGGACATTTTCCCACCATTTCCTAAAGTTATTTCAGTATTATTTAGCACCTATTTTATCATGGAAGACATAAAATAAGGCATAGATCTCATAATTTAAATTTTTCAAATGTTATTTAATATACTGGCACTCTTAAAAATAATGTTGCAGTTATTTTTCACCTTCAAGTGTATGTGTTGTAAACATTAAGGGTTTTTTGTCTTGAATCAGATTTTGTGGATATTTTTAAATCATTTTAAAAACAAAACAGTGTTCTATCTTCCCAACTTTCCTACTCTAGTCTTTATCCTGGTAATTGCTTACATAGTTTAGAAACCATATTAGGGTGCTGTGGAATCCTGTATCCTATTGGCACAAATAAAGATCCCTGCTGTTTCCAAAGGAACAACATGAAAAGCTTTGATGAGGTAAATAAATAGCTCCACTTGTTTTGGCTCTGTATCAGTTACATGTTTCCTGCCTTCTACTCTCCCTTGTTCGAATGGTACTAGGTAAATGTATTAATCCTGGTACAGCAAGGTATAGTTTATAACCCATTGGTGGTATGTGGACAAAATTTCAAGAAAACCTAGTTTTTACTTTGGAAAACAGTATGTTATAGATTTTTGTGTGCATGTGAAAATGTGAAGGAGAAAGGGTCTTGGGGTGTTGATAATAAATTCAACCAGTGACTTGCACAGAATTATAGGAAACCGTATTCAAGGCCGAGACTTCCTTGTCCCTCTTGCAAGGCTTGGAAGGAATGCTCTATTTGAAAAATAGTAAGATTCCAAATTTATTCAGGGGTGAAACTTACTGTAGAGGATTAGTTTTTGTTCTTTGGGATAATGGAAGTCAAAACTCTTAGATTTGTGGTAGCTTGTCTCATTTGTGTCCAGGTGTGCATTTAATATGTCATGTTTTTCATCAGGGTCTTACCACATGACTCCAGATCCAAACTGATTCTCTTGGGGATTGATTAGCTCATCCTGACTCCCAGAGCTTTGACGCACTATGACATCAATATATCCAGAGGGAGATGCTGTTTACCAAGCTCTTCTTACTTAGGCTTAACAAGTGGACTTCATTTTAGTGCAGTTTTATCAGTTTTTTTGAAAATTAGAATTGTGAAGTGAAATTTAAACCCTGTCATAGGGATGAAATTACATGATTAAAGTGAGAACACACTTGTTTACATGCTTATTTTTATCTTTCCCTTATTCTCCTCTCACTGGCATCTAGTTAGGTGGAAGGTGACTGCGCTGGGCTTTGCAGCCTAGCTCTTGATTTGCTTATCAAAATGTTTAGATGCTTAGTAAGATAATTGCATGATCATTACATTCCCAGAAGTTACAAGAGAAGGCTATCCTTGTTAAATGGAGAGAGAAGAATAGTGGAGGTTAGCAGTTCCCAAGAGCTAGTGCTAATTAGGCTGGGACCAAGCAGGTGCAAAAGACTTAGAACATTATCCTTAAGCTGGTCCTCTGGGCATTAGGGTGGCCATTGCTAAACAGCTTTTAATGATTCTTAAGCCATTGCCTGGGTGCTAATGAAGGTTTAAATGAAAGCGCTGTTGAAAATTTAAAGAGATCTAATGGCCATAATTTATTTTTAAATTGTCTGTCTGTTTGTATCTTTGTTGCCAACTGAAGAAGTTGGAACAGCTGGGTGTTTTTCTGTAGCCATAGCAGAATAGGCTCCCTTGTTGAGTGAGAGATACATACAGGAGTGAAGGATGGGATTAGTATAGCCATAAGGGACACCCTTTGCATCCCAAACAAAAGGTTGATTATCAAGAGATCATACTTGTTTGTTTGAGAATGATGAGGTGATTTTTCTCTGGGGTATTTCACTTGGTGAAACCATTATTTAAATCTTGCCACCACCTATGCACTACCTAAACAAACAAAATTAATGCAATGGCAGAAAAACAGTTTACTAATTTGCCACCTTTAAGGAAATGGGATTATTAAAAAGTCTCCTTAGTTTACAGTTAAGGTTGAATAGTTGCTATATTAATTAATGGACATTTATGTAGGACATGATATAGGAGAAGCAGAGATATTTGACAAACAACCTGCTGCTCTCAAGGAGTTTACAATCTTGTCAAAGAGACAGAACCTGTACTTAAAAGAATAAGTCAGGTGGTATGTGATTGTGGACATTTCCCCAAAGAGTCTGCATTGACTTTTTGTCTACCACACCAAATCTAAACTATGCCCTGCCTGATTTTCAAAGTCCTCCATTAGCTAGTCTCATCTTGCTTGTTTATCCTTATCAATTATTCAACTTATTAAATTCAAGTCACTATTATTGTACCTACTATGTGCAAATTGTCACTGTATTAGGAAGCTACAGACAGACAGAAACACACACACACACACACACACACACACACACACACACACACACACAGTTCCTGCCCTCAAGGAACTTATAGGTTCTACTGGGGGAATCCAATGTTTACGCAAATGTAGAAAGCACACTGTATTTACCTGCATATATGACATAGGACATTGTCAAATCATCTGCTGTATTATATTAAAGAGTATGTTTGAAGCATTGTGTCCAGTTCTGATTGCTACATTTTTAAAAGGGACAATGAAAACCTAGAGGGTCCAAGAGAATCATTGCGAGAGAATCATTGATGAAACTAAGCATGTTTAGTTTAGGAAAAAAAGACTTAGGAGACAACATGATATCTTCAAGCATTCGAAGGGCTATTATGAGAAAGAAGGATTAGGCAGAGCAAAGTTAGAGTTACAGAGACGTAAATTTAGGTTTGATATAAGGTAAAATTGTCGATTACAATTATCCAAAAATGTAATGGACTGGATTTTAGATGCATTACATTATTCCTCACTGAAGGTTTTCATGAAAGAGACTAGACTTCTGAGAAATGTTTTAAAGTGGATTCTTGCTCGGTGTCAGTTGGACTCCATGGCCTATGGAGGTTCTTTTCAAAGCTAATTCTCTTGAGGTGATTGTGGAGAGAAAGTACTAATAACTGGAAGAATCAAGGAAGGCTTCCCAGAGTAGACCGCACCTTAGTTGAGCCTTGAAGGGAGATAAGGATTCTGAAAGTAGAGAATGAGAAAGAAGCTAGCAACTAGAATAATCAAGGGAGGCTTCCCTGGCTAAGTCCTCCAATTGTTCCTGGAAAGAGAGAAGAATTCTGAAATTAGGGGAAGAGGAGAGAGGGCAGTCCAGAAAAGAGAGAATGTTGACTTTCAAGATGGACTAATAGCCAACCTTGGCCAAAAGGAAAGCAATATGAAATAAAGCTGGAAAAGACAGATCGAAGCAAGATTATAGAGAACCTTAAGTGCCAGGCTAAGGAATTTGTACCTTTTTCTAAAGGCAGTAGGGAAGCACTAAAAGGTTTTGATATAATTAGATCTTTTCTTAGGAAGATTACATATCTTTGACATACGTACTGTGTCTACTTTATGAATACCATACATATTCTACCAAAGTGCGCCTCTTTTCCTTTGTTCATGATCTTCCCCTAACTCAAACATCCGTATTCTTCTCTCCTGTCATCTGTCCTTGAAGTCAAAGCTCAATCTAATTTCCAACTACTTCAACTTCCATTTTATGAGATATGATTGGGCCACGCTACTTAGGATTTAATTATATTATCTTTTATTTTGTTTCAGGGCATTAAACAGCTGGTTCCGCAGTGAGAATTATAGAGTCAGAAAATCTTCTTAATGAGAGGCAGCATGGCATAATAAATGGGACAGTGGACTTGAAGTCTAGAAGATCCCATCTCAGACACTTAGACATCTTAGACACTTAGACTCTCAGACATCTCAGACACTTACTGGCTGTGTCATCCTGGACAAATCACTTAGCTTCCTGGTGTATCAGTTTCCTTATCTCTAAAATGATGGAAATGGATTGACTGGCTTCGAAGGCGCCTTCTAGCTATAAATCTTCTAATCCTATGATTTCATTTTAAGAAAAGGGACTATGGCTTATTATGCTTCTGTTATTTCCTCCACAGTGCCTGATATAGAAAGAACTTGGAAATGGTGTAATTGTCTTACCCTGAAAAGTTTTTAAAGAATTATATATCCTAAACCAAAAGTCATCATATTTTGCTCTTTGGGAAACTACCATTCGAATAACAGGAGGTACAGTAGTTAGAGAACTAGAGTACTAGTACGCTAGTACTAGCGTACTAGTCAGTTAGACTTGAGTTCAAATTTGATCTCAATAATTTGCTCTCTGTGTGACCCCAGAAAAGTTGCTTAGCCTTTATTGGCCTCAATTTCCTCATCACTAAAGTGGAGATAATAATAACACCTACCTCCCATAATTGTTATGAGGATAAAGAGAGATATTTGTAAAATGTTGTGCAGACCTCAAAATACCATGTAAATGATAGCTATTCTTTTTTAACTTTATGTTAAATGGAAAGAAAAAAATATGAAGAAAATTTAAGAGGCTTGTCAATTAATGGTATATCTCAACATACAGTTTTATAGATTTTCTTTATCACAAGCCAGATACTATTAGTTCCTAAGTGACAAGTTGTCTAGAGGCCTTAATGTTTCATAGTTTTCTAAATTGAATATGTTAATTTGAGGAAAGCTCTAGATTTAGAAATGCTTCTAAACAATTTAGCAGAATATTAAGTTCTTCATCCCATGTACACCCACCATAAGGAAAACCTAATTTCCCATTATATTTTGTGGAAAATATTTTATGATGAACTTAATAACTGTAAGCAAAAACAATCAAGTAAACATAAACTAACAGTAAAATCTTACATAATCTTTAGTATTTAACAGGAAAGGTGGAAAAAAAGATATAATAGATAGGTTACAAGCTTATTAGGCATGTATTATTTGCTTGACATTGCCCTAAGCACTGATGATATAAACGCAAGCAAGGGAAAGATTCTTATGTTCTGATCAGGAAATATAATGAATACAGATTAGCTGGAAAAGGAGCCATGGAGGCCCTGGTTCCAGGGAAGATGAGGCTTACCTATAAGGGCCTAGTGTCCTGGGGCAGAGTTGTGTGTGAATTGGAGGTGATGTGGCCAGAGTGGAGGCAGCTCTCTTATAAGGCTGGGTAGAGTGGATGTGGCCTGAAAGCCAAATTCCAGGCAAGATAAGCTGAAAGATCACTTTTAGGGCCCCAAATGAATTAACAAATTAAAGAGAAAAAATGCTTTTGTTCTATGTTTCCTTCTATGACTGTATTAAGCCTCTAGCTTAATACCTCTAGCTTTGTTTTCTTTTCTTTTTATTATTTTTTTCCTTCTTTCCTTCTTATATCCCTGTACTTCATGAGTATATACTTCTGGATCTTCAGATCTTTGTATCAGTTTGTAAAGATCTTCCCATATTTACTTGTATGCTTTGTGTTTATCATTTTGTGGTAGTATAATATTGAATTATATGAATATTTATACTATAATTTATTTAGCCATCCTCCAGTTGTGGGACATATAATTTTTATTATTTTTGGTATCACAAAGACTAGCTGTGAATATTTTTGTACATATAGGTCTTTTTCCCCTTTCTCTGTTTTTTTTTTGGAAGGGGAATAAAGACCTTGCAATTAAATTATTAGGTCAAAGATATGACCAGTTTTGTGACTCTTACTGTATATTACTGTATTGTTCTCCAGAACATTCACACCAGTGTGTAGCTATGCCAACAGCAGGAGTACATTTTTCCCATGGTCCTGCCAACATCTAATTATCTTTTTTAATGCTGTTTTTGCTATTCTGGTGAGTGTGAAGTTGTCCTGGTTTGCTTTCCTGTGAGTATTGGGTAATTTGGGCATTTTTTTCATTTTAACTACATTTCTTCAAAAATTGTCCATTCATGTCCTTTGGCCCTCACTTGCCTGAAGAATCATTGCCATCAAGATGCACATTAATATATATGACTTCCTTTCAGATTCTTTAAGATGTTTATCTTACATATTAACTGCTAAGTTTTCAGTATCATACAAAAAATTATTACTTTTATATCAAACAATAATTTGGTCTCCAATAATTTCATCCTTTTGTTTGTCTCACACTAGTGTTTTCCTTTTTCTTCAAGTTTTTAATGGCTTGGTTTTTTTTTTAAATAATTAGATCACTGATCCAGTTGTAAGATGGGAGGTCTGTATCTAAACACAATTTTTTGCCATATCCTTGCAGTTTTTATTGAATTCCCTAGGGCTTGTGGGAGCTTATCAAATATGAACCTTTTCTATACTTTGTGTTCTGTTTATTTCCAGCTTATCTTTTTTTGTTCCATTGATCTTGTTCTCTAGTAATTTCCCAGCGATGGTTTTTTGTAATTATTGATGTATATAGTACATTTTGATATCTAATAGTAGTATTCTCCGTTCACAGCTTTTCCTTTTTCTTAATAGTCTTGCCTAGTTATTTTACATATGAATTTTCCTAATGATTTTATTTATTTCGATGAAAAACAAACCAGAATATCTTAAAGCAGATTACCCTAACTTGTGCAAGGCACAATACATCAGTTAAAGAAAAACATGCTGTGCGTGAATGTCTCATATTACTGCAGCCCACCCTAAGGCCATATGTGAATTTGATGAAATCAATAACACGCGTCAGAGGGTGCAAATAAACAAGATCATCAAATGACCAGATCCAGGAAAAGGGACATTTGAAAATAGAAGTTCTTAACATTGCTAGAATATTCACTTAAACAACAAAGTGAAGAGTAGCACCGTGGTTTTTTTGTAATCATCTTGGTATATGCACATAAGCAATGTGGTTACCTTGCAACAGAATCTTAGTGTTTGTACTATATATGTTTCATTCTGCCAAAGTTAAAATTTAGAGTGAATGAACAAACAAAACATTTTATGGCACGCTACTGCTAAGAAAGGAGAAATCCTGAAAAATGTTAATAACCCTTCTTGTGATATGTTTCCTGAAATTCTTAGGTGGAGGCATTAGCATTTTATTCTAGAGTTTTGCTCATGAAGATTACTCCAAAAACTGGTATATGCTTATGGTCTCTGGGTACATTTCTAACATAGTCTTTCTATTTTTAAAGTTGTTT
This sequence comes from Phalanger gymnotis, assembly GCA_028646595.1. Classification (NCBI taxonomy): domain Eukaryota; kingdom Metazoa; phylum Chordata; class Mammalia; order Diprotodontia; family Phalangeridae; genus Phalanger; species Phalanger gymnotis. The sequence goes on along the minus strand of CM053622.1, from coordinate 194,772,292 downwards.
ATAAATTTAGCATTTAAAGGACAAGAAAAAAAGGAATCTTTGAAATCGATGCTAAAATGAAACTAGCCAGAAATAATGTGGTAATTTAGTTATGAATGCTGAGTAGTTAGCTTGGAGAAAATCTTTGTATTGTTCATCTAACAAATGGACTAGGTTTTGAGGCACAACTATGTTTTGCTACATCTCATAAATGATATTTCTAAAATCTGTGTACGTATATGATATTAGATGATAAAATAGCAAAAAATCATTTTCTGAAAGGATCTCATTGTATTTTTATTTTGTGTAATGTCTTGATTTTAAAAAGAAATATCTACTAAGATCCTATTATATAGATTTTTAATCACTTGATCTAATTTCATTTATTTGTAAAAAAAAAAAAATTAACAGGTATATTATGAGGAAATGTGGCATAGTGGAAAATGGACTGAACAATCTGGATTAAAGACCCACCTCTCTCACACATACTGAGAGTGACTCTGGACCAAGTCACTTAATAAGGTGCAGAACAGTTGTAGACCTGCTTAGACAAATGCATTGAGTGTCCTCATGATGGAGCTCCCTACACCAAAGAAATCAGAGATGGGAATTTAAAAGAACAAAAAAAAACCCAAACCACCTAGTATTAGTATGATGTGTTTAGAATAAAACTTAAGCATCTTGTGAAAATTTATAGGTTCTCTCATGAATCATGAGTATCATGGTTACCTTGACATGAAGATATGGAAGGCTTTTCTCAAGTTCATTATTGAATTCGGATGTCCTATGTCACAGAAGGGTAGGAGAAGGTTTACTTGGATTGGAGGGGAGTGGAAGGGTATGATAAAAATGGGAGCCTCCTCTTCCATTTTAGCAGATCAGTGAATTACATAGTAACAAGGTATGTACTGTGCTGTATTCTGCATAGGGAGTACAGAGCTAGTGAAATGTGACATCTCTTAATTTTTCATTTTTGTCTTTTTTCACAGTACAATAAACAAATTAATTAATAATAACATTTGCTACGAAAATTTGTTTAGCTTTTCCCTGACCCAAAGGCTTCTACTTTTTTTCTTTTTCTTTACTACCATATAAAAGGTGCTATTATGATTCTTTTTCAGTCTTTCTTTTCAGCCTCTGCTTTCTTTGGAGTGTTTGCAGAATAGTGGAATCTCTGGTCAGAGAATATGTACTTCCTAGTCATTTTTAAGAGGATAATTCCAAATTGTTTTCCAGAATGGTTGAACTAGTTAGTAGCCCAGCTAATATTAAAGAAGCATGCCTTTCTTTCCACAGCACCTGTCAAAAGTGAACATTTCTACCATTTTCTCACTTTTGCCAATTTGCTGGGTATGGAGAGAAAGCTCAATTGTTTTGATTTACATTTCTCTTTTTAGTAATGATTTGGAACAACTTTTTATCAGGTTGTTAATATTTTGCAATTCTTATAACAATTGCTTATTCATATCCTTTAAGCACTGATGTGTTGAGGAATGGTTCTTGATCTTCTTTGAGTGTTAATTCTCTACATAGCTTGGATTTCACATTTCTAACTAAGATATTTGAGGCAAACTTTTTTTTAATTTTAATTTATTTTTAACATGTTTGGTTTTCAGCATTGATTTTCACAGGCGTTTGAATTACAAATTTTCTCCCCATTTCCTCCTCCCCCCACTCCAAGATGGTGTACACTCTGGTTGCCCTGTTCCCCAGTCTG
>CM053622.1:194725885-194770096 GCA_028646595.1 Phalanger gymnotis | reverse complement strand
AATTAACCTTTGAATTTTTCAACGGGGTATGGCTGCTTATAGACTAAAGAGTTCTATGTTCCTTGCTTGGGTGGATGCGCTGCCTCACCAGCACTCCTCCTTCCCCAAGAACCCCCTACCTGGACTGGGCTTAAATCTTCAGCAGGCTCTTCACTCCTGCTCTGATCAGCCACTTAATTCCTCCCACCAGGTGGGCCTGGGACCAGAAGCAACTGCAGCCCTATTTCTAAAGCTGCCCCACCTCCGCTGCCCCAGGGGCAATGGCTGAACCACAAACTCAGTCGTGCAGCTTTTCCCACTAACCTTCTCTGATGTCTTTGCTCTTTGTGGGTTGAGAGGTCTGGAGGATGCCACAGCTCAGTATTTCAGAATGCCAGGGCACTCTCCGCTCATCTCCTGGTCTGGTAGGTCCGTGTCTGGTCTGTTTGCGCCATGCGCGCTGGGCTCAGCTCCGCTCCCCTCAGCTGGGGGCTGGGAGCTCCGTGTGGGACAGACCTTACCCAGAGACCATCCAGGCTGTCCTGGGCTGGAGCCCTGCTTCCCTCTGCCACTTTGTGGGTTCTGCAGCTCTAGAATTGGTTCAGAGCCATTTTTTATGGGTTTTTGGAGGGACTTGGTGGGGAGCTCACGCTAGTCACTGCTTCCCAGCTGCCATCTTGGCTCCGCCCCCCCGAGGCAAACATTTTTTCAGTTAATGATGGACTCACAGAATTTCAGAACAGTCAGGAAACTATAAGCTTAAGTGGTCATTTTGTTTTTCATTTTCAAGATGAGGAAACCAAATCAAAATTAAATGATTTGCCTGAATTCACAGAGAAATGCCTGGAGAAACCAACCATCCCAATTTCTACTTTTCTACATGCTGCTTTCCTGTCTGTGTGATCTTGAGCAAGTCAGCTTAATCTGTTTGCCTCAGTTTCCTGTATTGAAAAGTGGGAATAATAATAGCACCTACCTACCTCTCTGAGTTATTGTGAAGATCAAGTGAGATAATATTTGTAAAATACTTAGTATAGTTCCTTGGCACACAGTAGGTGCTATATAAATGGTAGCAATAATAATTATTTCTTATTATTCTCATAATCATTTTCCTATTCCCTGTTATTTGCTGCATTGTTGAAAGCCTGTGGATAAACTCTCCAAGGTGTTATAAGCTAGCATTAAAAATTATATCATTCATTCTCAATAGATTTTAAATGCCTGTTTATTTGAAAATTTATATTTTCCTCAAGTAGCAATGTTTATATAATAAACTTGAATTTTTGTGAAGAGGCTACCATTCCAATTCTCTTAGTTAAACAAAGCACTTAGTAGCAGGGTCCCATGTCTACTGACTGTGAGGATGCTGTGGCCTTTAATTCAGGGAATAGGGTGGGGCTTAGAAAGTATTGTAAACAGCTATTACTGATCTTGTGACAGACACATCATTTCCCAGCACTTTGGTGTATTCTGTGCCCTAAGACCTAGAGAAACTTACAGTCCAGTCCAGACAGAGAATACAAGCACTACACACCCAAGTAACATCTTCCCAGACCAGATCTGTTCTACCCCAGTAAAATCCTACCTGGCTTCCCCTTTAATCAATACATCCATTGTTGTAGTCACAGTATAAGGATAGCTAAGTGGATTTGTAGATAAAGTTATGGCTTTGGAGTAAGGAAGATCTGAGTTCAAATCTTGCCTCAGACACTTACTATTGAGTGACTCTGGTCAAGTCACTTAACCTCTCTAAAAGCTCATTTTCTAATCTGTAAAATGGGGATAACTTCTTGCACCTACCTTCAGGATTGTTGTAAGGATCAAAAGAGATAATATGCATTAAGTACTTTGCAAATGTTAAGGCACTATACAGATGTTAGCTGCTGTAATTAATATTTGGATTATTTATAACCAGCTTAGCAAAAACCATGCCAGTGGCTGAGGTAGACTACTTCTGTAGGCTGCTGACCAGCAGTCTCAGAGTGAGAGAGAAGCTAATGGTTATAGGGCAATTCGTAGCAGCTGTGCTTTCCTCAATCCACAACTTAACTTAGCTGATTACCTGCTTGTAGTAATACTTAAGTGGTTTAACATCTTTTTAACTCAGGTCTTAATCTGGGGTCCATGGATAGATTTCAAAGGATCTGTGAAAATGGATGGGAGAAATCACATCTTTATTTTCACTAATCTGTAACTAAAATCCAGCATTTCCTTCAATCCTGAATTATTTTTTAAAATAGTCTAAGGAATCCATAGGTTTCACCAGACTTTTGGAGGAACCCATAGCTCAAAAAAGGGTTAAGAATCCTTGTTTTAACAGATTACTGTCATCTAATAACATTTACAGAAACACACTAAGACAATTAACTGAGGAACACATAACTAAGAAACAAACTCTCAGGTCCTATATCCCTTTCCCCATCTATAGAAACAACTTTTAACTTGGGTCTCATGTTTCGAACATATGCATATATATATAATACCTCTTGTGTATTTCTCAGAGTTTTTGCTATGAGTTTCATTTCACCTAATCATAAACCTATTGTTTAAAACTCTAAATGCCCACATAGAGTGAGGTGACCTTATTATGATTACATTAATTATTAATATTTTAATAATTACAAATCACAACTTTGCACTCATTTGTAGTTAGAGGCACATGTCTCACAATGGAACCTTATTTTTTTCTGTAACTTATAACAAGTCCTAAAAGCCTGAATCAATGATGTAAAAGCCACCTGGCCTTTTCCTTGTTGAAAACAAAGTTAGCCAGAATACATTTAACTGGAACCTGATGATGGAAGTGCCAATAGTTTAGGAGACAGAGGAAGTCAAAAGGATAATTATAGAATCCTAGAACTCAGATGGAATCAACTTGAGAGACTTGACCCAACCCCCTTCATTTGACAGGTTAATGAACTGGAGCTGTATTATTCCTTATGTTGCTTAACCCTCCAAACCAAGAGCTAAACTTAATATTAAATAGCAAAGCCTTACAATTTAACTTTTAATTGGGAAAAAACCCTTTCCTATCTCCTTGTTTACAAGGTAGAACTAGTTTTATACCTTCCCTGTGCACTGTATTCCTTTTAAAAAGCTTTAGTGATACTTTTTTGTTTTTTATACAGTAGTCATTTCTCTGTATATTACCTCTACTTAAGAAAGAAAAATAGCTGTGTCCAACAACATTCTATACCCATAATTTTCCGCCTCTCTACCAGGATGAGAGGTTTGTTCTCTCATTTGTTCTGTGGAACCAAGACTGGTTTGTATTTAATCTGAGTTTAGATGCACACTAATATTTTCATTCATATTTTATATCTTATTTCCCTGCATCTGCCTACTATGCATCAATTCATGTGAGCTTTTCTATATTTCTTTGAATTTCTTATATTCTTTTCTTGGTACAATAATATCCAATATGCTTACATATCACAACTTGTTTAGCTATTTTTCAGTCAGTGGGAACTTACTTTGTTTTACACTTTTTTGCTGCCAGAGAAAGTGCTACTTATGAATACTTTCCTGTATTTGATAGCATTTGGTCTTTGAGATACACGTACAGTCAAGGGATCACCAAGAAAAGATGAACATTTTTGCAACTTTTCTTCCATATTTCTTAATTGTCTTCCAGATGAGTTGGACCAGTTCACAGTTCAGTCAGTAGTGTATTAATCTACCTAGCTTTACACAACCATTCTTACATTGACTTGTCTTTTTTTGTCTTCTTTGCCAATTTTCAGGGTGTAAAGTGAAGCCTAATGATTGTCTTGATTTATAGTTCTCTTGATACTCATTTGGACCATTTTTTTTCATATGGTTGTTTATAGTTTTTATTTTTCTTATCTCTAGTTCACACTTTATCCAATTCCATTACTTTTCAGTCATTTTTCTGTTTTATCCGACTCTTCATGACCCCTTCAGGGGTTTTCTTGGCAGAGATAGTAGAGTAGTTTGCTATTTCCTTCTCCTGCTCATTTTATAGATATGGAAACTGAGGTAAACTGGTTAAGTGTTGCCTAGGGTTACACAGCTAGAAACTTTTTGAGGCCAGATTTGAAATCGGTAAGATGAGTCTTCCTGACTCCAGGCCTGGTAATTTATCTGCTATGCCACCTGTGCTAGCTGTCCTACTTGGCTCCTTTTTTTACATGACAGAACTAGTTTTATACCTTTTCTGTATACTACATTCTTTTTCAAAAATTACCTAGTTGTAACCAATAATTAGGTAATGGATTTTACTCTCATTTATTCATATCAATTATATTTACATGCCATGTATATTCATATCAATTGCACATATATCTTATCAGATATAATCTTATCAGAGATTTTGAATGTAAAGATTTATACCTTACTATAGTTTCTCTTCTCATTCCATTTGCATCAATTTTAAACAAAAATATTTTCATTTCATGTTGAAATTGAATATTTTGCCTTTGTGTGCTCTTCTGTCCCTTGTTTCTAATGGTATAGGTTTGCAATATATCTAGTTCATCAGTACTTAAGCTGTTTTTACTTAATTCCAGTTAAGATCACTGATAGACCCTTAACCTGACTGTGTCCCACAGGCTAACCCCTGTATGATTAGGCCCCAGGGGGACAGGAAGTGAGTAGCAGCAGAGATTGGAGTAAACGTTCTATAGGCCCTGAGCATCTTGACTTGATGGGCCCAGGGATGTATGTGGAAGATAGAAATAAGAATGGGTAGACTAGAGTCCCTTCTTCCTTTGTGGACTGGTTTTGAAAAGATTCATATACTTCATGATGAGAGAAATGGTATTCAACAAATATTTTAGGGCATCTACTATGTGCACATCCTTGTATTTGGCAATAATTACACAAACATAGATGAAACCTAGGCTCTTCACTCCAAGACTTTTCAGTACCCTTATTTTACAAATGTAGGCAGCTAAGACTCAGTGGGACTGTGCTGGAATTGGAATTCAATCCTCTACAAAACTATGCTATCGCTCAAAAACCTGGCTGTCTAACTTAATATTAAAAAATAAAAATAGGATAGAAATGTCAATCTATCAACTGGTGAACTTGACTTCTAAACCTAGATCACATTATTAAGTGGATGGTTTATGAGCATTGAGAACAGAGTACAATAATCGTTAAAAGCCAACACCACTTCATCAAAAAGAGATTATACCAGATCGGCTCACTAGCTTATAGTTGGCCATTTCCATCTTCTTTAAATTTTTTAAACATTTGGATGGCATTTTAAATTGCCCCTTTCCAGTCTTATAGCACCTCTGCCTTTCTCAGATCACTGGCTGGTTCAGAATCATAATTTACCATTTATTTGATTAATCTGTAGTTACACCTGTAATCTGATACACCTATAGGTATAGTTTCAGCATGGTAACTTGAACTCATTAAAGTCACTGTCTGGATGCTGTTTGTATCATTGCCTATTCTGGGTTTCCATTCTTTAAAAAATGGTCTAGACCATTGATATAGGGTACTCAGCATAGATATTTCCTCCATCAGTGAAGATCAACATCTAATCTATAATTTATAATCTTGGACAATTGCCTGGGACGCTAAGAAGGTACCTAATTTGCCAAGGGTTTTATATCTAATGTATGCCAAAGGCAGAAGTTGAACCCAGGGCTTCCTCTCTTGAGAGACACCATTACACATTCCCTTTCATTCTGTTCCTTGCTAAACACTTTTGTCCTAGTCATCCCAGTGCAAATGTCTTTAAATAGTAAAACAGGTCCACTTTCTCACCACCATCCATTCTCATTCCATCCATCCTGAACATGGGTCCTCTTGTTTTCTAGTAGTCTTTTTTTCCTTTTTCCCTGCAGCATAACTTTTTGTTAAGTGTTGACCTTGGCTAAGATGATGGTGTCTAAAAACAAAATTTGCATTTGTGTACTATGGCTTTAAAAATATATGGATTTAAAAGCGGTTTGTCTACTAAAATTCTTTTCGGTAATTCCACTTAACAAGGCTGCTATTAAGAAAGAGACTATGTCTCAAGGCATTTTTGTAGTGATTTTAAGCCCTCTTTTATATGCTTGTTTCCACCTTTCCCAAACAGGCATATGTACAGCATTTCTGTGTAGTCACCCAATTAAGTAAGGCAACAAGATAACAGTGTTGATACAAAGAGGACTGAACTCATCAGTCCTAGCTCAGCCACACTGGTCCTGTGGCCTTTTGCCTAGGTCTTATCTTCCTCATCGGTGAATTGAAGAGATTAGACTGATCTTTAAGGATGTACTCAGTTCTAATATTTTATGTAGAATTATAGACTTCTCTCCTTTTTAAACTTCAACAGTTTATGTGATTTGATACATCCTTTATGTACTTGCTGCTAAAAGATAGCTCTAATAACCCCTGCAAGTGATAAAACTTAAGAAAATAAGCTTCAACAATCACAGAACCCTCTGGCTATTTTCTTCAGCCAAAGTGAAGACAGAGGCTAAGTGAGTTTTTCAGGTCAAGTTTCATGAAGTGAGTTAATGTCAGCGGTGGAATCAGAAGTGAGATTCTGACACTAAGCTGAGTCAGCCAGGCTATTGTATTCTTCTTCTGGTCCCTTTAGGGTCAGGAGCCATGTATCCCTTTTTTTAAAAAAAGGAAAACCGGCTTCTAGAACTGTAGAGTTCTTTTCACAGGAATAGTCCCTTTCTTTACTCTCTTTTTAGTTTCTGATTAACCTCTGGCCTAGCAGCAATCATTCGTGTGGTCCTAAACTGTTAAGTAAAGTGTTCTGTTTTCCTAGATCACTGGGGCTATGTTTGTTCCCCTTGTGTTAGGATCATTTCGTCAGTTACTATGGGAGGATGTCTTAAAATATTATTTAGGTAATTCATCTTCTTCCACCCTGGGCAATTTTATTTATCTCCTAATTAGCCTTTGTCTCTAGTTTATCCCTCTTCCATCCTCTTCCCATTACATGGACAAAGGGATGTCCATGTAATACTCCCAGTGCATCAATATTATCATGTCACTGCTATACCTAAAAAATTTCTATGGCTTCCATTGCCTATAGAATATCAAGTGTAGATCCTACCTCAGATGTTTGAGGCATTCTTCGTTTTGTCTCCAAACTCTCTCTGTCCAGTCTTATCTCGCTACTCTCTTTACATAGTCTGTATTCCAGCCAAACTGGACTACTCTGAATTCTCTGTTTTTACCATGCCATGTTCCACATGCATACTGTGGCTCACATTGTCTCTTAAGCCTGGAACAAACTCCCTCTGCCCCTATCTCTTCCTGTTCAAGTTCCTCCCCTTTGGTCAAGCCTCAACTCGGAAGCCATTTCTTCCATGAAGCCTTTTCTGACCCTCCTCACAGATGGAAATTGCCTCTGTCTTCAAATTTTTATAGTGCCTTGCCTGCTTCCCTCTTTTGCACTTAATTCACTCTCCCTTATAGTTATTTATATGTTTATCCTTCACACTATTAAATAGTAAGTTTCTTTAAATGAAGGCCTATTTTTGTCTTTGCATCCCTGGCACTTACTATGGTACTTTGCATGTAGAAAATTACTAATAAATGTTTATTGAATTAAATTAAATTGAATAAATCACATATTGCTTTTCCTTAAATACTAGAATTCCCTCTTTATATGTTCTATGTTCAGAGAATTACTAGGACCCATACAGAACCAATGGTAAATGAAAAGAAAGATCATCCTATAGCGTTTTCATACATTGTCAAAATATTCTCCGATCACTATGACAAGTACGTAGGATAGGAATAACAACAACGTATCAGGCTTTTTAAAAAAAAATTTTTTTAAATAATAATCTCACTTGGTTGTTCCAGAAAGAAATTAAGAATATGACCAGTGGCAGCATGCACCCAGAAGTTAGAGAAGATCTCTTAGTAGCTGTGTGTAGGTCTTAGGTTTGAATTCCTTGTAGCTGAACATGAGGCATTGTATAGGAATGCAGTGGTGTAAGTAAGTATAGAGTTCTGGATTTGGGGTCAAGAAGACTTGGGTTCAAATTCCACCCTTGACACTAACAGTGTGAACTTGGGCAAGACACTCAGTATCTACCAAAGTTGTAGATGTCTTGTGATCTGCCGTAGTGGATTGCAGGTGTGTGAAAGATTGACGCTGATGTAGGTGAGGCATGTCCAAACAGGCATCTCAATAGTTAAACAAGGTTGACGTCTGTGCACTTTCACAACCAAATTTGATGCTATTGGACCAATGGAAATCTTAAAACTAGTATTTATGTCCACCATCTCTGAAATAATTGTCAGTTATCTTTATCTTCTTTCCTTAGTGCATGAGGCCACTTCCCTCATTTGGTTGAGACACAGTGCTGATGAGGCCACATTCATGGTTTTGAGCTCCATATGAGTCAGCTTCTCTTTGTGCCACAGACACAGATTGTACCCCGAGTCTCAGCCATCTGTCTTGCAAATGTGTACTGTTTGTAATGAGAACTGGGTGAGAGACTGTTTGAATCAGTGCAAATCTATCAACACCGCTCAAAAATGCCTCAAAGCTTGCAAAACCCTTCTGGGAATAGGGTCATCAGCTTCATTTTTATGGACGTTATTGTATACATATGGAAGCTCAGTTACTGTTAATTGTGATTTTTAGTTTTTGGTAAGTTGTGACCACACTGATAGTTTTTTCATATTACAAAATTTCAAATTTAGAGAATTGACAAAGGAAGATACTGTCTAATGGCAAGCATGACTCCTTGCCCCTGAATCCCCTAAGCTAAAGCCATTTTACCAGTCTTAAGGGCCTGAACATATAGTCTGGCACTTAAGGAAAAGACATATAAAAACCTTTTTCCCTACAGTGCAGACTATTCACTATAATTCAGTCTTGCTCCTGGTGTTCCTCTGACCATTTACCTAATTTCTACTAAGTAGACTTTTGCTTTATTTGTCTGTTCAAGCTCCCCAGTCCTATCAAATGGAAAAAAGAAAAAATTGAGGCCATTCACCAAGAGGTATCTCTTCAATCCTCCTCTTCATCTCATATTTCCCAGATATATACCCCCACTATCTCCTCCTTCATCACTGCCTCATATGAAGAGGTGGCCATTCTTTTTACTAAGGCAAAACTCTGCTATATGCACAAGTGATCCCTTTCCATCCCTTTATCTCTGGCAGATTGACCCTCCGTCATCCTCCCTCTCACACTTATCTTCAGTCTCTTCTTGTATCCTGTTTGCTTCCCTGCAGCTTCCAAAAATGTCCATATCTCCGCCACCTTGAAAAACCATCTCTTGATCCTTCCATCCCCACAAATTTATATTTCATTTCTCTTCTCCCTTTCATGGCTAAACTCTTTAAGAAAACCATCTACAGTCAATGCTTCTAAATCTTTTCCTCTTATTCTCTTTCTAATTTTCTACAATCTGGCTTCCATCTACATTATTCAGCCAAAACTACTCCCCACAAAGTTGCCAATAATCTTTTCTGAATTGCCACATCTAATGGTCTTTTTTCAGTCCTCATCCTTCTTGACCCCTCTGTAGAAGTTGACAGTCAGTCACCCTTTTCTTCTTAATCCCATCTTCTTTCTAGGTTTCTGTTACTTGTCTATCCTGGTTCACCTCCTAAGTATCTGACCACCTCTCAGTTACTTTTGCTGCATCTTCTGAATACTGAATCATGTTCTGGCGGTATCCCATAGGGTTCTGTCCTGAGTCCTCTTCTTTTCTCTCTTTATATTATTTTATCTGGTGATCTCGTAAGTTCCAATGGTTTCGAATATCTTTTCTATGCTGATGATTCTCAAATACAGTCATATCCTCTCTCTTTTAACCTCTGGTCTTGCATCTCCAACTGCCTATTCGACATCTTGAACTAGATGACCCATATACATGTTCAACACATGTCCAAAACTGAACTCAGTTTCTTTCCCTCAAAACCCTCCATTCTTCCTAACTTTCCTATTACTGGTTAAGATAGTGTAGGCACCTACCATGTACAAAGCAAAAAAAAAAAAATGATGCTAGAAGAACAGGTCCCAGTTACTTAAGCTTGCAACTTGCAAATCATTCTTGTCTCCTTACTCTCTCTTACTTCCCATATGGAATCTATTGCCAAGGCCTGTTCATTTTATCTTTGTGTCATCTCTTGTTTGCACTCCTTTCTCTCCTCTGATGCTGCCACCATCCACCCCTTCACACCTCACTGTAGCCTGCTGGTGGGTCTCCCTGCCTCAAATTTCTCTTACCTCTAATCTCTCCTCCACTCTGCTAGTAAATTAATTTTCCCAAAGCATAGATTTGATCCTTTCATACACACCCCCGATAAAGTCCAGTGGCCCTATTAATTCCAGGGCCTAACATAAAACTCTATGTTTGCCATTCAAAGGCCTTCGTAACCCACCCCCTCACTTTCCAGTCTTTCTGTACTTTATTTTCCTTCAGGTCCTCAGCAATCCAGTGATACTGCCTTACTTTCCGGTCCTCACACAAGATGTTACATCTCCACACTCCACGCAGTTTCATGTGGTGTTCTCCATGCCTGGAATACTCTCCCTTCCCATCTTCATCTCCTGCCTTCCCTGGTTTTATTCAAGTTCCTCCTAAAATCTCATACTTTATGATAAGCCATTCTTTTTTAAATTTATTTCTTATTTTTAATTTATAACACGCAGTTCCATAAGTTTTTGAGTTCAAAATTTTCTCTCCCTACCCTCCAAGATGGCGTGTAATCTGATATAGGTTCTACATATAACTTCACATTAAACTTATTTTCACAGTAGTCAAATTGTAAAGGAGAATTGTAACCAATGGAATGAACCATGAGAAAGAAGAAACAAAACCAAAAAAGACAGAGCAAATAGTTTGCTTCAGTCCGCATTCAAATTCCATAATTCTTTCGCTGGATGTGAATAGCTTTTTCAATCATGAGTCTTTTGGAGCTGTCTTAGAACCTTGCATTGCTGAGAAGATTCAAGTCTATCAGAGTTAATCATCACAGATATTGTGTGTCTGTAATCATGTATAAAGTTCTCCTGGTTCTGCTTCCCTCACTCAGCATCAGATCACGTAAGTCTTCCAAGGTTATTATGAAGTCCGTCTGCTCCTCATTTCTTATAGCACAATAGTATTCCATTCCATTCATATACCACAACTTGTATAGTCATTCCCCAATTGATGAACATTCCCTTGATTCTAATTCTTTGCCACCACAAAAAGAGCTGCTATAAATATTTTGGTACACATGGGCCCTTTTCCCACTTGTGTGATCTCTTTGGGATATGGCCCTAGAAGTATTTCTGGGTCAAAGGGTATGGGCTTTTTATAGCCCTTTGTGCATAGTTCCAAATTGCTCTCCAGAATGGTTGGATCCATTCACAGCTACACCAACAATGCAATAGTGTTCGAATTTTCCCACATCTTCTCCAGCATTTGTAATTTTCCTGTTTTGTCGTGTTAGCCAATCTGACAGGAGAAATGTGGTACCTAAGAGTTGTTTTGATTTGCATTTCTCTACTCAATAGTAATTTAGAGAATTTTTTTCATATGAATATAGATATCTTTAATTTCTTCCTCTGAAAACTGCCCGTTCATATCCTTCGACCATTTATAAATCAGGGAATGACTTGTATTCTTATAAATTTGACTCAGTTCCCTGTATATTTTAGAGATGAAGTCTTTATCAGAGACACTGGTTGTAAAATTTTTTTTCCCAATTTTCTGCTTCCCTCTAATCTTGTTTGCATTGGCTTTGTTTGCACAAAAACTTTTCAATTTAACATAATCAAAATTATCCATTTTGTATTTCGTAACACTCTCTATCTCTTTGTTTAGTCATACATAAATTCTTCCCTTCTCCATAAATCTGACAGGTCAGCTATTCCTTGCTCTCCGCTTATGGTATCAACCTTTATATATAAACTGTGAATGCATTTTGACTTTATTTTGGTATACGGTGTAAGATATTGCCCAGTTTCTGGCATGCTATTTTCCAGTTTTCCAAGCAGTTTTTGTGAAATAGTGAGTTTTTATCCCAGAAGCTGGACTCTCTGGGTTTATCAAAGAATAGATTACCATAGTCATCGGCTGCTGTGTCTTGTGTACCTAACCTATTCCACTGATCCATCACTCTATTTCTTAGCCAATACCAAGTAGTTTTGATGATTGATGCTTTATAATACTGTTTAATATCTGGTATGGCTAGGCTACCTTCCCTAGCATTTCTTTTCATTAGTTCCCTTGATATTCTGAACCTTTTGTTCTTCCAGATGAGTTTTGTTATTATTTTTTCTAGTTCTATAAAATGATTTTTTGGTAGTTTGATTGGTATGGCACTAAATTTAGTTAATTTAATTTAGATAAAATTGTCATTTTTTTAATATTAACTTGGTCTAACCATGAGCAACTGATATTTTCCCATTTATTTAGATCTGAGTTTGTGTGAAAAGGGTGAATTTTGTCTTTGGCTGACTTTGTCTTGGCAGGTAGACTCCCAAATATTTTATAGTGTCTATAATGACTTTAAATGGAACTTCTATGAGAAGCCTTTCTATCTCCCTTAATGCCAGTGCTCTTCACTCTGGAAGATCACTCTATCCTTAGACTTCTCACATTAGAAATAACTTCACCCCTGTAGCTTTTCCCTCTGAAAGGGTGGTTCTTCCCAGAGCTTCTATTCTAAGGAAGGAGACCCAGGCCAGTTAGGTCTCCCTTCCTCTCATCTCCACAAGACTTTGTCTACCAGATCCCTACCTTTGTCTACTCCTGCCCTCTTTTCAGCTCCATTTTTTTGTGTTTCCTTCTCCCATTAGAATGTAAGCTCCGAGGGGCAGCTAGATATCACAGCGAGTAGAGCACCGGCCCTGGAATCAGGAGGACCTGAGTTCAAATGCGGCCTCAGACACTTGACACACTTACTAGCTGTGTGACCTTGGGCAAGTCACTTAACCTCAATTGCCCTGCCTTCCCCCCTCAAAAAAAAGAATGTAAGCTCCTTAAAACAAGTGACTTTCTGTTTGTATTTGTATTCCTAGTTTTTAGTGCAGTGCCTGGCAGTAGTAAGTACTTAATAAATGCTTGTTGACTGACTCTCCTGTTTTAAACTTCTTTTCTGGTACTTCTCAGATCACCTATGCCACCTAGCAGGTCTGTCCATCTCCAAGTCCCAGTCATCTTTATTATTCCTCATTTTGCTACCCACTGAGTCCTGGAAATGAATGAATGAATGAATGAATGTTAAAAAGCATTATTAAATTGTTTAGTCTCATTTCAGTTGTGTCTGACTCGTCATGAACCCTTTTAGGGTTTTCTTGGCAGAAATGGTTTGCTGTTTCCTATTCCAGCTTATCTTACAGATGAGGAACTAAGGCAAACAAAATTAAGTGATTTGCCCAGGGTCACATAGCTAGTAAATGTCTGAGGCCAGTTTGAATTCAGATCTTTCCGACTCCAGGTCCAGTGTTCTATCCATTGTCACCTAGTTGTTCTGTTAAAAGCTGTGCTAAGCACTATACTCAAAATGTGCCAATTGCTATACTAAGCACTGGAGATAACAGATTTTTAAAGATGAAACATCCTTCCTTCCAAGAAGCTAACGTTCTAATAGAGACTATGCAATAGAAAAGTTTAGCTTCAAGGAAGATATTAATTCCCAATTGTCCAGTCAGCTTAGTGGCAAAGCTGGTGTCAAGGCTTTGGGCTCATCCCTTTGCCAACCAGGAATTGAGTTGCATGTTAATCAGCGTCTTGATTTTGAAAAAGAATGGGAAGTGCATCTTTACTGCAGGGTTGGGCTTCTTTCAGTTGTAGATATACTTGCACATAGCAACCCTATTGCCACTAGTGTCTTCTGGGATCCTGGCTTGTTTCTGCCCCAGACCTACCTGAACCTCCCCTGCCACTGGCTGAATAGGAGAAGATAGTAGTGAAGGCTGACAGAGGCAGGATCACTCCCTCACAGAGCAGTTGTAACTCGGGCTCACCCGGGGACCGTACCATCTCTGCCAGGGCACACAGTAGTCAGCTTCCACCAGATTACATAAAATTATCTGACTCCAAAGGATCACAAATTTAAAGGTAGCAGGGACCTTAGAAGTTATCTAATTTAACCCCTGGGGAGCCAGGTGGCACCATCATTCATGGAGTGCCAGGTCTGGAATCAGAAAGACTTATCTTCATGAGTTCAAATCTAGCCTCAGACACTTGCTAGCTTTGTGACCCTGGGCAAGTCACTTAACTCTTCCTCCATTTCCTCATCTGTAAAATGAGCTGGAGGAGAAAATGGCAAACCATTCAAGTATCTTTGCCAAGAAAACCCTAGATGGGGTCAGGAAAAGTTAGACGGGACTGAAAAATGACTTGAACTACAAAAATCCAATTCCTTCATTTTACAGATGAAGAAAATTGAGTCCCAAAATAATGTTAGCAGCTCATCCAAAGGAGACAGCAAAGCTGGGATTTGAAGCAGCTCCTTTACTTCCAAATCAAGTACTTTTCTACTTGTTCATCCATAATCCTTGCCTATACCACATAAGCAATACTGTAGTACATAATTTTCTAGTTTTTAATACTATATTCTACTCCTTGGTATGTAATGCTGATAATAATACTGCCTTATCTGATTACTGTTTCTCATGAATATATCTTGTCTTCTCAACTAGACCACAGGATCCTTGTGGACAGAATAACATATCATTTTGGTACAATTCAAGGCTCAATTACTTTATAAATGCTTGTTGTAGATTCATTGATTGAAAAGCATTCTTATAAGCTACAGGTCATGCATTAAACCTAGCTACCTTTGTATGTAAATTTTTTTAATTCAGTATTTTGGGATTTCCTGCCCCCTAAGAGAATTTATCTCTGATTTTATAATGGAAATAAAAAGTAAAAATGGTATTCACTAATAGAAATGTATTTTAGCTTATAGTCTGTTTCGTTCTATGTGTATGCTATTCTGTAAAATGAAATGTACTTGTGTTCTCTTTGCCTGCCAATATGTGGAATAGCAAAAATAGGATTAACCAAAAGAGATGATTAATATTTCAAATTTTGGGTAGTGCCAGTTCAGATTTGTGTACAGCAAGAAAAATCTTTGTGAATGTAACTTAGAAGCTGCTTTGTGTGGAAGAAAGGTATGAAATAGTGACCTTTGGGATCTTTTTTAATTTGAAAATGGATCATATTTTTATTTAGGTTCCCACACAAATACGTTTCTCTTGTGGAATCCTGGGGCATTCCCTAGGTGCATAATTGTTCAGAGAAACAGGCTTTGTCAGAGTGCCTTGGGTACAGGAGTGGAAATACTGTGAAGAAAAAAGCTAGGAGTTGCAATGGTAATTTTTTGAGGGTAACTTAAGGGAAAAGGAAGGTGTTCATATTAGATGGTGGAGAGACTCCTGTAGTACGAGAAGTGAGGTGAGTTGTTACTGTGCCTTGTCCCATGTATCACCTTGTCTTCAGTCTCTCTAAAGATGAACACTATATATATACTTAATAGGTTTGTAAAACTTTGATCAATTCAACAAACATGTCTTAAGAATATGCTGTGTGTTAGGAACTCAGTGAGGTAGCTGAGACACACTCCCTGCCCCCATTGGGCTTATAGTCTAATAAAGTTATAAGATTCCTACACAGATAACTGTAATAGTCAAAATTAAATAAGTACACCAAAGAGTTGTAGTAAAGTTATTTGAAGTCCACAGAAGGTCATTATGAACTGGGCAGATCAGAGAAGGCTTCATGGAGTAGAATATTATTTGAGTTAGACTCTAAAGATTTCCTAGAAATTCAGTAAGTAAAGAAGTAAACATAGAGAATAGCTTAAGCTTAATCACAAATGTGGGGGAACACAGGGAATATTTAGAAATCAGAGAGCCATTCAGTTTGGATAAAGCCAGAATATGTTTCAGGGAATAGTAACAGAGAATCCAAATTATTGGACATAGTAGATGCTTTAGAAATGTTTTCTGGGTTAAATAATATGAGAGAAGGTTGAGTGTGTTAGAAAATGCCAGTTTAAAGTCCTCTGGTAGTTGTGAAGACCATAAGTGTAGAGTTGTACAAAGACATAAAACCTGATCCATGAGAGGGAACTCAGAGTCAATCTGTACCATGTATGTCCTCCAGTGTGGCTTTGTGGACAAGGAATAGTAGTGAAGTTTCCTCCACCCCCTGAGACAGCTAGACATGTGTATGAGAATGACAGAATAAAAAGGAGTTAGAGGGGGAAATAGTGACTCTGTGATACCAAAACATGAGAGAAGTCTCATTTGAATCAAGTTTTAAAATTATACAGACTTTGTACATAAAGTGGTGTCGTACTACTAAGGTGCTCCAGTTAGACTACAATGTTAACAGGATGTAACCAAAACCTCTTGTCATCAACTCCTTGATTGAAGTATGTAAAAGTGCTGAGAAGAAATGTCAAGTGAGATTGGGAAATTGAATTGTTCATTGATCTCTATCGTTAGGTGTAAGAAATTTAAATTTGCAAGTGTAGGCAGTTACTAGGGACTTGGTAGAGTTTTGATCATTTTTTTCTATTTTCATTAACATAGATTCTGAAAATCAGTTCTGAGCAGCTTTACACAGGAGGCAGTTGATGAGATGAGAGGAAATACAGAGATTATAAATAATAAAATCAGAGAGTAGCAAGATGTGATACATCCCGTGCAGCCTTTTAGCCTGATATTTGTCACAGATATAGAGAGAAAGAAATAGTAGGGGATGAAAATGATTCTAATAAAGCTTGCTAGCTAGTTCTAGAGTCAATGGAGAGCTGAATATACAATTAGAATATAAACTAATCAACCTTTCTAAACCTGAGCTTTTAAAAGACTGGTTCAGAAATGGACACTGTCCCAGAATATTTGGTTCTTTATCTGAACAATTTGATGTAGAACATTCTTAAGGCAATTGCACAAGGGTTTTCTGATTGTTTTTATTATTGTCCTCCCAGGGGTGTGTAACTGCACACTTGTGTGTATGAGTTCATGTGTTTGTATCTGTGTGTATATGTAAATAAGTAAATAAAAATCCAGAATCGAAAAAACCGGCAACAACATTTCTTTAAAAAGTTAATACCCAAGACTTTCAGTTTAGGTAAAAAACAAAAAGTAAGCCTGTGAAAACATTTGCCATCTATCAATTCTAGGCAAACTTCTGTAGTACAGATATTAGAGAGTAAAGAAGCCATACCATCATTAATACTAGTCATTTTTCTGTTATTTATTTTTGGTTAACTTCTAATTTATTTCTCCTTGTCAAACAGGTGTGAATTTTTTTTAAAAAAACTGAATATCAAAGTTTTGTTTACCTGAATAATCCCAGTTTGGCATCATCTGGCATAAATTGAAAGGTAGTCATAAATATAGCAGAACTATAAGCCAGGCTGCTTGCAGTGATTAGGAAAGAAAAGATCAAAGGAAAAGTTTCACTTTTTTTCTTGATTAACTTTGAATTCTTTTAATTGCCCATTAATTAAAAAATTGAAAATTGTAAGTAGGCTTTCTTTTGGGAGATAGAAATGCAATCTATGATCTATAAACATTTTTAGGATTGAATTTTGGGTTGCATTTTTTAAGACACTGAGTCAAGAAAGGGAAAAAAACGAATATTACATTTAAGAAAAAATCTCCAGTGCTAGAGATATACAGTTACTTATTATATCTACTATTGAGTCAATATATTTGTTGGGCCTAAACCAACAGCTTCTTCTTTTAAGGATTTATTCCTTCGATAAAGTTGTATGAAGCCTGTTATGTGTAAATTATTACTTCATTGCCACCATTCATTACCTGCCAATAGTTTTCATTCAATGTTTGGCCAAAAGGGACCACCCCAGATCAAGTTTTCTGAGATTCCATCCTACTAAGGAGATGATCATATATTTTTGAAGCTTTTATGCAAGTGGAGCAGAAAGTTGGATGGGCTCCATCAAGCTGGATGGCAGGAAAGCCATCCTGACTATTGAACAGTGGAACCAGCGGCCTAAGTAGAGGGAAGCTCGTCACTTAACAGGTTGGCCCCGTGCATCCGTGAATTTTACTTCAATGTATTTTTCTCTGGATAAACATTAAACATTTATTCTAACTTACTCTTTAACGATAATAATTTTAGGGGGATGAGAAACAGGGCCTGGACCTTGTAGCCCCGTTCTGTACAACTTACAGTCTTAGAGAACTGCTGAGAGGATACAAGCCAGGATTTATCAGAGGTGGGTCTTGAACCCAGATCTTCCTAGATTCAAAGCCATTACTCCAGCCACCACAGTACATTGCTACTTTCAGTAATAATAATTAGAATAAGAATTAGAAGAATAGCTGACATCTATATAATACTTTATGTTTGGCGTAACACTTTTTGAGTACAATATCACATTTGAAGCTGTATAACATCCCAGTGAGGTAGGAGCTAATTATTATTATATTCATTTTATAGTTAGGGAAAATAAGAAAAATAATAATAATAATGTTTTAAGGTTTTAAAACACTTTACATAAGTTTGATTTTATAATCAAATTTTATTTGATTGTGATTTCAAGTTCAAAATAATTTGATTATTATCAAATCTCTGTTGACCTTCACAACAACCCTGTAAGATATGTGCTATTGTTATGCCCATTTTACAGATAAGGAAATTGAGGCTAATAGAGGTTAAGTAATTTGCCCATCATTGCAGCTGGTAAGTGCCAGGACCAGAATTTGAAACCCAAGTCTCAACTGACTGAAAACAGGGCTCTTATACTATACCACACTTTCTCTTGTATGAACCTAGTGCAGAAGCCAATCCATTTATCAAAATGGCAGTTCATAGGCTCACAAGCAGGTCATCAAAGACTCCCAATTCAATCAAAGACTCTTGACTGAAACAAAGGCAAGACTCAAAGGCACTTGCTTTCCAAAACAAAAAACAGCAAAAAGTCCCAGCCTGCTTGCCGTTACAACAGTTCAAAGCTAAATTGTGGCAAGTAATACAGCATTACCTTCCTCATTCTGATTCAAAAGAACTGATGTCTCTTTCACCAAGTATAGAAAACAAGAACAGAAAAATAAGCAAATTTACAATGATTACTGTCTGTGATTTTATGTGTAACATTGTCTAATGTCCTCCACTTATGAAAAGTTAAGGCATGGGGTCTCTATCTCCAAATCCAAGTCTCTTTCCTTTGCTTCTTCATAAGTATAAACACAATATTATGGGATAAGTACATTGGAGAAGTGTGAACAAAATTAGCACCATTAGCAAGAATGGTCCTAAATACTAACCTGTTTAACAGGAAAAGGTGGGACAGAGAGAGGGAGGAAGGAGGGAAGGAAGAAAGAAGAAAAGGAGAGAAGGAGAAAGGAAGTAAAATTAGCCTCAAATTTACACATAAAATCATGAATGGCTATTAATCATGTTGTAAAGTTGCTTATTTTTTCTGTTCTTGTTTTCTATACTTGGTGCAAGTGATAACAGTTCTTTTGAATCAGGATGAGGAATGTACTGCCATATTACTTGCCACAATTTAGCTTGAACAGTTTTAGAGCAGCGTACTTTATCAGCAATATAGTAACCATGCTTTTCTTCCAAAACAGATTTGTCATCTTAGTTAAAAAGTAACCAGAAAGTAAATGCTTTTAGATATACCCAAGCTACACAATATAATAAATGTTATCAACAATTTTTTCTAAAGTATTTTAGACATGATATTAATGAATTAACAAGATATTGTATGTAAAAGCACTTTGAAAAAGTGCCATTCACTGTAAAACTATGGAATGCTTTTTTTCAGTAACACTAGTTACTTCAAACCTCTTTCCAATCCCCACCTCACCCTACCCCCATGCCTTTGAAGAATCTGCCAGTGTCGTAGCCCAAGTGCTCAGTTATTTCAAGGGAACATCATGTGAAAAGTACATATAATTTGTTATCTTCGGCAGTTTAAAGTAAAATGAAGAGGAACATTAAATAATTTTGAATCTTTTTTATTCTTTTTTTCCCTCTCTACTCCCAGATGTGTGAAAATAAGATCTGTTTTACTAAAGATCATCCTTTCCCTCACATACAGACATTGAGATTTGTTTTGGTTTGTTTTTGTGCATGCTTGTTGCTAAACTAAATTAAAATGTCTTTTCTGGTTTATTTCCTGAATGTTGGACCAAGTTCATTTAGGATGTTAATTCAGCAATGGAAATAGGATTTAATTATATCTCTAGCACTGGATTTTTTAATGTAGTTTTCAGAGCATCTTCCTTTTCCAGAGTGAAATAATTTGGTATATAGCAGTGTCTCCTATGCCCTTATCCCTAATGTAAATTCACAACCTTTTTGAGGTTTTCTGAGGGTTTTTACTGCTAGCGACAGGAATCAAATAATAAAAAATTTCCCTTTTTGATTCCTTTCATCTATTTTTTACATAGAATTCCAGGGAAAGTTGAACATAGGTACTAAGGCAATCTAAGCATTAACACAGGCTTTAGGCCTTTGTCGTCTAAGGAACGAAGTAACATTTATGGATATTTCACAGTAAAAAGTCTTAATCAGGATGTTCTCGGCATTTTTTTTTTTACAAGAACCAGATCAGGTTCAGGGTTTCTAGGTTAAATGACAGACCAAAATTTCCGAATAGAGACGGAGAGTAGGGGAAAAGAAATGAGATGGCCAGGGGAGACAACAGTGCAGCTTTGGAGATTACTGGAAGAAGCAACAACTAAAGTGACCAGTAAAATTTTAGGATTTAAACCTCTTCTCCTTTTCTTCTTGCCTACATTATGCCTATCAAATTGACTAATGAGGAGGAGATGAGCATGTAATGGGGAAGAGGGGAGAAGCGAAAAATAAAGGAGTGAGAGAAGGGAGCTCCTGTTTTGAGTGATAATTTGCTTATATGTAAACAGTGGGTTTTTTCCCTTAACCAAAAAATTCTCCCACCTCCACGCCCTCCACCCCGACTCAGCTTCACTTAGGTGAGGGACCTCTTAGACCCACTCAGGTCTCTCACTGAATGCTGTTCAACATTCTCCTCAAAGCTACCTGCATCTTTGGGACTCAAAGTACACAAAACCTGAAACTTTTTGCCAGCACGGGTCATGGTTGTTGTCCTTTGTTCTCAAAGAGGACCCAAATGACATCACTATGCTAGAGTCAAATTTCAGTGCATCCAACTGTGGCTGATCAGACTCAGATGAGCTCAGAATGCTCTACCACAGGTTGGGCACAAATAGTCCATGTGAACATTTGGGGTGGATATTCTAAATTTCCTCATCCTGCGTTTCCTTGAGCTGTTACAATTATGCTCTGTTCATAGAGCACAGCACCTTCTCTGATATGGGAGTGCCATCCTGAATGGTCGTGTGCTAGTGTCTCGAGCATGTCACACAATCAATTCCAAAGTTCTTGAGAGAAACCTTCTATCACTTCTTCTGACTACCATAAGAATGCTTGCCCTATGTGAAAATGCCCCTGTATCATTTGTCAGGTGAGTATAAGTCACAGACTATCTATGCCCATAATTTCCTGCTTCATTCCCACGAAGACTACTTGGTGCTATATATTATTTTTATTGGGAGAGGGGAATGAAGGAACAAGTAAGGGAGGTGTTTAAAGAATTCATAAATACTCTCTTATTAGGGTTCCAAGTCAATAGTATTTACCTAAAATCTTTCTTAAATTGAATGTAAATTTTTAAAGTGTTTCCAAATACTCAGAGAACTGGCTGTTGTTCATACTTTAGAGAGATAGCAAAGTAACTGAAAAGTTTTTTTCTTCTAAGATAAACTAAAGCAGGTAATCTGTTCTTTTCTTTTGTTCTGCCAGCCAGGCTTCAGGTGATCAATAACACCCCCCCCCCCCCCCCCCCCCCCCCCCCCCCCCCCCCCCCCCCCCCCCCCCCCCCCCCCCCGCACTCCCCTTTAGCCAGATTAATTCTGTTAGGGCAACATAATACATTTACCTCAGTAATCAGATCTCCATTTCCACATCTTCCCTGTCAAACTGTGGTTGTTTAAAAAAAAAAAGCCCTTCCCCTTTACAACCCAAGGGAGGAAGGGAATTACTCTGGCCTCTGGGGTGGAGAGGGAAGTCCTTTCCTTCCTTTGCAGAGTCCTCACTAAGTTACACTTCTGAGTGTTACATAGCTGATAGATGAGTCGATCCCTTCCAGAATATACTGAATATATTCACATACAGAATATATTCAATACAGAATATATCTTGACCACTAGTCAAATCGGTGTTGGACTATATCACATAGGTTATTCCTCAGGGCAGATTCCTCCCCGGATTTTGCTATTGCTACTATCTGCTGTGGGTGATAAGCTGACATTTTTTACTCTTCTGACCTTTTAAAGTTCACAAGGTCATAACCTAGTCTGTTGCCTCATTGATATTCATTCACTTTTTTAAAAAAAAAATTTACTCTGAGCTAAATAAAACCAGCATTTTTGTGACAGTATAATAGAAAAAAATGATTGTACATGAAAGTGCAAATCTATATGTACAACTTGCTGTTCCTTTTAAATATATGATAGAGTTATAATAAATATATAATAGTTAAATATAGTTTCTTTTTCTTCCTTTTTTCTCCCCCTCTGTGCCTTAGAAATGGCTATCATCAGATACATGTTTGTGTAAAACCATTCTACATATGCCTGTATTTATCCATTCTTTCTCTAAATACAGATAGCATCTTCCTTCATATGTCCTTTTTAGTTAATTCAGGTATTTATAATGACCAAAATGACCTAGCTAAGAGATCACAACAATATATTACAAAGATTATACATTGCGACCAACTGGGATTTATATTAGGAATACAGAGATGGTTTAACATTCACTTTTGATAAGGAAAGAGTAAATGTAAAGGAAAAAAGAACAGAGACACCGTTCATTCATAGCTATATGGTATTTGGATGAGAAGATAAGGTACCTTGGGTCTTCATTGACCTGGAGGCCCTCAACATTTCTTCCTCCTCAATTGAAAGCTTCCAGAGAAGAGAGAGTTCATATTGAGCTTTTTCTATGCAAACTCTGGTCCATCTCAGCAGCCAGTCAGGAAGCTTCCATGTGAATGTTGCATATGTTCTAAGGACTCAACTCTCATGGGCCAGTTCTTTCCATTATACAATATAGTAGAGAATCCACAGCATACATTAATACAACAGTTAAATAACTATAAAAAGCCAAATTGGTGGTATAGACAATAATCAGTGTAGGCTATAACAACATAAAACCTGCCTTTCATCTTTACATCATTTATTTGAGAGGAAATTTCTGTGATGGCTGTATGTTTAAGCTATTTTTCTTTTGCAAACCAGTTTCCTAGAAAACTGTTCTTTTGGCAAAGTTAGAAAATCTCGTTGGCTCTCTAGTCAAAAGGACTCAGTTCAAATCCCACTTTTACCTCTTACTAGCTCTGTAACCTTGGGCAAGTCATTTTGTTTCTCTGTGACTCAGTTTCCTCCTCTGTAAAATTAGGAGGTTGATGACAAGGTTCCCTGGGGACCTTCCACCTCTAAATCTTCTAGTCTTTAAATCTCGATCTAAATCTTCTATGAGCCTAGAAGAATCAACTTGCGTGCACAGAGGTAGGTATAAAAGGTAGGGAGTGCAGGGAAATAACAGTTGTTCATTGCCCTCAGGCTTTGTCTCTTATTCTAGCTCTGCCTATGAGCTGAATATCTGCCATGAAATACTGGCTCGAAAAGGAGTCCAGGAGTAACGAGAGCAACATTGACTTCACAGCTTAAGAAAGGGGATCATGGAGAAGCTAATGTGATTTTAGGCAACATGGCCACTAGAGGGAATGTGGCCCTGATGTCAATTTAGAGCAAGAATTACAGAAGCCAGAATTTTACCGGAAGGGGAGGGCAGCTCTCACATGAGTGTTGTAAATGTGCTTCTGGTCCAAGCCTGTGACTGTTATACTGAAAGGTAGGTTATTGAAGCAAATTCCACAAGGACTGAAACCTTTGCATTCTAGAAATATTCCCAGATATTATCTTTCTCTACCAGAAACTTTGAGTTTAATCCATCATACAGACTAAACCAAATTGGGATAGCCAAGACCTAAGGAAGAAGACATTCACCTGGCAAGAGGAGAACTAAAAAAGATCATATCCATATACATAGATATGTATAGAAGACTAGATTTTTAATGTAAAGATTTGTTGTTAATCTAAAGCCCTTCTCTGTTGTTAACTTTTTCCCCAAATCAGCTTCCCTTTGGCTTATTAGTAATACCTTAGGGGAGGAGGATGAAGGTCTTAATTTTGTTTAGATTTCCTAAGCCAAAGTTCCTTTTAATGTCACTCAGAAACCTTATTATCATTAAATAATTCTAGAATAAATTATTATCCAAAGTAAGATGTCTAAATGATTCCAGTTGAAGTTATTTTTTTCCTCATAGACCCTGGATTAATTATGCTATGTGTTTTATCATGCCATAATGTGCATAGCATTACCTATGTATTTTGTCACTATAATACGTAACCTTGAATACAGATGTATCCTTTATTTTCGCAACCATGACTTCATAACCAGGTGATGGCATAAGCCTGAACACTGTCATTAGTCAGAAATCTTCAGAGACTGCTTATTGCCCCTGGGATAAAACATAAACACCTCTTGCCTTCACAGTCGAGTTCCAACATGGATCTCTAGACTTATTTCCTATTCCTTATCCCTTTATACACTGGGCTTTTTAGCCAGATTTTCCCTTTAGCTACTTTTTAACTTCAGATTCCATTTCCCGTCCCTCTGTCTTTTCACAAACTGCCTACTCCTGCTATTGACGTATAGTATCTTCACTTCTGCCTCTCAGAAGCTTTACCTTCAGGCCTTACTTCCTTATGTGGAACTTTTCCTGATTCCTTCAGTGCTTGGTGCTTTCTTTCTCCTCAAGTTAGCTTGCATTTACTTATCTGTGTACATTTCCTATCTTCCAGTAGAATTTAAATTTATCTAATGCAAGGAATGCTTCATGTTTGTCTTTCCGTCCCCATATTCTAGTGTGGAAGGACCTCACTATGCTTCCACGTTGACATCCTTCCTGCCTCATAGAGTAGGTGCCTGAATATCTGTTGTTGCTATGAGTGAATGGATTCTAGCTTCCAACAGTAGATTCCATACATTTTGTTGTATGTTATTGACGTTTTTAAATATTGTTCGTGATTCTGTGGTTCTATATTTCTCATTTTTCTCCCAGGGACCTCTAATGGTCTAGGTTCATTTTGTTGAGTAAAATATAATTTAAAAATCTACAAATTATTTTACCACTTTAATCAACTAATTTTCTCTAATTGCAGAAATATAAATCTGTAGATCTTCCTTTATTCTAAAACTAGGAAAACAATCATTTTGGAGAATGTTTCATTGTAATTGCCAATATGTTATTCAGGTGCTGAGAAGCAACATAGTATGGTTGACAAAGGGCTGACCTGGCTTTTGGGTACTGCCTCTGATTTATACTAGCAGTATGACCATGGACAAAACACTTAACCTCTGAGAAAACTGCTTGGAATGACATTAAGGCATAAGGAACAGACCACTTGCTGATATCCCTCAGCATGGCATTGTAGAAAGAGTTACCACACTCTTAAGTTCCCAAAATCTGGCTTCTTCCTTCCACCCCCAAATGCAGTTACTATTAGTGCTGTGACCACTGTTCAGAGTGTGCACATAAATACCAGTTTTGATTCATTTTTGCCACTTTAAATGGATTAAATAATTCACCATGCTAAGAATTAATATTTTGAATGATTTTTTCTTAGGGTTATTTCCTTGCAATCACAGTAATCCATTTTCTCTAACTTGTCTGTGACATAACCATGACTAAGATATAAAATCTAAATGACAGGAGCTAAGGCAGCACCTGTAATTATATTTTTTGAACTGCTGAGGTTGAAATGTTAAGTTACTGATTATTGGGTCTAAAAGTTATAGTGGCCATGATATTTACAGTAATGAATACCGCTAACTTTCCTTTTTTCCTTTAAAATTTGTATTTTCTCATAAATTTTTGGAAGCAAATATTTTATTCTTAACTTTTTAAAAGATGCAAATTACATGCTCTCTAAACTGTAACTTCTAATTTTCAGGAATTCTTTGATCATGTAAAAAAGCTTTGGGATGACGAAGGAGTAAAGGCATGCTTCGAGAGGTCAAATGAATACCAACTGATTGACTGTGCACAGTAGTAAGTGTTTGTTTTTGTGACATTTATATCCAAGAATGTCATCATGTAAAATGGTTATGAAGAATAGTCATATTCATGACTTATGCTGCCTGCTTAATCTTGCTTATGTTTTTATACATATGCATGGTAAAAAAAAACAACAACAATAAAACAGGTGACCTTTTTATTATGGGAATCAGTAAAAAAATTCTTATTTGTTTGGATTGCTGGTTAAAGTCAATAATATCAATATCTGCTTTGGGGATACAAAGAGCAAACTCCCTAATTAAAATCCTAATTTCATTTACTTTTCAAATTAAGCTGTTTTACTTTCATCAAAATTTTTGTTGTCCTTTACTAAATGATAAAACATTTGATTTTTCATTAAAATACTTAAATTTCAGTGCATTTCATCACAGGGACCCATAGTCATTTATTTCACTGCTACATACACTGTAATTAAGGCATAAGGTCTTTCCAAAGAAAATAAATGATTATTCTTCACAACAGAACCATAAAGAGAACTCTGATTCATGAATTTTCACTTTTAATTTTTAATCCCTGATAGAGCCATTCATCCGTTCTCTTGCACATTACAAATATAGGTGCATTTAATAACAATTAGAAAATAATGTGCTTCAGGAAGTTTTTAAATATGCAAGATTTCTAGGTATTTTAACTACTTTTATAACAAGAATTTATTTAATTGGTTCTCTTATATAGCTATTTCAGTATAGCTACAAATGTAATTTAATTTACAAGTGCAAAAAAGATAAATTTGACATGATGATAGAGGGGAGCAGAAGGGCAGATAATGCACAAGTGATTTACATTTTTCTTTGGAATATATTCTCAAATAACTATTTGAATATGGATTTGACTAATAATCAGAGAACTCTCAATACTTATTACTAAATAATCAAGCCACATTTTGAAGGCCTGACTGGAGGACTTGGGGAAACCTCACCATCCTTCATCCTTTCTAAACTCTCACCGAATTCCCTATGCCTTTTATTATGACAATGAATAGCATCACCTCTCAGACTAAGTAGAACAACCAAGTATAAACAGTCAAACAGTAGGAATTGTAGAGAGCCTTCTATGTGTCGGTCAGAGAATACAGACAAAAATGAAACAGCCTCTGCTCTCCAGGGTCTTGTATTCTATCATATAAAACTAAGTTGATTACTCATGATAGCTACGAGGAAGCAATCAAGTGTGTTAATTAAATGTATTTTCTTTTCTATTATACTAGGTTTAAAAGATCCTTATTTTGTTAAGAGAAACTTTATAAGTAACAGTATAACATAAACTTGAAACCAAATTATATGGTTAAAAAATATCACAATGGAGAGATTTCACTTGTGAAATTTAACTTCAGTGTTTTTCTCAGGGACATTTGATTTGAGACCCACATAAATCAGTTGTAAAATAATGCCACTAGGAAACATTACAGATATCTTTCACCACATATAATTATGAAATGTTACATATATAGTATTTCCTTTTTACTGAGTAATCTTTCCACTATTGTGAGAATGTACTTTGGTTTTGATACTATTTTATATCAAAATGTTTTTGAGAAATAATTTGTAAATCTAGATCACTATCCATAAAGCAGTGTCTATGTGATCATGAAATACAAAAATATCCATTGTGTACTTTCAGACAGTTACCAAGGACTTTTCTGCAACCAGACTTTTGTCTGAAAAAGTCAAATGAATAATAAATACACTGCCTTCAGCAAATATTACTTTCAAATAATTTCCTAGAAAAATAACATTGTTTTGGTGTGAAAGGTGAGGCACCAAGGTATCAACAGGTTACAATTACATTTTTTATCTTATTACTACCTTTATCATTAAGGAAAGCATTGCAATGAAAAAATAAAAGACTGCTATGCTAAAAAAAAAATGCTACATCTTTAGGTAACCATGAAAATGAACGTCTATTTCAGGCCACAGAATGTTTTCATTTGTTCCCATTTCCCATCCAAAGAACACAAATAGTAAAACAAATAAAACCAGCAAGATTTTGCACTTGTTTTATAAATCATGACTGACTTTGGACAAGTAGGTTTCACGAGAGCCTTTTTGTAAGCACTTTATAGTTATTAATCTTGACTGAAGGCTCTTTTCAGTGTCATGTCAGATTAATACTCTCTACTTGAGAGCAAAGTAAATCAGAACTAAGAGTTTGGATGCCTTACCTAATGCCACATAGAGTTAGAAGAGAGGTTGAAATTGAAACTCGTCTTAGTAAATCCATCTTTTTCATAAACCCCATAACTGTGCTTCCAGGTTAAAAATTTGCAAAGTAATTATCCCAAATCAAACTTGAACTCTGTTCTCCTTTCCTTAGTGTACTCTGTTTTGCTCTGCCTCTTGCTAAAAGGTTATTCCTTGGAGTTGCTTCCTTGGTACACCCCCAGAGTAACCAGAGCTCCTTGAAGTAGCTGCAGTTCTAGTGGGCCTAGAGCCATGAGGTTGGATTTCTGGCATGAGAATACAGTTCTGAGCCAGGACCTACCTTGAAAATAAATATTGAATTTCCCATATGAAATGTTAAAAGGGAAAAAAATCAAAGCAGAAATAGTAGTGAAAAAGTCCCCAAGCATACATAAATATGTCATTTGTCTTCAATTTTTGAAGCTTCTTCTTCCCTCCTCCTTATCTCACCTCAGACATATTCGCCTACTGTTGCCTCCTTCATACCAGTCTTGAATGCAGTGGTGGCCCCTTTCCTTGCCAAGGCAAACCCTTGTATGTTGTACCTTTCACCCCATTCTCTCACATCTCACTGTCCAACTGGCATCACCATTCCCTTTTTAATCTTTGCTGTCTTGTTATCTATTGGTTCCTTCTCTGCTCTCTGCAAAGTTCATGTTTCCTCAGTCTTTAAAAACTCTTGCTTATGCCAATCATCCCCACTACCTGTTGGCTATTAACATTCTTTCCTTCTCAGCTAAAGTTCTGGAGAAAGCCATCTACATTTGGGCCTCCACCTTCTTTCCTCTCGTTCATTTCTAAACCTTCTGCAGTCTCTCTTCTGAACTCATCATTTAATTGAAACGGTTTTCCCTGAAGTTGTCAATTATCTTTTAGTTGACAGTTCTAATGGCCTTTTCTCAATCTTCATCTTTCTTTATCTCTCTGCCTCTTGGTCATCTAGACATGGATGTCTTGTAGGCATCTCAAACTCAACAGGTCCAAACCAAAACTCATTAGCCTCCTCATGCAAATCCTTCACTCTTTCCAATTTCCATATTACCACCCAGAGCACCACCATGATCCAGTTCACCTAATCTCACACCCAAAGTATCTTTATTCTTACTCACCCCACCTAGCCAAACGTTTATCAAGTCTTGACATTGCTACTTTCAGATCTCTCATATCCGTTCCTTTCTCTCCACTCCCTCATCCACCGCTGTGGTTTCACTCCCTCTTCCACCGCTGTGGTTTTCAGGCCCTCATTACCTTACGTCTAGGCTATCTTAGGAGCTTTCTGGTTGACCTCCCTGTCTCATCTCCCTGTTTCAGCCCTTCCTTCTCTTAACTGTCAAAGTGATTATCCTAAAAACTGGTCGGTCTGTGTAAACCCCCTACTCAATAAAATCCAGCAGCCCCCTATCAACTCCATGAGTAAATGTAAAATCTTTTTTGGTGTGTAATGCTCTTTATAACCTGGGCCCTTCCTCCATATATTTCATTACCAATTTATACTGGCTTCCTTGCTATTCTTCACACATGACACTCTATCTTCTGACTCCATGTCTGTGCATTGGTTGCCCCCCATGCATGATATTTTCTCCCTCCTCATTTCCAACATTTACCTTCTCAAGACTCAGCTTCAGCCCTACCTTCTGAGGGAGGCCTTTCCCAAACCCTGCTGCCTTCCCTCCAAGGTTAACTTCCATATACTCTGAATGTATTTTTTATTTTCATTATTACTTCTATATTGTCTCCTCCATTAAAATGTGAGCTTCTTGAGAATAGAGACAAAGTTTTGCCTTCCATTGTATCCCCAGCTATTTTCTGTGCCATTTCTTGACACATACTAAGCGTTACTTTTTGATTAATTGATGGCAATATAGGTTGTAAGTAAATGCAAAATTTGAAAATGAACAGTCCAAAACAAATTTTGTAACAGTTTGCCTTGATTTAATATTTTGCTCAAAATGAATATGATCTCAATGTGGTTATTCTCTCCATCAGAAAAGATCACGAACCCCACATACCAACCTGTTCTGAATGACTCTTGTTCATATCCCCCCATTTAGTGTCTTATCATCTGTAAAATACATACCCTAGCAAATTGTTTATTGTCTCTTTAGGCTCTCAACTGATTTTTTCAAAGTTAATACATATTAATAAGGTTGGGAGAAATCATTAGCAAAACCAAGCTACTCTTACCTACCCAATTTGGGGGTGGCCTTGGTCCTATCAAGAAATCTCAGGGTAGTGTAGTCATTGTAATCACAAGAATAAAGAAAATTTGAAGTTCTCCCTATGTAATCACAAGAAAATTAAGAGAAAATTTAAGTACTATATGGATCACTTCCAGATTTTGCCCTATTCTTATAATTAATTCCCTTCTCACATCTCCTGTTCAGAACACATATCCTCAGTGATGATGATGGCGATGATGATGAAAAATCATATTTATATAGTGATTTAATATTTATTTTCTTTATTCATATATCACAAATTTTTATATGTAATATAATGTTATAAGTAAATATGTTATATTTATTATCTATCTATATATTCTATGTGTATAGATAGTTCTCCCAAAGAATTCTGAAACACACTTAGGTTAACTTTACTATACAGTACTATATACTTTCTTTCCATTCCTGCTCCTCAGCTTGACATTCAGTGACTTCCCACCCTACCCCCTAAAAAAATCCTTTTAAGAAAACCCTGTAAGTGAAAGCAGAAGAATAGGGGCTCAGAGAGACCACCGCCACCAGATGGGGGCTTTGCTTGAGACCTTCTTCTCCAAGAGAGAGGAAACCTTTGCCTTGCTCCATCCACCTGCCCACCCATGTGTCTGTCTTCAATCCATGAGCACTTAGGTACCACATATCTTTCCTCAGCTTGCGTGTCACCCATCTTCTCCTGTCTTTGTTTGTGTCTGCTTCCTAGATGTCTTCTGGCCAGGCCTCCAGGTGGCTAGCCCCAGGCCCTTGCACGTTCCTACTCCTTTTGCTCTCACTTCTCTGTCCCAGATCCTACGTGTCCTTGAACTGTGCCAGCCACCTTCCTCCATGGCACATACTGCTTTTTATTCCTCCTTCCCTATTTTTCTCAAATCTACTGGCAAATTAAGTAAAAAATTATTTTTCTTAGAGTTCTGCAGAAAGGTCCATTTAGTGAAAGCGAGAACTGTCTGTAATCTAATTTAGTCTAAGAACTGGTAAGCTCTACTTGTACTATCCCCAATGACAATGGCAAAATAGTTGCCAAAATTAGTGGTTAGGAACGTAGAAAGAGACCCAGAGTAATGTGTTCTTCTCTGAAGCCAAGAGAAAAGAGATGGGGAAAATAGTGCATTTGGTAGTATCAGAAGGTAACAGTAAAGAAAGGAGGATTCTGGCTAGACTACTGAATTTAGTGATTAGTAGATCATTGAGGATCTTTGAGAAAGTGGTTTCAGAATGTTAGAAGAAGGAGCCAATTTACCAAGAGTAAGAAAACAGGACATAGTAAGAAAGGGCAGCTAGGTAGTGCAGTGGATAGAGTGCCAAGCCTGGAGTCAGAAAGACTCATCAATTATGAGTTCAAATCTAGCTTCAGACACCCTGGGCAAGTCACTTAACCCTTTTTGCTTCAGTTTCCTCATCTGTAAAAAATGAGCTAGAGGAAAAAATGGCAAACTATTCCAGTATCTTTGCCAAGAAAACCCCAAATGGGGCCACAAAGAGTCAGACACAACTAAATAATAACAGTGAGAAAGTAAAGACATTGGACAACTTTTTCAAAAATTGAATAGTTGCAAAGGAAATAGAAAAAGAAAACTGTACCTGGATGGATTTCTTTTTTAAGTTCAAGGGACTGTTTTCTTAGGTTTGGGGAGACCTAAAAATATTTGCTGAAAGATGAGAATCCATCAAAGAGGAGATACTGAAGTTGCATTGCTTGAGAGAATGAGGCCCAAAGGTTGAAGGGTTAACCAGATGGTAATGCTGCTAAATTTTTTTTGGAATGGAAAAGAGATGACAAGTCTGGTCTTTTCTGTCATCTAGGAGATCATAGGAAGTTTACAGTATTGTTAATGTTAAGTAAAAAGAAGAAAGGATTTGAAACAATTGTTGGGGAAAATGAGATCAGGAATTAATAAGGGCATAGTAGAATTAATGTCACACAGCAGTAATGTCCTGTTGAGATTATGTGCCATGAATTTGTAGTAAAGCAAATCCTATTATTTTAATTATTTTTCTCATAGATGATCAGCAGCCCTGGAGCAAGAACAGAGAAACTAGGTGGTGGGAATTTGAAGATTTTCAAATAGTGACAAAAAGTCAGAATGTGGAGGGATTCCGTTTAGTAGTGGGGAAAAAACCACATGAAAGTAATAGATCATGGAGTCAGTGCTGGCAAACAAAAAGCATTTATTAAGTGCTTGTTGTGTGCCAGGCACTATGCTCGGTATTGAAGATACAAATTAAAAACAAAAAGACAGTCTCTGTCCTAAAGAGCTTGCTTTCTAATGGAAAAAATAACACACAAAATGGAGCTGAAAAGTGGGGGTGGGGGGTGGGAAGAAGTTACCCATATAAGGGGCGTGGTGTCCAAGTCTAAAAAGTCAGAAGCAGAGTTGGGAGAGGAAATCAAAACTGACTTGCCTGGACCCCTCCCCAAAATGGAAGCACTAGGAGTAATTCATCAATGGATAAAGAATGCCCTCGTAGTCCAGGCTGAGAAAATAGCTGTAGCATGATGGCAAAGTCTGTGAAGCCAGAAACAGAACCTAGAAGAGTAAATGTTGGGTGTGGAAGTGTTTATGTGAAGGCAGAGTGATAGAGATGGCTTGGGGATTAGGGATAGAGAGAGTATAGGTAGAAAGCTTAGAAGGCTCTAGTTAGACTCTAGCCAATCATTCAGAAAACCCATACATAGATCATTTCCCCTGTTCCCAGTTTCATTATCAATATCATTTTATTTATCGTGGTATTGATAATGAAATTGAATGCAGGGAAAATGACCTAGGTAAGAAATACTAATTTTGAATTGGTAAATAGAACCAGAGATACAACTTAAGAATAAATTATAGTACTGTTCACATAGCATTGGCTGAGATGGGGGATGTTGAGGAAAGAGAGGAGTCAATCCTAGGGTTTTTTTGTAATGGGTGTCTAGAGGAGGGCTCCTTTTATAAATTTGTTATTAGGACTACCAAATATAAATTTATGCCAGTGATCTTCCATGTGATGACTTCCCCTTCCAGGTCTCAATTGCTTAAGCTACAGGGAGTTGGGAGAGCAGGGGCTTCCATGGTAATCAGCAGCCTATTAAAAGTGGTGCGTCACAAGGAAGAGTGATAGGTGCTGCACGTGCTCAACATGGACAAGCATATTTCTCTGTAGAACTTTTTCTGATTGTGCCATTTGGAAGTTGTCCTTTATCTTTGGACTTCTCATAGCACTTTGTGTCTTGCACACTTTCAAATTCTGAGCATGTCTTATTCTTCTTCGCATCTTATCTCAACAAGATAATTCCTTGCATAATTCTTTGCACATCATAAGTCCCTCAATAAATGTCTTTTGGGTTGGGTGGAATGGAATTGGATTAAATTACTATGCCCCATACAAACACCAAAAAAATACTACAATTTGTGTCTTCCTGTTTTCCAGTCTAGCACAGACATTCCTTGTTTTTCTTTTGTGAAAATTGATCTCTTGATATAACAAAACAAGTGTATGTTGTAATATTCATGCCTGTTTATGCATGTTTTTACAGATAAGCACTTAGAAACACTGGACAGGTACTTCAACCTTTCTTTTCTCATTGCAGTCTTAGAACCGCTTTGCTTCTTCTTGATCCGTTCTTCCTTTAAATTATACTTCCACGTTCTATTGATGTTCCATTTATTGCTGCCATACCTCCCCCACACTTTCTGTCTTCCCTTTATGGAGGATTAAACAAGGTATTACACAGAAAGGGTTTCGCACACCCCAAAGCATTGCATAAAGAGTATGGATAACATAAACTTAATAATAATATTAATGTTGATTGTAATTTCTCGTTAGAGTGTAAGCTCCTTGATGGTAGATATTGTCTTCCTCAGTTATATTTGTGTCATCATTGCTTAGCACAATGCCTGGCATGTAGTAAGCACTTAATAAATGCATTATCATCATCATTGTTATTTCCTTCTTCAAAGCTGTCTTCTTTAAAAGCATAGGCCATGGATGTGCTCCGAAGATCTAAGCTATTTTTCTGTAGCAATGTGTTGTTCTTTCATTGGGTGGCAGGAATAACGAAGCATTAAGGCATGAGCTGGCAAAGGAAACAAAAGAGGAATGAGGCTTAGGTGGACTGGAAGGGAGTGGGAGATGATGGATGTTACGTTGTGTGGGCTGTGCAAAGAGCAGAATCTTGAACTTTTTGTAAGAAGGAGAAAGCCAAGAAAGTTTTTAACTAACAGATTTGTGGACAGAAAAGTAGAAAATGTTAGTGTAAATGGGTAATTTTTAGTTGGACTGGAGAAGAGGAAATGTGAGTAATGAAGTCAAAGTCCTATGCCAATATAAATTTGTATTGTGGCCATGGGGAGGGAAAGGATACATTTTGAAGCTGTCTCTAATTTAGAGAAAGAAGCAGCAGAATATAGCAAAATGAAAGAAGATGGGTATTGATTTAGGAATGTTGTCAGACTCAAATAAAAACCAATCCCTGAAGGCGACATATTAACTTAGAAAACCACAAATTAACATTACCTGTGTTGTATTTCTATTTGTTTTTTAAATATTTCTTAATTATATTTTAACCTAGTTCAGGCTATACTCAGGAGTTTTGTACTGGTAATGCTAGGAAATCATGAGAAAAAATAAAGGAAACTTGGTGGACTTGGCAAATAGTAAACTACTCTTAACCTAAGCATTAGTTTAATGGAATAAAACAAACAGATTTCAGTACTTATGCTGTGAGAAAGAGAGTTGAGATGGAAATGCCTGATATGGAGAAAGAACAACTTCACTATTTACCTAGCTAATATACTACCCTATTGCCTAATGCTTTAAGAGACAGTATATAAAAAAATGGTAAAGGATAGGGTTGTTTTGACTTGAGTTGCTTAATTCCCCCCTAAAAGTAAGGGAAACAAAGAAATTCTTAGTTTTCAGACTTTTTAAGATCATTTCACCTTGGCCAGAGGAAATGAGTAAAGGGCCCGCCTCATAGCTTTATCATGGACACAATGCTGGACAGGGAAGTATTTCTGAGTAAGAAGATGGCTAGTGTTCACCAGAACTACTTACACATCTTTCTTTCTATGCTGATCTCCCCAGATAAGTTGTCATCTGAAGGAACAGGGAATCAAGTTTGAAAGCTAAAAGAAAACAATAAGGTCATATACTTCACATCTGCCTAATTTGCAGATAAAGAAATTGAAGCCCAGAGGAATTTAAGTGACTGACACAAGGGTCTCATCGTTGATTAGAGTTAGAGACAGGACCAGAACCCAGGCCTCTTGACTTCTAGTCACCTCTGCTAAATCCAGTTGTGTGTGTGTGTGTGTCTGTGTCTGTGTCTGTGTGTCTGTGTGTCTGTGTGTCTGTGTTCAGATGTGTGCCTCACTATTAACTAAGCTTTCAGATTCTAGGCCCTCTCAGGTTCTGAGTATTTGCATAAAATAAGGAGTGAGCCAGATTAAGTGCACAGATACAGATGGTTTTGATGAGAGCTGTCCCAAGATGTTCTGCTTTTTTACTGAGACTTGTGCCATATATTTCAGAGTACCTCAGGAGTAATGCTTAAGATTCAAATATTTTTGATGAGACTTGTCTGAAACTTTTCTGTTATTTATTTATAGTCTTATTCAGTGCATTTTAGAACACTGCAGGAGTTACTGATTGAGTTATTAAAGGGGAAAAGAAAAGAGCAAAGCTGCAAGAGTCCAGCAGTGTCACAGATTAGATGATTTAGTTCAGTGGAACAAAAAAAAAGTAGAGAAAGAGAAACCCTTGGTTCCAGTTCCATTTCTCCTAGTTCCTTTAGCTTACCTCCATTTTTACCAAATCTTTGTCCCATTTAGATAACTGTTTATGAGAGGGAGAAAAGAAGAGTATTCTTGGATTAGTCTGAAAGG
Organism: Phalanger gymnotis; assembly: GCA_028646595.1. NCBI lineage: Eukaryota > Metazoa > Chordata > Mammalia > Diprotodontia > Phalangeridae > Phalanger > Phalanger gymnotis. The sequence continues at coordinate 194,733,718 of CM053622.1, read as the reverse complement.
TTCGGTTTTATCAGTAATGGATTGGTTGTATTTTAAGATTCATTGCTCCCAAATTGATCTATGTTAACAAGACCGGAGGTAAAATTTTATTAACAAAAGGTAAAATTGTGAAGTAGATAGTTTATATTGAGCATCTCTTCTTCCTGTCTGTGTCCCCACCTCCTCCTTTTTACATCTTTTGGGGTACCTTTTCATAGCTTCATCATCAGCCCCCCCATCCAAGAAAGGTTGTTGCCGTATCCCCAATCCCCTAAGAGCTGCTTGTCCTAGACCTCAACACCTTAGGGTATCTGAGACTTCCAAAGTGGTATTGATACCCCATAGGTAATTTAATAAACTAAGGGGCATTGGTTCCCTCTCTCCTTTCCATGTTAGATTAACAGTGACCTGAAGATATGCCCTGCAATTCTGTATTCCAACATGGAAATGTGATGCTTATGGTCTGAGATTCAGGCCTAGATGAGTAGAGAGGGTTTATATTGAGACAAATCAGGGGCCTGGGAACGTGACTTATATCTCGTCATAAGCCTAATCACTATAGGCCAGCACTAATTAGACAATTTGTACAGTCTTTCCACCCATTGGAGAACAAATAAAGTTATAAATAAAGTTATATTTTCTTTTTATTCGCTTCTATTCATTTCTTGACCTCAGCTGTAAGGGGGAAGAGAAAGAAAGTGAACTAGAATTTTTTAACTGTTTACTATATGCCAGGTACTGTGCTAGGGGCTTTATAAATATTATCTCATTTAATCCTCACAGGAAACCAAAGAGTCAGGTCCTATTATTATCCCTATTTTGCAATTGAGGAAACTGAGGCAGATAGAGTTTAAGTGACTTGCAAAAAAATCACACAGCTAGTCAGTGTCTGAGACTAGATTTGAACTCAGGTTTTCCTGATTAAAGGCCCAGCACTTATTCCACTGTACCACCTACCATTTATGTTTGTCCCCTAATTAAATAGCACCCATCAGAGTTTATAGTAAAGAGACTATGATTGCCTAAGACATGTAGCTTAGCCTATGCCACCCGCCAGTCATCAGTGCCTGTCCTAGTTTATTTGACTAATTATGTCTTGTGATTACCCAGATTATAGAGAATTCTTACTTAGAAGAGTCCAAATTGACAAATTTTTTTTGATTTTTAGAAACTCTCAGTAAGTAAAAAAAGAGCTCAGTGACAAGTATCAAATGAGTAATAAATCAAATTTTGAGTCTTAGAAACATGTTGAGTAAGTTTTCAACATTATCATTCAAAAATTATTCAGTGATTTGTGTAGCTAAAGGATAAAGAGGAGACACTGTGATAAAGGCAGGGATCCTTGTTAATGATCCGTGAATTAAAGCTGTAGTTTCTAGCAAGGGAAGCCTCTTCATGTACTTTGTCCCCTCTTTCCTGTGCTTTGAATGTAATCTACATAATTGTCATATTAGCATACAACAGAAAATTTGGGGTAGATGAAAAACCATGACCAAGCAGGATTTTCCTTTTGAATTCTGACAGCTTGACTTATAACAGAAAAAAAGATTTGAAGTATTTCTCCTCATTACTAAAATCATGCAACAAGTCTCCGCTTCACACTGAGAAGAGTATTTCACAGCTACATACTATTTTTAAAAAACACACTAAATTCTTGAACACCTGTGAAAGCTTTTCTTCCAAAACCAATAGATGGCTTTTTACTCTTTAATTCTCAGGTTGTTGGATTTTGACCCAATTTTTGTATCCCTGCTTAATAATAATATTTTTCCCTCTGAGCAAATGTTTCAGGAGGCTTCTGATGTCAGATGTGTACTGCACATAGATATGCATCTCAGATGCATCTTATATTGCGACAGCGTGTTATTGCAGGTAATTGCGATCATCAATATGTTGCTGTTTAGTCATTTTCAGTCATTTCCAACTCTTCATGATACCATTTGGGAGAGTGGAGTGGTTTGCCATTTCCTTCTCCAGTTCATTTTACAACTGAGGAAACTGAGGAAAACAGCATTAAGTGACTTGTCCAGTGTCACGTAGATAGTGTCTGAGGCCACATTTGAACTCCACAGTCTTCCTGACTCCAGGTCTGGCATACCATCCACTGTGCCACCTAGCTGCCTAATCACTAATATTGCATATACTAGAATTGGGAAAATAGATGCAGCTTTTTCTCTCTTCTCCACAGGATCTAAATGGTCTTAAACTTATCTAGTAATATGACTCTAATTGAATAAATATTCCTATAATCTAATCTTTCTATTCTAAAGTATGACATTGTTATATTCTTGGATAACCTGTATCCCTACTTGGGTATCTGTCCTTTGTAAGTTACTGCCCTGTTTCCTTAAAGTGTTGCCCTAGTAACTAAGCTTTGTAGAAATGAAAATGAACAGTACATAGAGAACGTAATGAGTGTGATAGAGAGAACACTGCATTTGAAGTCAAGACATGCTTACCTCTAGGACACTGGAAAGTTAAATTTTTTGAGACTAAGTCTGATTCTGTAAAATGAAGGAATTGGACTAGGTGATCTTTAAGGTCTCTTTCAGTTCTAAATTCGCCATTCTCTGAATAGTATATTTGCATTTATGTGTGTGCGTGTGTATGTGTATAACTACCCAAAGAAAAATTTACGCACATGAACAATTAAAAAAAAAAACCTCTGACCCTAGCATTTAATTGATCCCCTAAATAACTTACTTTGTTTTAAAGATGTTTTCTTCAATTTCTTTAGTTTTACCATTAATAAGGGGCAGCTAGATGGAACAGTGGATAGAGTGCTGGGCCTGCAGTCGAGAAGACTCATCTTCCTGAGTTGAGATCTGGCCTCAGTTATTGCTAGCTGTATGACCCTGGGCAAGTCATTTAAACCTCTTTGCCCCAGTTTCCTCATTTCTTAAATGAGCTGGAGAAGGAAATTGCAAACCACTCTAGTATCTTTGTCAAGAAAACCTCAAATAGGTCATGAAGAGTCAGACGTGACTAAACAACCATTAACATTAAAATTACATGAGGGCATAAATTAGAGACATTTGATTAAAATACATTAAGGAGAAACAACAGTTATCAACCCGTGTAGAAACCAATTTATTAACCATTTTAAGGAGCTATTTCAAATACTGCTGACTTTGCAAAACCATGGCACATAGATTTCATAAATAAGGATCCAGTGTAGAAAATATCACCTATTCTAAAAATAAAATATGGAAAAGAACTACTTAGAGCAAGTATGTTATTTTGACTATAAATACCCAAATTAACTAAGGACATGTGAAGACACTATCTGTATCCAAAGAAAGAACTGATAAATTGAAGTATGTATAGAATAATTTTACATACATATATTCATATGCCTATTAGTGTCTAATGGTAGCCATCTCTAGGGTGAGGAGGAGCAGGGAAGAAAAAAAAGAAAAAAGAAATTTACATGATACCTTTTCTGTATATTTAAAAGTAATAACAAGTTATACATAGTAGATAAACATTTTCTTGTGCAGTCAATTTTTATTATGTTATATTATGGAAATGCTTGTTTTATTCCATAAATTAAAAATAAAATAATTTTTAAGAAAGAAAATATTACCCCTCAGTCACTGGAAAATCAAATTCAAGAATGACCATATTGTACTTTTCCAAATGAGGTAAATATTTTCATATTACAGAGAGGAGGTGGTCTCCATCGTATATTGGACTCAAAGATTCAAGACGTTATAGACTCTTGTCAGGATCTTGATTTTGCATTATGAACAAATAAGTGGCACCAAGAACACTTGGATGATCAATATTCCAGAAGCTCATTCATTCCTCTAGCAGTAAATCTGCTATATAACTTTGTACTACCTGTAGTCTCTGAATGATCTTAGGGTAACGTTCCTACTTTGTTAAATCCTGAAGCATAATAATATGTGAGGTAATGTTATTTTCCTGATTTTTTTAAATCTGAAGAAATTCAAGTATGGATCACGTTCATCTAACATAGACAAAAATTAAGCCTGGCGAATCAGTGGAATTAGCCAGATATCTTAATGGTTGGTCTTTGGTAGTTCTTGTAGATGAATTTTTCTGGTCTGTCTCCATTTTAGGATTAAATGGGAAACATGAATTCCTCACATGTAAAAATATGTGTCCGTGTATAAAATAGACTTTATGTAATGCATTAGATTCAGCAGCCCTAAAAAGTGTTATATAGATCTTATGCAATCACCTAGATAGCATGATTTTAAAGATTAGGAAAGATTCTTTCCCCTAAGAAATGCTACCTTTCATCCTGGAAGCTTCCTAATAAGAAAGTCCCCCACAGATTTGATCTCTGTTAAGATGTGAAAAACGAGGAAAAACTTTAAGGTTTTATTTATCTTCCCTTCAGTGTAAATTTGTTTTGCTTTGCTTCCTAAGGGCAGGTTTTGATAGGGAAGGCATTTAAGAATATGTGTGGCTTATAAGTGGGTTAGGATGCTCTCAGAGCTATTTCACAATTTTGCCTAGGATTTGGGCTAGGTGAGCTCCATCTGTATCTGTAGGTTAACTGAACTTTTGTAAGTTGGTGTAATTTATCATAATGTTCCATATTACTTAAGGAAAATTTTAAAGTTATTTTTGACAACAGCAGGGGTTAAAATTGCTTGTTTTTTCAGGTATACAGGTATAGCACATTACATGCTAGCCTCACAGTGCACTGGCAGGTCTCATAATCCCTGACCTAAAGAGACCACCTTGGAGAGAAATGGCGTAATCCAGTCTCCCGGTCCTCAGTCTTAGGTGTTTCTGATGAGGCTGCCAAGAAGAGTGCTAGTTGTGTTTGTGATTTATGACAGCACAAAAAAGTTCTGTATATCCATGTGAAAGCACTGTGGAATACTTATTTCCATCTTGGTTTAGCTGCCCCTTAAAAATAAATTGATGGCTTGAGAGGAAAGTGAATTGGCTCTGTAACCCTTCACTTACATCAGAGATTTACTCTGTAATTTAAGAATTTTACATGAAGTACGTTTTCATAGTATACATTAAATATTCCAACATTTTGATTCTTAGCTATTAAAATTCACGTATGCTGCTAAAAGTATGAGACATCAAGTTGAGATGAAGACTGTCTTAATTCCCAGTCTTCTAGTACTCCTCTCCCAATCACCTTGTATCTAATTCATGTGTATATGTGTGTATGCACACACACATATATGGTGTTGTTGTTTAGTCTTAAGGTCATGTCCAATTTTTTGTGACCCAATTGGGATTTTCTTGGCAAAGATACTAGCGTGGTTTGCCATTTCCTTCTCCAGCTCCTTTTACAGATGAGGAAACAACAGGGTTGTTTCACAAAGCTAGTGAGTGTCTGAGGCAGGATTTGAAATAAGGTCCTCCTGACTCCAAGGCCCAGCACTCTATCCACTACACCACCTACCTGGCCAAAACTGCTTTTAGTTGTGAACAATTTTAACAATTTCTTTAACTTCCTAAATGATTATTTTTTAAAATAGTAGTAACTAAGACACTAAAAAGTCTATGTATGGACATACGTATGAATTATAAATCTTATCTAGATATTACTATATGTATGCATTTATATAAGTAATGTAAAGGCAAACCTCAGCCTATGTTCTATTCTAAACAAAGCCAGTCTGATGAGAGATATCCAATTAATAAAGAACGTAAATATTTTTTGCAATATGCAATTGAAACTGTACATAAGTACCAAAGAGAAACTAAGTACATGTTCAGAACCTTATGAAATTAACTAGGAAAGACTTCCTGGAAGATATTAACTTTGCATTGGGAAATAGACATAGACTGGAGAAGAGCTAGAAGAGTCTAGGCTGTTACAGAAGAGCATGCTTTGAAAAAAAAATCTCTGTAAAGTTTCGTTGGTCCAAACTGGTTTTTGTGGTTGTTGTTCAGTCATGTCTGACTCTTTGTAATCCCATTTGGGTTTTTCTTGGCAAAGGTACTAGAGTTGTTTGCCATTTCCTTCTCCAGCTCATTTTACAGATGAGGAAACTGAGGTAAATAGGGATAAGTGAGTTGCTCAGGGTCACACAACTAATAAATGTATGAGGTCAAATCTGAACTCCGGTTTTATTGAATTCAGAAATGGCACTGTATTACCTAGCTGCCCCAAACTGCTTTTCGTTTTGAATAATTTTGATCATTTCTTTGATTTTCTAAATAATTTGTATTCGATTTGAAAAAAATAATGCTAACTAGGACACTAAAAGGATACTGACAAAGCAGATAGATAGAGAGCTTGCCATAGAGTCAAGACAACTTGATCTTACTTCCCACCCTAACACATACTGTCTGGATGACCCTGGTCAAGGAGCTTTATCTTTTAGTATCCCAGGCATTCCCTCCAAGACTCTAAGCTGCTGTGAAAGTTGATTGGCACTAGTGGAAGAAATTCCACCTTGGTTAATTCTATTCACTGGTAAAATTATTATCCCATTAAATGACAGCAATTCACATTTACATAGCATGTTCTATTTTACAAGATTTTGTCCCTGCTCCCGCCCTTTGAGAGAGGTAGTGGTACAAGGATTATGATGCCACTTTTATATCTCAGGAGACTGAAGCTCAGAAGGTATCATAGGACCTGTCGCTGATCTAGTAAATGTTGGAACAAGGATTTTAACATCTGTGTCTTCTGTTTCCAGCTCCAACACTCCCACTCCACCATGTTTCCATACCTGTCATGTGTTGAGTATTGCACTGAAAGACAGAAAAGATTCTGAAAGTCACCATTTGACCCTTAGTAAGTCATTTACTTGCTTCGGACTGTAGTTGATAGTTCAGCTTTCCTAGCCGTAAAATCAAGGATTCTAATGATCTTAATCAAGCCTCCTGAAAATTTAAGCTTGATAAAATAGTATTCTGGTTTAAATATTAGCTTAAGGATAGACTTACTGTGACTTTGGATGTCTGAATACCCAGTGAAAAAGACAGAAGCATAGAGAATGAAACATGTAGCTAAAACAGAAAGGAGAAATATAAGTATTCCATCTCAGGAGCCAGACTCAACAGGACTAGGGTTAGCTGAAAAAGATACTTTATAATTAGAGCAGTTAAAGCATGGAAAGAGTTGCCTCAGGAGGTAGAAATTTCCCCATCACTATAAGTGTTGGAGCAGAGGCTGAGCTTCTTAGGGATTTTGTAGAAAGGATTCATGCTTCAGGTAGGGGGTTGGACTACTCAACATTTAATATTCCTTTCAAATATAAGAATATATGGTTCTGAGTGGGGGGAGGGGAGCAGAGCCAAGATGGCAGCTGGAAAGCTGGGACTTGCGTGAGCTCCCTGCCAGGTCCCTCCAAAAACCTATAAAAATGGCTCTGAACCAATTCTAGAACTGCAGAACCCACAAAATAGTAGAGGGAAGCAGGGATCCAGCCCAGGACAGCCTGGATGGTCGCTGGGTGAGGTCTATCACGCACGGAGCAGAGGGGAGCGGAGCCCAGCGCTGGTGGCAGCAGGACCAACCAGACCAGGAGCCAAGCGGAACAAGCCCTAGCACCCTGAATCAGTGAGCCGTGGTAGTTACCAGACTTCTCAACCCACAAACACCAAAGACAGCAGAGAAGGTTAATGGGAAAAGCTGCGGGGAACACAGTGAAAAGAGTTTTCTGGTGTGGCAGAGCTGGCGCATCCCCCCAAGCTTGGAACATAGTTCTCTTAACTCTACAAGCAGTCATACCCCGCTGAAAAACTCAAGGGTCAACTTAGTTGGCTGGGAATATGGCCAGGCAGTGAAAACGCACCCAGATTCAGTCTCAGACTTTGGAACCTTTCTTTGATGACAAAGAAGACCAAAACATACAGCCAGAAGAAGTCAACAAAGTTAAAGAGCCCACAACAAAAGCCTCC
>CM053622.1:194682417-194725385 GCA_028646595.1 Phalanger gymnotis | reverse complement strand
TCTTCAAGTAAAAGCTTTGATGATGAATATTCATGACCATTGTTCATCACCTCTTACCCGAGCTATTGCAGTAGCCTTATTTCTCCTTACTTCTTCATCCCTTAGCGATCAGTGTGTTCTTCCTAAAGCACAGATCTGACCGTATCACTACCCTATTCAGTAAACTCCAGTGGCTCCTTATTGCCTCCAATATAAAATATTTTGTTTTGCTTTATAGCCATTTATGACCTGCCTCGCCTTTCTTTCCAATCTTAATGCCTTACTCTCTTCCATGTAGTCTGTGTTCCAGTAACTATCTTCCTTTCTGTTCTGCCATACAATATTCCACCTCCTCACTTATGCATTTTCACTGGCTGCCCCCCTTGCCTCACCTTCCTCTCCCTCCTGGTGTCCCTCACTTCCTTCAAGTCTCAGCTAAACTCCCACCTGCAAGGAGCCTTTCCTGATCCCCATTAAAACTAGTACTTTCCTTCTGAAATTATCCTGTATGTATCTTGATTATACATATTTGTTTGTATGTTGTCTCTCCCATTAGACTATGAATTCCTTGAGATCAGGGACTGTTTTTGCCTGTCCGGTTGGCACAGTATGTAGCACATTTTTGTTGTTCAGTCATTCCCTCATGTCCAACTCTTTGTGACCCCACGGACCACAGCACACCAATGCTGTCCATGGAGTTTTCTTGGCAAAGATACTGGAGTGGTTTGCCATTTCTTTCTCTAGAAGATTAAAGCAGACAGGTTAAGTGACTTGCCCAGGGTCACACAGTGTCTGAGGCTGGACTTGAACTTAGTTCTTCTTGATGCCAGACCCAGGACTTTATCCACTGGGCCACCTTTCTACCTATATGTAGCACATTGTAGGGGCTAAATAAATACTTGTTTGCTTGACTTGTGGTTGTCTTTATTTTAAAAAGATTCTCGTTCTATGTCAAGTGAATTATATCATCTTTTAGATTCTTCCAACACTGAAGTCCTATGATTCTTTCTGTGTGAGAGATGTGAATATATGTGCACTTTAACGTATAGTGACATTATTCTTAGAATGGTTATTGAGTATGTACCATGATGAAATAAGAAAAAATCTAAATCATATGCCATATGAGCCACAGCCTAGGGACTAAGATGCCTCTTGCCAGCAGGAGTATCCAACTCTGGACTCACAAGGACTGGATTAAATCCTGGCAGATCCTAACCTCCAAAAGAAGAGGATCAAGCATCTTCTCTACCTTCAAAAACTGCTGGGGAGAGGGGAAAGGAAGAATTATTTCTCCTTTTTTAAACCTGTTGAGTGGGTGGTTCTTCCTGGTCAGTCCCCAGTCATCTTTGACATAGTACCTCCGTGATGGTCTAGAGACCAACCAGGAGCGTCAGGTCATACACATACCTTAGCAAGAGACATTGGTAGGGGCCAGAATACAAGATGTATCACTATACATCCTCCCAGTCCAGCAGATCAGGGATGCTTACCTGATTATCCTGATTACAGAAGTAGCACAGTCTGGAAATAATAGAAGTCAATAGTTCCATGCACTATTTTGATGTTGAACAGTGATGTTGGGCAGAAAAAAAAACAGATTTGAAGAATAATGCTCAGGGGTCAATTTGTAATTGTTTTTCGAAGTATGATTTTAGGAACGCTTGATCTAAGTTATGTTTTTTGAAGCACTTCAGTCCTACATAAAATTCTTTGGATAATTACTATTTATCATACACATGAATTATGCCATAATACATACTCCTGTAACGCTAATGATAATTCAAGCAGTAAGTGTGGTCTTCGGTCTTGTAATGTCAGATAATTTTAGTGTATTCTCTACATCATTTTCTCAAAAAAAAATCATTTCATACTATATAAATGTTAGCCATTATTGTTATTAATAATAATTACAACCCTTGTTTAGCCAATAAATCATTCTATTGTTTATTTGGCAAAAAAAATTCCTTTGTAGCCATTGTAGTATGTTGGTCAAAGTTGTTTATTCTTTGAATCAGTGATAGAATTTTAATTGCTCCTTTGGTACCTTTAAAGTCTCTTGTGTTGTGCTTAGCTTGTATGGTGCCAGATATTCCCCTGGTAGAATTTCTATCAGGGGATGAAAAAACTTTCCATAATACATAAAGGATGTAAAATGGCATCATGTAGTGGAAAGACCCCTTATGTAGGAATCCTAAGACCTGAGATCTTCTGTCATCCTTGCCACCTGCTTAACCAAGTTTGGCCAAGGTCAACATTCAATCAAGGGTCAACCTTGAACAAGTTACTTAGCTACTTCAGCCTTAGTTTCTTCATTTCTAAAAACCTGCTCTACTTCACACAGCTATAAGAATCAAGTGAGATAATGTATATGACAATACTTCTAAAATTGTGCAACATTATTTGAATATGAACTATTGTGATATCACATGTCAATAGTTGGAAATATTTAGGTATTCTTTTAATGATCATTTTATAGAAATTATGTTTTATTTATGAGATGCATGGATGTTTATTTTTTAAATTTATACCTTCTCTTTCTTTACCAACATGTCCCACACATTAGAACTTTGGAATAATATAAGTTACAAAATGTAAACTTCTAGATTACTTGTACTTTGGGTCTGAGCATTAAATTGTATAAATTCCTACAAATAGTATTTTATAAGGAAGTACTAATGAGGTGGAATGATATTTATGTAATGAAGAAACACGAACAAGGAAATGTGGTTCACAAGGGTCATTGTAAAAGTGTGGGCTGTTTCTGTCAGTAAAACAAAAAGTAAAGGAAATTGGCAGGAACTTCAACTTTGCAAAAAGGGATATTATGATCCTTATTCAATTCCTTCCTTGACCCACAAAATGGGAATACAATTTATGTTGTAGTTCAGAATCTCTATGCAAAACAAAACTCTGAGAAGGGAAAGGGCTGTTGTTTTTATGAGACCTGCCAGAAAATTAATGGGAAAAGCAGAGACAGGCCCTCCATGGCTTGTTATACATTGCGCACCCACTTGGGAGGAGGGGAGGGGGTTCTCTTTGTGCTTCTGTAAACTAAATGAAGAGCCAAAGCAAGCTGTCACTATTTATAGTGCAAAAGCAATGGTGCAGAACTAAAATGGGTGGAGGGTCACATGGGTCAGGTGAAATCAAAGGGAGGAGCCCAGCAATATGCTACCCAGGGAAAAGGGTCTATAATAGAAATAAAGTCTTAGGTATCAGAGAAACAAAACAAGCAATGTAGACTAGAAATCATTATATAGTGGCCCACAAGTCATATTGCCTAAAGAGATGTTACAGAGAAATAACTACTTCACTTTTGAAATCTGTGATATTAACTTGTTTACTTCATATGACGTTGTTAGGCTGCTTTGCCTTTATTATCAATAGATTTTACACCATCACAACCAGAGAGATTTTTAAATTCTCTGAAAAAAAAATTGTTTTTTTTATTTTATTGATAGTGTTTGTTTTTATGTCAATTTCATTTCTAAAAATATACTTTCCTTTGCCCTGCCCAGAGAACCATCCCTTGTACAAATAATTTAAAAAGAGATAGAAAAGGCATTTCACTAAAACTAACCAATATATCAACCTAATCTAAATGTATATGCAATGCTCCACAAGCAGAGCTCCTCACCTTGGCAAAGAAGGAAGCCAGATACATTTGTTCATCTTTTCTTGAGGGCAAAACCTTCTAGATAGATAGATAGATAGATCGATCTGAGTTTCAGGTTTTTGTTGTAGTTACTACTGTTGTTGTAGATATAGTGTACTTTTTCCTGGTTCAGTTCATGTAACTCTTTGCATCAGTTCATATGACTTCTCATGTGTTGCTGTATTCTTCATATTCATCATTTCTTACAACACAGTAATATTCTATCATGTTCATGTAACATAATTTGTTTTAGCCATTCCTTAGTTAGAATGGCTAATTTCCTGCTTGGAATGGAAATCTGCTTGGTTTCCATACTCTATTACTGCAAACGGTACTAAAATATAAGTTTGGAGGTTTTTTTTAATGTTTATTGATACTTTTTGTTTTCTCATCATTTACATTTTCCTCCCTCCAAGAAAGCTGTCTTTTATATCCAAAAAAAATTTTGAACAGTTCAGCAAAACCACCCAACATATCGAAAAAGTCTGACATTTTCAATAACGTTCAACACCCATAGCTCTTTCCCTTGCCACCTGCATAAAAAAAAAGGAAATGCCTTCTTAAAATTCTCTTTTGGGATGCCAAGCAAGGTCATTATACTTTTAAATTATTTAGCTTTTTATTGTTGTTATTTTCATTTACATTGTTGTAGTTTGTGTACGTATTGTTTTCTGGTTCTGCTTACTTCACTTGGCACCAGTTCATATTTTCCCATGTTTCTTCTTATTCTTCATCTTCGTGCCACTTCACACACGTACTATAATTTGTTTAGCCATTTCCCAAATAATGGGCATGTATTTAATTTCCAATTCTTTGCTACTACAAAAACCGCTTTCACTTTCACTTCTTAATAGCATCTTGATTTTTTTTTGTTACTCGTCATGTCGAACATAAGATGTGTGATAGTGGAACCCTTTGACTAAACAAAGTTAGTTAACTGAGGATAAATTATTGCACTTCAGGATAATAACTTTTCAATGAACAGGGCTACTTTTCTCTGGATCTTATATATTTCAGTACATCCCAGATCATTAGATTTGTTAGTATTGGCATTCCTTTCACTAAGGAACTGTCACAACTGTCTACATCTCAGGAAATGGTCTTGGAGAATTGCTATGGCCAAAAATTTCATCACCATGTGACCTCCTTTGTGATGAGCCCCTTTACACTGAGCTATACTGGTCACATTGGTAATACAATCAAACCTAGTTTCTGTACTCAGTCTTCCAATAAAATATAGCCTGCCAGAGCTTGCAGTCTACCATTGTAGCCCCTAAATCACCTCCACACACCCATGAAGGATTATAGGACATTAGGGGAGGATTTCTTGTACAATACTTATAAACATAGGGACTAGACCTGTGATTTCATGGGTATACGGAACTCCTTGGGTTAGAAAACTTCCTCCATCTGTGCAGGTCAGCAGCTTCTCTGCAGTTTTTACTCTTAGAAACTCCTAGAGCACTGAGAGGATAAATGACTTTCCCAAGGTCAAATAGCCAGTATGTGTCAAAGGCAGGACTCTCTGGTTTCAAGACCAGCTCCCTATCCATTACTCCAGTGGTGTCAAACTGAAATAGAAACAAGGACCACGAAACCCCACGTTAGGATCCCTATGGGCTGCATATTGACTGAAAAAAATATACATATTAACATTATCTAGGTTCCATTGTATTTTTATTAATTTCATTAAATATTTCCAAATTACATTTTAATCTGGTTCAGGCTTGTGCTTGGACATGTCGTGGCCAGTGTTTTACATGTATGCACCAAACCATGCTGCTTCCACACATTTTGTATAAGGCTTGTATGTATATTTTTCCTCCCTGTAAAAACTTAAGTTACTGGATGGCAGAGACTCTTCTTTGCTTGGTACAGTGCCTAGCACATGGTAAATATTTAATAAATCTTTACTGATTGTTTTACCAAACAGTTTTGTTTATAAATATAGTCATAGTAATAAAAATAAAGGCTAGCATTTACATAGTGCTTTACAAATATTATCTTATTTGGGCCACACCACTACCAGAGGAGGTAGGTGCTATTATTATTTCCATTTTTAATGATATGGATGAAGAAACAGAGGCAGACAATTTAAGTGACTTGCCCAGGATCAGAGAGTTAGTAGGTGTCTGAACTGAGATTTCAATTCTGGTCTTTCTAACTCCAATTCCAGAGCCTCAGACATTTATATAGAATAAAATATAATCATTTATAAGCATATTTCTTTCATTCAATTATATAAGCTAAAAAAATCTGTAAAAACTCTAGATGTTCCTTGGTCTAAAAATATGTTAGAGGTTTTCTACAGTGTTTCCAAGTATTCTCTCTATTTAAATGTTTTTTGTCCAGTCCTATTGTTCACTAAGATTTTAGCTAGTAGAGTAAATTACTGCTTTTTTCATTATCTTTTATAATGTGTATATGGTTTGATTTTTTTCATTTTTCATTCCTCTCATTGTTAGGAAATTGAGGTTTATTTTATGTGGCAGTATGTTGAGAAGGGGTGATAAGATTAAAACTGTTATAGGGAGCTCCAGAATTAAAAAAAAAATAACTTTATCCAATAGAGTTCAGTACTTCATCAGCAAAATATAATTACCTCAGGTACTGAAGTTAATTGAATTGTCCAGGGTCACAAAGACAAAATACATGAAAGCCAGGGCTTGAAGAACCCCAGTCTTCCTGGCTTTAAGAGCAGCTGTCTACGATGCCTCTCACCATGAAGTGGAAGAATAATGTAAATCTGATATGTCTCTCTTTACTAACAAAAAAATAGGTTTTAGATATTTTACTGCTTTTTATATTTGAGATATTTATTTGGAAATGGTATTTCAGAATACTTTTAGAAAGAGATATTCATTGTTCATAATTAGGTTGTACCAATAAAATTAAAATAGCAATAATACCGATTTAGTACAGTACCAATCAAACTATTGGAAGGGAGGAATCTTTAGAATGAGAAAAATTATAACATTCATTTAGAGGAACAAAAGGTCTCAAATTTCAAGTGGAATAAAGGAGGAAAAAGTCAAAATGAAGTGGGCATTGACAATTAAAACAATATTGTATAGTAATAGTCATCAAAACTATTTGGCGATTAGAAAAAAAAACAGTGGTTCAGTAAGTTCAAGAACTGGAGCTTCCAAAATACTAAGGAAAGAACTATGTGTTTTTCTTTTGCAGGGGGGAAGGCAGGGCAATTGGGGTTAAGTGACTTGCCCAAGGTCACACAGCTAGTAGTGTGTCAAGTGTCTGAGGTTAGATTTGAACTCAGGTCTTCCTGACTCCAGGGCCAATGCTCTACTCACTGCACCACCTACCTGCCCCTAAGAACTAGATATTTGAAAAGAACTGCTAAGGAAACTCCAAAGTAGTTTGGCAGAAAATTGATTTAGACAATCACCTGGTATCACATATCAGGGCAAGCTTCAAATGAGTAGATGACCTAAAATATAGGGTGTCCCAAAATTCTCAGTCCAGTTTTACTCTCTAATAGCTTTAAAGTACTTCCTTTCACAGAATCCAAAATCATCCTTAACATCATTTTCTCTATTAAATTATCAGGTTGGACAAAATGGATCCCAAAGTGCTTTCCAACACTGAAGTTTATATTTCTATATTGCATAATCTTGTTTTTCTCTAAAAATTATATATGTGTGTATATATATATATGCATATATGTATATGCATATAAATATATAAAGGAACTTGATGCTATTTTTTTAGTGAGTAGGATCAAAAAATGATAGGAAACCAAATTTCAAGTATCTCCTTTTTATGCAAAATGTTAGTACCAGCAAAGTTGATTTTATTAGTTTCAGATTGTGTTTAGAATATATAACCTGGGAGTACTCTACATTTGTATTTTAAATTATTACAGTAATTCAAAGTTTCATTTTCTGAGAAATGCAGTAAGAAAATTAATTATGTATAGCCTACCTTCATGAGGTGTGAAGGGTGGGGGAGGAGGATGTCACCAAGCCAGTATGGATCAGAGGCAGGATTTGAATACAGGTTTTCTGATTCCAAGACCAGCTCTATGTCCATTGTACCAGGACATCTCTTATTTCATGTATTAAGCTAAACTGTTCTTAGCACAGAAGAAGCTTGCCATAGTAGATGGAGATTGAAGTTTAAGAGTCAAGAAGAACTGATTCAGTCTCACTTCTTGACAAATACTAATTGCCTGACCCTGGACACTTAATCTTTTAATTCCTCCAGGTGACTCTCATAAGTTATAAAACAGTTGCTGATCTGCTTTACTGTAGGAATTTGTCCCAAACCTATAAATCATAGTTTGAGCACAAAACCAAATACATACGTGTGTGTGTGTGTGTGTGTGTGTATTACAACAGTTGATAGGGAGGGAAAGAACATTGGGGGCAGCTGGTTAAAAGACATAGAGATGGGGGAGGTAGAATGTAATGTATGTAAAGGGGGGAATAAACTGTAGAAAAAAATGGAAAAGTATGGATGGACCAAGAACGAAAAGATTTAAAGGCCAAATGATCTTATGTTTAGTCTTGGGGTAATAGGGAGCTACCAGAATTTATCAAGTTGGGGGGTAGGGAAGAAGCATGTTTAGATCTGTACTTTAGGCATCTGAATGAGGGATCCATTTCAGTTGGGAGAACTCTGAGATAGGGAGAGCTTATTGCTGCAGCCCATGGGAGAGGTAATGAATGCCTGAAATAGGGTGCTTGGCTGTGGGGATGAGAAGGTGGTTGTATACTAGAAATTTGTGAAAATACAATTGGCAGGACTTGGCAATGCACTGTATATGGCAGGTGAGTGAAAGGCAGGAGTTGGGGATGACGCTGAGGTTTGTCAACCTAGTAAATATAGCCCACATTCAGATATACTACCTACATTGGATTTGGGGTGAGTTTAACCTACCTTCAGATCATTTTCCTGTGTAAAATATTTTCTTCTTGCTTCCCTTTGCAACTCTTTTTTCTTTACCCTGGATTTTCCTCTACTACATCTTTCTCTGGACAGATTCCAAGTTCTTTCATGGTCTCCATCTGAACCTGTCTTCTTCCTTATCCAAACCACTTTTTTTCAATCTCATTTATCACAAACCAGACCTCTCCCATCCTTTATGTTTGTCATGTGCCTCCTGCATTGTTAATCATTTGATTTAACTTTACAAAAACATTGCATACTTTTCAAGATATTTTCCTTATTACATTGGAAAAGCTGAGTATCTTTTCCTAATTTTACTTTGTAAGTGAAATATAGTTTCATACAATTAAACATGCTGCACCTTCTATAAATTTGCAAATAGACATGATTTTATCTGTTTCTGAAATTCAGTTTCTTGTGTGGCAAGTATAATACTGCAAAGTAAAATGTTTCAGCTAGGGAAATGGTAGAAAGAGCACTGAACTGAGAGGATGCCTTGATCCCAAAGTCCCAGTTTTGACATTAATAAGTTTCATAACTTTGGGATAGTCATTTAACCTCTCTGTGCTCTCATTTCTTTGTCATTAAAAATAGAGAATTGTACTAAAACAAGCTCTTTTTCAGCTCTAAAATTATATCATTTTCATTTTTCTGTTTCCTGTTGACATAAAAACATAGCACTTTAAAACCACTTCGTTCTTTCCTTCCTTGAAAGTCAAACTCCAGACTTCAATCATAAATTGCCCAGGCTTCGAGTACAAAGCTTAAATGCACAGTTTACATGTGTGCACATGTTTACACACCCATTATTATCTGTTTCTCTGGTAACTTCTACAGTTATTGTCTACAGAATCTAAATCTTCCTTATAAACCAGTGTGATGGCCAAGCATATAATGCTTGGTTCAGGAAGTTCCCAAACTGGCAAGAGTGCATAGAAGACTGTTCCCCACCTTGGATATATACAGTCACTACCCTTGATTAGTATCAATGTATGTACATCTGATGAAGAATTCATTTAAAAAAACAGACAGCTCTTTATGAATCTTCAGTTTAATCTTGTATTTAATACAGGATACCACTTCTTTTATTTCAGTTATTTTTAGACCGAAAGTCGCTTTTTTTTAAATGCCTTTTATTTTGCTAGGGAATTCACTACAAAATATATTCTGTAATTTTCTGCTATATATGCTTCTAAGAACTGGCCTTCTCTCCTTTCTGGCACTGAACCAAAATATACCTGAAAATGAAAGTATAACATATGGCTTATAAAAGGTGTGTGGATTTTTACAAGCACACTTAGAAAGATAGCATTTGAAAATAAAAAAATTTAAATGTATTTCATAAAATGATTTTAGCTAGTGTGTTATTATTTAGTGGTGAAAACATCAAAATCCAGGACACATGGAAGTTCAGATTTTCATTTCAGTATCACTACTTTTATATTATATTTATCCATTCATATATGTGTATGTATATGTGTGTATGTATGTATATGTGTGTGTATCTTCAGCTGCCTCTGAAGTAGTTTGTAGATGGTAGAAAACTAAGATGGATAACTAACAAGTAAAATGAGAAAATCCAAGAGTATCTTAAATTAGTGTTATTGGCTAGACTTTATATATGAAATTTGATAGAGATAAATGTAAAATTTGACCCTTGGGTTCAAATAATTAACTTCACAAGTATAGCATGGTAGAGGTGTGGCTGTGAAATTTGTTGTTCAGTTGTTTCAGTCATGTCCAACTCTTTGTGACCCCCATTTGGTATTTTCTTGGCAAAGATACTGGAATGATTTACAGTTTCCTTCTCTAGCTCATTTTGCGGATAAGGAAACTGAGGCAGACAGCATTAAGTTACTTGCCCAGAGTCATAGAGCTAGTGCATGAGGCTGCATGTGAATTAAGGTCTTCCTGACTCCAGGTCTAGTGCTCTATCCACTGGGCCACCTAGTTGCCCTTGCAAAATAGTCCTCATGAAAATGATCTGGGAGTTTTGTGGACTAAAAACTAAGTATAAGTCAGCAATGTGTCATGGAAGCCAATGCAAGATTACACTAAATTGAGAGGCATGGTATCTAGAAAGAGGGGAGGTAATAACCCACTGTATCCTGTGGAAAGATGTGGATAAATCAGAGCATGTCTAGAGAAAGGTGATAGAAATAGAAAATATACTAAACAAGGATCAGTTGGAGGAAATGGGGATGTTTAGGCTAAAAAAGAGAAAACTGGGGGGAGATGAGGTGAGAGTGGGGAGTAGGAATCTGATAGCTATTTTTAAATGGAAATTGGATTAGATATTTGTTTAACCTCAGAGTTCAGAACTAGAGATAATGAGAGGATGCTGCAGAAAGGCAGATTTTAGCTAATATAAGGAAAAACTTCCCCCCAAATTACATCTGTTTAAAAGTGGAATGGCACAGAGAACTGAAGGATGTTGAGAAGAAAGCACAGACAGGCCGAATAGCTCAGAAAGTAACATTGAGAATCCATTATCTACTTTTAAAAAGGAAAGATACCTGAAGCAGAGATTCATATACTGTTTTTAATATACATATACAGAGTTTCATATACAGTTCTCTTCCATGGTGTATTTGGAAATGGTCATTTCAGGGGGTTAACTTCCAAATGAAAATACTTTTTTAATCTTTCTCCCCAAAGTAGAGTAGGACACCTCTACAATATAGTAGATTTCCCTTCACTGGATTTCCAAATAGAAACAGAATACAGTAACTTTTTATTGCAGGTGATATAGAGATTTCAATGTGGGCAGGAGTGGGATGAGATGACCTCTGAGACTCCTTCCAGCTCTGACATTCCATCACTACACGACTAACCAAAACTTCACTCTGTTAGAAAAGGGAAGCATTAATCTAGCACTAAATTAAAATTTATCCCTAGAAAACTTAGGGTTCGGTTTAGGAAAAACTGCGACATGTTTGGTCCTTCTTTCGTTACTATCTTGCCGTGACTTTAAACCCATTTGATCACTTTGGTAGATTTTCATTCTGTTTTTGTGAATGCCCCCTACTTCTCATACATGTATATGTGAGTAAACACTTAACACAGAAAATACCCTTCATACACAAAAAGGAAGAAACTATATCTTGAAACATCTTTAAAATTGTTAACATGAAATTTTTAACTTTTTATGTACTACAATTATTAAAACATTTGTATGGTGCTTCATGATTTATGAAGCACTTTTCTCAATGATAGGTAGTTGATGTAATATAATACAGAGGAGGCTGAGAGAGTTATTTAAAGTGTGACTTGCTTATAGTCACACGGCTAGTAAATACAGGAACTGATTCAAAGCTAGGTCTGCTAACTAGTTCTAGCCCCTCTCTATTCTGCCATTAAGTTGTTCCATTGCTAAATTGTATTGGATTATTCCATTAGATACCTCTTTTGAGATATCTCCTTGATGAATATTTATAAAAAATGTACCATTTTTGTTAGTGATAAAATTTTTAAGCTAGATGGCACTTCAGAAGTTCTCTTCTAACTCCCTCATTTTGTAGATGAAGAATTTAAGGCTTAGGAAGGTAAAAGTCACTTGTTCAATAATAGTAGCAAAACCGGAGGTAGAATCCAAGTCCTCTGGCTTTAAGTTCTGCCTATAATAGCACAGTGCTTCTGCCTAAAAAAGAAGTAATGGTACCCTTTCTGGCTATTGGCATGCATGATTTAATTATTTGTTTTCAGCGTAAAGAATAAAAATGTATTCAGAGTTCTTTTACTTTCTGTTTATGAAAATGAAATTAGGGTGCTCTGCTCATGATTAAGATTCAAGAATGATTAAACTTCAAGTTGTCATTCATTTTTTCTAAATTAGCCAATCTTTTCTGACATCTTTCTGTCTGTATAATATTCATGTTATTACTGTAACTGTGGCATGTGAGCCACAAGTCAATTCAACAACTATTTTAGCATGCTCTTATTAAAGTAGCATTCTCTGTCACAGCTATAATTTTAAAGGTGGTACAGGTATCTCCAAGAGGCAAAAGATCTGTGTACAAGCTTTCTGTAAGGCAGAATTCTGTACAAAATAGGATAAATTCTCACTGATTTACATTTTGAATTGGGAGTTACATGCATACAGTTCAGCTGAAAGCACTGTCCATTTTAAAATGGGACCCTGGCCTGGAATGTGCAACATGCTTCAATTCCTTATGAGCCTTAGTTGCTCAACTCCATTTGACTTGTTCCATCAGTAACTAACGAGATGACAGAATACCAAGCCTATAGCAAGCCTGGGACAGGAGCTGGGTCTGTTTGAAAACTGAAAAGGCAGAACCCAACAACATTCCCCTGTTGGTTTCTTCCTGAAGACAGCCTCTGAAACAAGTACTAAGATCCTCTAAGTAGAATAAGAGCTTCATACTCAGTCCTGTATTGATGCAACTTATCAAACCTAACCATGAGCTTTCTTTGCCCCTCTTTTTATTGCATGACCTTTTCTCTCTTTCAGGTACCTAATGTCTTTCTCTTTCCTTTAGAAAAATTTGCACTCCTGACAAGATTCCTCAGCCACATATACTTTAGTGTAAATTTGTCAACAAGTCTATCAGAGGTATTCCATTTTATATGTTACTTATATATAGAAGCCTAAATGTGTAATAGATAGAAAGTCAGCCTTTGGAGTAAGGTGCACCTGGATTCAACTGCTGTTGCCCATTATAACATGCCAACCCTGGACTACCACCATCATTCACTGCCTTCACTCCTATTGAGGGTTGCTGAATGAAGGTGGAGGAAATAATGAAACTGTCCTGTGTCCACTATAAATTTATATTATGTAGTCTCAACTGGACCCACACTGCAGCAAAGCAATCCTTTCATACCTCCCAGATCAGTTCATTCTCCCACTCACCACGGTAGCTATTCCAAACCTTTGCATCCCTCCCCAAGCCTCCTGTAACACCCCATAACTCCACCCTCTCAGCTGAGGACTTTACCTTATACTTCATTGAAAAAACTGAGGCCATCCAGTTAGAGCTCTCTGTTCTCCCCTCCTTCTCTTCTCATATCACTCAGACATATCCTCCCATTATCTCCTCTTTCACCTATGTCTCACATAAAGGTTTGCCATGGCAAATAAATCCCTTAACAGACTTCCTTGACCTCAGTCCCATCTCATCGTATCCAGCAGATTGACCTCTCTATCATGCCCCCTCTTTTTCTAATCTTTAGTCTCTCCCTATCTAATTAGGGCAGCTGGGTAGCACAGTGGATAGAGTGCTGAGCCCGGAGTCAGGAAGACTTATCTTCCTGAGTTCAAACCTGCTCTCAGACACTTATTACCTATGTTACCCTGGACAAGTCACTTAATCCTGTTTGCCTCAGCTCCTCATCTGTAAAATGAGCTGGAGAAGGAAATGGCAAACCACTCATTATCTCTGCCAAGAAAACCCCAAATGGGGTCATGAAGAGTCAGATATGATTGAAACGACACAACAAAATATATTCTTTCTCTGCTGCTTAGAAAATATTCATGTCTCCCCCACCCTTTAAAAATCCTTACCCAATCCTACCATCCCTGCTAGCTGTTATCCTATTCTGCCAGTTTTCCTCCTCTTTCCAGTTCCTTCTCTGTCACTTGATTCTAAACCCTCTATAATTTAGCTTCTGACTTCATCATTCAGCTGAAACTTATTTCCCCAAAGTCAACAGTCATCCCTTAAGTGCTTTCCTCAATCCTCATCCTTCTTCTTTGAAGATTATGACACCGTTGGTTGCCCTCTTCTTAATATTCTTCTCCTCTCTAGATTGTCATGACACTGCTTCTTCCTAGTTCTTGTCCTACCTATCCAACAACCACTACTTTGAAGTCACCCTTTACTGAATCTTCTTCTAGCACAAACCTAGTAACTGTAGGGTTCCCCAAGGCTCTGTCCTGGGCCCTCTTCTCTCTATATGTTCTCTTGCATAGTGATTTCATCAGCTCCCATGGGTTCAGTTATCATCCCTATGCAGATGATTCCTAGAGCTATATGCCAAACCTAAACTCTCTCCATATCTCTAGTCCCTCATCACAAACTGGCTTTGGGACATCTAAAACTGGATTCCTGTAGGCATCTCAAACTAAACTGAACATACCCAACACAGAACTCATTGGTTTTTTTCCCTTCAAACTCCTCTGCCTTATAAACATCCCTACCATCTCCACCACCATTCTATCGCTTACCCAGGCTCATCTTTGACTCCTCTCTTGTACTCATCCCCAAAATCCAATCCGTTGCCAAATTTTATCATTTCTACCTTCACAAAATTTCACATATACATTCCCTTTCTCTACTCACAGAGCCAACAGCTTTAATTCAGGCACTCATCCCCCTCTTGCCTAGACTATTTCAGTAGCCATTTAATTGATCTCCCTATCTCTTCTTTCCCATCAACCTTCCACTCAGCTGTCATAGTGATTTTCCTAAAGCAAAGATCTACGTCATTTCCTCCTCCCCATTCATTAAACTCCAGTGGCTTCCTATTCCTTCCTAGATCCAGTATAAAATCCTTTGTTTGATATTAAAACCTTTGACAATGTGGTCCCATCCTAACTTTACAATTCTTTTTATGCACCTGGCACATAGGTGCTTTCTAACTGCCAGTTGATTGACTTTTCTGCCCTCCACCTAAAGTGCTGTTCTTTGGACATGACCCTCCCTCTCCTGACTGCATCACTTTGCACTGACTATCCCCCGTGCCTGGAATACTATCCCTCCTTACCTTCACCTTCTACCTTTTGATGGCTTCCTCCAAAACTCTACCTTCTGGAAGAGGCCTCACTCAGTTCCCTTTCTGCTTACCTTCCATATATTCTGTGTATATCTTATACATTCATAATTGTTTGTATGTTGTCTTTCCTTTTAGAATGTGAACTCCTTGAGGGCAAGGACTGTGTATTTGCCTTTCTTTCCATCCAACCCCAGAACTTAACACAGTTCCTGATTTGATTATATATTTGTTTACTAATTGGATCAAAGGAAAATACTCGATTATGGAATTAAAATCTTTGTACTTTTCAAGCACTTAGGAGCAAGTGCTAGAGATATTATAGGCAAAAGGGGAGAATAACTTTTCCACTGATCAATCAAACTATAGCCTCAGGAGGCTGAGTTTTGTATTAGCAATCTAGGGTAGATAAGGAGAACAGAGAAGCATATTGTTAGCAGGACAAGTAGTGGAAAAAGAATTGCTACTTTTGTAATCTCTAAGTTCCTCCCAACCTCCCACTTATTGAAATAAGTCCATTGCCAGGCTCGTGTAGTAAGAACAGCTCTGCAGGCTCAGGATGACATCAGAAATGCTAATCTTCTTTTGATATTACAGCTACATCCTGGGTCCTCCCTTCACAGAAGCATAGATGGATGTCTTGTGTGTTACCATGCTGACAACCCTTCAGTGCCATGCATGGCATACTAACCAAAAACTGCTGCATTGTTCAGGTTTAGGGAAGTAGGACATTTCACCTAGGTGCCACCAAGTAGACAATATAATATATAAAGAACATTTTAAATAAAGGCATTTACTTGGACTCAAAAGCATTCTAGAAAAATATAAACAACCTCTAAATGCTTTTGCACCCTGCTTTATTTGCACTACAAGTATTCTATATAGTGAGAGCATGTTTGCATTTTCCAGGCTTTTCTTTTTAACAAAGGTATCCAATTTTTACTGTGAAAATTAAAAAGCAGAATCTCCACCAAATCCTCCCCAAAATACATTTTCTACAAGCCCTAATAATAAGTGGTTATGTAACCATGGAAAAAGCTTTTTTTGGAAAAAGAAAGTCAGAGAAGGCTTGAACTTTAGAACAATAGCATTTTAAAATCAGACTCTGCTTAATGTAACTTTGAACTATTTATACTGTGCAGCGAGATAGTGCAGGTACTTGTGTTTTGTGCAATTATGTTTATGTAATCAGCTTTTTAAGGAGGATATCCATTTGAATAGTTATTTTTAGAACACCTCAGCAGAGAGAGCAAAAGAACAGGAGTGCGTGCGTGCGTGTGTGTGTGTGCGCGCGTGTGTGTGCATGTGAGAGAGGGAGAAGGAGAGAGGGGAAAAAAGAGAGAGAATATAATTTTCATCTACAGTTCTAAATCTGCTTTTTATATCTATTAGGAGCTTTCTCTGGCCCTATAAACTCTTCAGTACTAATTTATGGTATATTACTGTCAAGTTGATGAATGTTAAATTCTCAGAACAACCTGGCAGCTAGTAGGAGAAAAAAAAAAGGAGTTTTCATTTCCCACTTGAATTTTAGCAGGTAATTTTAATAGGAAAAAAACTTTGTCCAATAAGGAATTGCTATATATTGCAAATACATAAATAGTTAACTTCAATGAATTTTCACTTCTTTGTCCCATGACACTTGATTGTAAGTTTATATTTTTTGCCAAACTCATCTCCTCATCTTTAATGAAGACTTTTTCTTTTTATAAGTTGTGTGTTTATGGGGGTGGGGGAAGAGGAGAAGAGAGGGTTAGGATAAATATCGTCAGCTTCAAAGCAGTAACAGTAGGCAGAAAAAACAATCAGAAATTTTATTATTAAGAATATTGGAGGTAGAAGTGGGAAATGTGACCACCAAGTCATGAGACTGATTGCATGAGTTCACATAAAAATCAGTTGGATTGCTTCTCAGTCACACTATATATTTTGTAAAGAAAAGATTTCTGAGGAGATTGTGAAGAAGAGGTTAAAGCAGCTCCTGCTGGTTGCCATAGTAAGTCTATGATGCACAGCTACCGAGGGAGAAATGAGGGGGAAAGGAGCATATACAAGATCTGTTTATTATTGTATGTATTCACTTAGTATCTCCAAACCCTTTTCCTCTCTCCCTGCTTCTCACCTCTTTCTTCAAAGAATTTAAAATTATTATTGGGTAGCGTCTGATCTTCACAATACCATGTAAGGAATATTTGCTTTTGTATTTCAGCAGCTCTGTGATCTCACTAACATGGGTACTCCCTCCATGGATGCAGATAATAATCCATCAACACCTGCTATTCTTCCATGTGCTCCATAGGGCATCCACCCAACATTCTGCGAGCCTCCTTCTAAATTTTTTTTATGTTGTTTGGAGCTGTGGAGCACATGAGATAGCCTCTGGTTATCTACCGGTCTCAAAACACAACCAGCCCATCTCCTTTTCTAGTCCTATATCTCTCTTAAACTATCCATTATGCCACTCTTCCTGTGCAGTTCTTCACTGGAAATAGGCTGCCTACTCACATTCACCATGGACTTCTCTATTGCCCTTTGGGTAACATTCGAATTTAATTATTTGACTTTTGTATTATATGATTCACAGCTATTACCAGATGACTATTGATGGTAAAAAAGAAAGATGGTTGTCAGTTGGGGAGTGATACTCATCAATTTGGACTGAACAAATTATGATATATGAATGTAATGTAATATTGTTTAGCCATAAAAATTATGAAAGGGTCAGTTTAGACAAACCTAGGAAGACTTGTGTGAACTGATAGAGAATTATTTGAGCAGAATCTGGAGAACAATTTTTATAGTAACAACATTGTAAAGAAAAACTATTTTGAAAGCACTAAGAACTGATCACTGCAGTAACCAACTATTGTCATTCGTTCAGGAAGAAACTTGGGGTCATTAAAAGTAGGCACAGTTTTCCAAATGTAATTAGTCTGCTTTTCTTTTCCAGTTCAGTTTTGTTTCGAGCTTATGCATTAGAGACATCTGCCCAAGACATAATACTAGTTCTTTGTTGTCTATCCAAATTAATATCATTGTCTTATCAATAGACATTCTTTATTCTCTTGGTTTTTCTTGGAATGAAATAGAAAAGCATTTATGAAGTGTTTATTATGTGCCAAGCATGGAAATAAAAATAGAAAGCTGAGACTATAGATGCTGTCAGAGAGCTAACATTTTAATTGGGAGAAAACACCTGTAGAAAAGCTTAACTACAGGATAGATGGTAAAGCCCAAGGATCCACAAGGTACAGTAACAGGGAAGATAACAATGCCAAGGGATCTGGAGGGTACAACAACAGAATTATTCCTTAGGGCTCAGTAATAGGGCAAATGGTAAAGCCTGGTGGTCCTCTGTTTTACCAGAAGGATTTTAGGTGGTGATTGAAGCAGTGTGAACATTGCCTCATCTACCTGCAACAAGGGCCTGGAGATGCCTAAACCACTAGAAAAAAGGAAATCCTTGTATAATCTGAGCAGGAGGTCAGGGCATAGAGCTCATATATGAAAAGTTAAGCCCAACTCTTTATAGTGATCTCATTTTGTCTCTGGGCCTTCACCCAGTTGCCATAATTTTATCCATAAACAGTAACATCTGGAGGACTTCACCATCTATAGAGAATCTCTCATTTAGAATCTGTTTTAGACATTTGAGATCACAGTAAGTAAATACCTTTTGTAAGCAATTATATATATGTGTGTGTGTGTCTGTGTACATGTATAGACATACATATGTACATATACATATATGCCTCATGCCTTATTTTATATTAAAAACTCTGTGACAGAGTTATATCTGTTCTTCCATAGAATCATGTATGAATGGGTATGACACTGTTGGAAAAGAGTTTTAAGGCAAGATTTTGCTTTGCAAATAAAATTCTTTTTTATAGTCAACAACTAATAAGCTGAGTGAGAATTTTTACTCTCTGCTCTTCCCATTCAATTGTATAGCTATTAAGATTCTGGTTGACTATTGAATATCATTTTTAAAAACCTGCTTGTTACCTTTTCATACTCATCAAGTACACCCTGAACCTGAATATGTGTCTGTATTATTGACATAAGGATTTTATAGAGATAGAAAAGTAAATGTAAGGGTTGATAGTTATTGATATTTTTCTACCACTTTTTCTGTAATAATAAGTTCTTTTATTTTCCCAAGCATTTGGTATCCTCCTCAAATGAATATGAGCATTTATTGAATGTTTACTATCTGCTTACCATATTTCTGTGTAACTTTTCTCACTTATTTTGAAAGCTGATCCTATTGCCCTCAAAATTGTTACCTCACATACAAAGCAACTTGAAATTAGGAAGACCTGATTTCAAATACAGCAATACCTCTTATGTGTGACCTCAAGAAACTAACTTAATTTGATACAATTCAACAGACTTTCAGCTGCCTTTTGGATATCTTGTATTGAAGTAGTCTAATCAAGAAATGATGAGAGTGGTGGCTATGGTAAGTGGAGAGAAGGGGACATAGAGCTGAGATGTTGTGAAGATAGAAATTTCAAGACTTGGAAAGGTATTAGACATTGGGGTGAGTGCAAGAAAAAAGGTGAGGATGATATCAAAATTGTGGGCATGGATGGCAGAGAAGATGGTGGTGCCCTTAAGAGTAATAGGGAAGTTTGGAAGAGCAGTTGTTTCGGCCAGGAAAGGTAGGGCAGTAGTGAGTTGGACAGGGGTGGGGAGTAAGTTAGTGAGTTCTGGTTTGGACATGGTGAATTTCAGAGTCAGGTCTGGATAAATTGATCTGAGGAGCATTTGCATAGAGATGATAATTGAATCCATGGGAGCTAATGAGATCACCAACAAGAGAGTATAGAGGGAGAAAAGAAGACCAGAACAGAGCCTTGGGGGAGACCCACTGTTAGAAAGAACCAGCAAAGGAGACAGAAAAAATCCTAATAATAATAGCTAGAATTTATATGGTGATTTAGGGTTTTCAGAGATCCCTATAAATGGAAGAGAAAGGGAACAAGGATTTGTTAAGTACCTACTATGTGCCAGGCACTGTACTGAGCATGTTACAAATAACATCTCATTTTATCCTTACAACAACCCTAAAATGTAGGTACTATTAGTATCACCATTTTACAGATGAGGAAACTGAAGCAGAGAGATTAAATGACTTGCCCAAGTTCACGCAGTGTCTTAAGTATTTGAAGTAAAATTTGAAATGAGATCTTTCTGATTCCATATCCTGTGCTTTATCCACTCTGCCACATAGTTAGTTACAAGAGAGCCATGTCATAAAAACCTAGAGAGGTGTTTCCCCTGAGATTTCATGGTAATTTGTTTTGCACCTCTCATACATTTGTCGTGTAATACATTGTATTACAATTATCTGGTTATATCATATGACCCTAATAAACAATTAGCTTTATAGTGGCACGGACTGTCTTACCTAAACTTTTTTTCACCTAAAACAAATCACCGTGTTTTGTATTTCAATAGACAGTATTTATTGAATCGCATCAAATTTCCGATCTGGAAGAGAAATCTAGAACAGAGGTGACAACAGAGCTGTCTAAACTCAGTCATAAAGCTCCTAAATGCAGCTTAAACCAGGTTAAAATGTAATTTGGAAATGTTTAACAGAATAAATAAAAATACAGCTAGATAACGTTTATTAAAGTCAATGTGTGGCCAGCAGGGGTGTGTCTGAGTTTGGGATCACTAGTCTAGACCTTCTATTCCCAACATTATCTGGCTAAGAATCTGCTCTGCCACATCCCCAGTAAGTGGTCATCAAGAATTCTAAGAAAAGGACTCTTGTCAGCTTCCGAGACCACATTTTCCCCTTTTAGATAAGGGGAACTTTGAGCAGTCCTAAACTATGTTGATTATTCCTAATCTCTAGTGCACAAAATGACAGTGAGAATAGCACTGACTTCACAGGGTTGTTGAGAGGATCAAATGATAGGATGTAAAGTGCTCTGCAAACCTTAAATCAATTAATAAATGCTGGCTTTTAAATTTTAGTAATGTTGTATCCATTGTTACATTCATACATAATTCATTTATACATAAATTAGAAAAGAATGTTGCTTTCACAGTGTTATTTTTTAACTTGGACGCTACTGTTTATATATGAGGAGGGCTCTTTTACTCAGCACTTTCAGAATGTGGTCTATGAAATTTCAGAATTTGCCCACGCTGTCTGTTACAGTTGTTGTTGTTGTGTTCCTGGATACTCTGATGGATGGTGTTAAAGAGGAAACATTGATGAGAAAAGTAAAGAAAAATTTTCTTTTGAAAATGTAGTTTCCTTTTTGAAAATGAGGGGAGGTTCTAAATATCCAGATATCTAAAAAGTAGAATAAGCAATTAATCCCTGTACAAAACACTCATGTGACTGCATAATAAAAGATCCACAATGATCTTGTTATGAGATTTTTCACCTCTTAAGACTTTTCATCATAAAATTATTTTCACTTTGCCATTCTTATACTGATTTAGAACCATAGGGATCTTTGATATCTATTCTCTAACTTACTGTGTATAGTCCAGCAGTTTTCAAACATAAATGTTATGGAACAAATCTGATATACTTGAAAAAGCAGTTCTGCATCATTTCTCCCTTCTACTTTCCTTCCCATTTGCCGGTGATTCATTGATAATGGTACTCAGTAAGTGAGGGAACTAGGCAATAACTTTGGTACTGATCATAGTTTTAGAGATGGAAGGATCTGAAAAGCCATCTTGTGTAAACTTCTCTCCCCACCCCCAATTTTAAACATGAGATCCAGAGAAGTAAAATCCCACCAGACACAAAAGTCAGGATTTGAACTCTGGTCTCTTGACTCTAAAACTAGTACTTTTTCCACTGTATAATAGAGGCAATACCAAAAGTCATATACTATAATAAATTTGTCATTTCTTTAAATTTAATTTGGATGCTATTCACAAGTGATCAGATAGTTTCTAGTATATTTTCTACCACTACAAGCCTTTGAGATTTGTTTCTATTATCATTATGTTATATGGATGACTTAAAGGGCTACAAACGCAAATGGAATTTCTCCATTATAATATTTTGTGGGAAATATCAGTAATTAAGTACAGTGTACATATGCCATTGTTTGCATTCTATTTGTAACTTCCATTTTGTAGCAAAATATCAACTCAAGGCATTTTCAATATGCAGTGCTACTGCAGTCTTCCTATGGCAAAAGTCACTGAAATCACCAATTTTCCTTACTTATACCAGATACCTGAGGCTTGAAATAATTGCTCTGAAACTGCTCATCATAACTTATTGCTTAATACACACAGGGACTAAAAATATCCTCTTCTAACAAGGGACAAGATTTAACAGATTGTTTTGCCAAAAAGGGGGAGGTCCTGAAACATGTTTATTCGGTGTGTTAGAAGACATTTCCAAAGCTCTTTTATATGGGAAACGAAAAATAGTATGAACTGAGAGTTTGAAGACCTGTTTCTCAGTTCTGCTCCTTCTCTGACGTATTATAGCATCCAGACAAGATTTTCATTTAGATTCTGGAACAGGCTATAAGATTCAGCTGGTTCCCTGACTTTCACACTGTTGGATCACCCTTTTCTTGATACTGTCTTAACAAGTGCTTGTTGACTTGACTTAATAAATATTTATTGACTTTACTTTTTTCTAGCTGGCCCAAAGGATGCCTCTGCCTACCTCAAATTAATCACATGCTTCTGTCTATACTGTTTTGGTAGTATTCTGTGTTGGGGAGGGGACAGAAGAGCCACAGTTGGTAGTAGATGGCTGTGAGGGATTGTGGGAGGTTATGAAGAAGGAAAAGGAGAAAAATGCCAGAATTCCTCCAATCTGAAATTGACATGTAATGCTTTCAACAGTATCTACAAGGAACATCTGCCTCAGCCACTGGCTTAATTCCAGTTTAGCAAATTATGTTGATTGCTATTAGGATGTGATTTCTAAACAACTCATTTTATTTCACCCCAGAAATGTATTCCTTCACTGGTGGAAAAAAGTATAGACATGATAATAATAATAATAATAACCAGTACATAGCATTGAAACCAAACAGACAAACAGAAACTCCAAAGTCTCCAGATATCCCCCTGAGGAAGTTAGAAGGTAATTATCATTATCCCCAGATTATGCTTGAAGACACTGATTCCAGTTAGATCGCTAACCCTTCCTAAGACTACACAAATGATGACTAAACTTAGAATGCCATCTGCATATTATTCTACCTCTATTAACTATAATGTCTAATCCACAAAAGGGGCTCTGTGGTAATAACAATAAAGTCTCCTTTTGATTGAAATATTTTTGTCATGGATTTTTTGGTTTGTTTGAGTATAGGTCTGTCAACAAACACTTATCAAGCACCCCCACATACCTGTGATTTCATTGCTGTAGGGAGCTTCTGATGACAAACTTCCCCTAGCATTGCAGAACCACACTTGTTCTGCAATTTTAATCTTAGTACCCAGGGCACTGAGAAATCATTGGCCAAGGATCCTGCAGCCACTAATGTTAGGGGCAGAATTCTTTCTGTTCTACCATGTTCTCTCTCATTATGAAAAGATACGGTGATATAATATGATGTTCCTTTATTATGAAATGTCTCAATAAATGAGTAAAATGTTCTTTAAAATATCCTTTTGAAAAACAGTTCTAAAAGAACTCTTTTTGGTCAGTAGAGCCTCTTACTAATAGGAATCTATTATTATTTGAGGATGTTTCTCTATTATCAGAAGAAGTGACATGAGAAAACTCATCTGAGGTAAAATCTAGTAGTTTTAACAAGCTCATAAGGGATGCTTAGGAAATAATATGTCATCAGAAACTGAGGTGAACATGTCTAACAATCTGGATGGCTATCTGCTATTTCTTTCAAATGTTAATTTTTTAAAACACACTTTAGCAGTGTAAGGAACCAGTCCTCTAAAAGTGAAGTCAGAATCTTTGTTGTAATTATTGAGGCTTTGCTGTATTGTTGCTGGTGAATATCACAATGTGGCTCCATCAGCAGCAGAACCCAAGACACGCCTTCAGGGAGTTCGAAAGTGAGTTACTGTTCCAGTGTAGAAAATAACAGAAGCCACTTCCTGCCCTCAAGTCTACAGTGCAGTTTTAAAAACAAACAAACAAAAAAAGGCCAAGCCCCCATGTTCAGATTTTTTGAGATAAGTAGAACACACCCTAAAAACTCCCTGATGACACAGTAAAGTTGACAAATGGTTTAACTCATCCAAAAAAGTCTAAGACAAGATTTCAGATAAAAAGCAAAGGAGGGTTTGTAACAACCTTTTAAAAGAAGACTTAAAAAAATTTTCTCCTAGATTTGACATCTTTCCAGCAACCTTTTACAGCCCCAAATAAGAGGGAATGTAATTGGTGCTCATAAATCTGAAACATTTGACAATTCCAAATGTTAACAAGGTTTTTTTTCATGTTTTAGCTTTCAAAAACAGCAGAGTCAAAGTCCTTTCTATAATAAGCAAATAGAAAGGGTGGGTAGCATTGGGAAAGAGTGTAGGTTTCTCTATACATGTCTAAATCAACTTCTGAGGCTTAAAATCAGTATCAGGTTTTATTGTTGATTTTTTCAAAGATACCTGTTAAAATAGTATTTTGTTTACCTCTAGCCCCAGGTTATTATTGTGACCTTACTGTTAAATAGCTGTTATTATATCCAAGCTCGGTTAGTTTGCTTCACTGGTAGATGGAATTACTTATTTATGTCTTCTGTATGTCAGGTTAATTTAATGACACATGCCCTACAACTGTAAGGCACGTACCACTGTACCACTAAGGGCTTTGGACAAAGTAAAAGAGGAAGAATGTTCAGATCACAGGTAAAAGATAACATTTCACATATATAGGGAGTGAGACCTGTGTTAAATGCAGTTTTGCCTTTTAAAATGAAATTGATTATCTTTTGTCCAGTCGTGAAGAGAGTTCAAGTTACTGTACAGAAATATATCTCCTTCCTTCTGGTATTTACCTATTTGTTGTTGTCATTGTTTTTAATGTACCTGTTTGTTCTTCCCATTTAAATTTTGGGCAGCATACTTTCTTTATTCAGTGCAGGGTTAACACTAGACACTACAGACATCCCGGTGGTTTAGAAAAAAAGAAACATTTGATGGATTAAAAAGTGGTTGGTTTACTAAATTTAGATGCCAGAAAGATTTGCATTGCTCAGCAGTGCTGTTCCCAAAATTCATATTGCCATCAATGGGAATTGCTGAGTAAAATCTCTGGAGAGGAAGAGGATTTTTTGGTTACGGTTATGATGTCATTTATTCATCACTTGTGTAACTCTTCAAAATATAAAAAGTAAAAAATCCCAAAGTGTTACAGTGGTGAAGATTTAAGTCTCTAAATACACATTTTTTAAAAACTACTTTTCCCAGTTGAATAAGCTCATGTATATTTGTTTAGGTTAATGGTTTGACCATGTCACATAGAAAGTACAGTCTTTAAATAGATGTTTTGCAGAAAAGTCAGTCTAGAAAATAGAAAAGCACACAAAAATCATACCTCCTAAAATGTTTTTAAACCTATAAATATGTGAAATTAATATTTTTCTTGCAGATCTCTTTTCCTCACAACTATATAGGTTTGTAAATACTTTTACAGTGTTTTTGTTTTAATTAAGCAGTTCCATTCTGTACCTTTGATCCAGTGGAGCTCTTCTGAGTTTTGTGGGAGGAAAAGTGAAAAGAGCAACCTGAACTCTTGGGCCAGCTTTCACAGAAGCAACACAATAAACTAGAAAGAATGTGGAACTAGGAACCCTACCCAGCTGAGTTCTTGTCCGAACTCTGCCACTAACTAGCTCTGGGACCTTGGCAAGTCAGTTCACCTCTTGGAACCTCAGTTTTATCTTTCAAATGAGAGTTGGACCAGATCAGTGACTCCTCAACTTTTTCTCTCATTGACCCCAAATCAGACTAGCTGTAAAATTACAGTGTGATGAATTTTGCAACTTGTGAGACTACATCCCACTAAGTTATAGAAGGGTTTTGATCTGCATCAATTGAAGGGAATACTAATACCTATAAAATTACAGATGCTTGTAATATATCCAAAAAACAGTGCAATTGAAATGGAAAAGTGACTTTTACAGTGTCTTTGCATCTCATTCTAGGTTGTACATTCTCTTCTTTTGCCACAATCTCTGACAGGAAATAAATATCTTGTCAGAGATTAGTTAACCCAGTTTCAGTTTTACTCTTCATCATGGTCCCAGTCCTCATTGAGCTTACTGTCTAGTAAGAAAATGAGATGCACACACTGCTAACCATGTTTGCAAAATAAAGTGCTATATGAGGTCCAAGGATGAAAGTTGTCGTTAACATAGGAGATCAGAGAAAAGGTGGTATTTAAATTGCAATTTAAAAGTCAAGTAATAATTCAAGGGGTTAAAATAAAGGTTGTAACTCTAGACCATTGTGAGAAAGGCATGGAGATGGGAAAATACAGTGGTGCTTATGGATAGAGACTAGTCTAATCTGACCATATCATAGGAATCTTAGATAAAGCTGGAGATGTGCAATGGTCCCAGATTGTGGTGTTCTGAATGATAAACAAAGAAGTTTGAGCTTTCCTTGGAAGACTGTCAAGAGCCACTGAACATTTCTAAGCAGAGTAACACTACTAAATCTACAGATAAGGAGCAGTAGCCTATAAGCATATGGGTCTTAGATAAGTACGCTAGACATCATGACAAAGAAGAAGATAATCTTTCAGAAATACTGGGCCTCTAGAGTTTGCAGTGAGCACATTTCATAATCATATGAGACATAACTTTGAATAAAAATCAACTCATATTACAGAACTTTTCAAGAGATTTTTGAATAATTGGGGGCAGATTTACTCTTAGACCGTAAAATCATAAACAAGTGCTTTATACAAATTTGGAGGTTATCTTATCCACTTCTCTCATTTTAGAAATATAAGAAACTATATGAGTCATGTTTTACTTCAGATGGCTATTATCCAAGAATATATATAAAATTGATTATTTAAAAGTAGCATAAAACTTTTTTAAATTATTTCTTTGGCCTATGCTATGGCAGTGCTATTATTTTTGAGAAAATCTTTAAGTACCTTGTAAACAACATTATCATTGTTAATATTATTAGGAATCAAATACTGCATCATGGTACAATGGAAAGACTGCTAGATTTGGCATCCAATTTGAATGCAAGGGCTTGAGATCAAATCCAAATCCTGGGATTCTAGATTCCCAGTTTGTTGGCTAAATCACTCAAAACCTCTCTGGGTCTCGGTTTGTTCATCTTTAAAAGCAGGGTGTTAGATGAACTCTTAAGGTCCTTTCTAGTTCGACATCTGTGATCCCATAATTTATATATTATACAAGTGATAAAAACAGTTCAATACCAACTGAAAAGAAGAATCTCCTGAATTTTCTTTCATGCCTAGCAAACCAAGAAAGCCTTAACCCTATAGTTATCCACTTCTAAACTGTCCAAATAAATCCCCTCTTGATACTTACCAACCTAAAGACATCTTCCATCTCCACCAATTATGTTGTATATTTAGTGTGATCTCAGAGGCTGGGGGGAATAGTGGATAGAGAGCTGGCCTGAGGGTCAGGAAGATCTGTTTGCCCCCTCTCTGACACTTATTGGCTATGACTTCATAAAGTCACATAAACTCTCAGTGCCTCAGGCAGGCAACCCTTTAAGACTATAAATTTTAGACAGTGTCTCTCTATGTTGGTAAAAGGAGCTTCCTCACTAGGAGTCCCCCCCCACCCCCGCACCATTTCAATCACAGGGATGGTTTCCTTCCTCTCCTCCCCATTCCCATTTATCCCTGCAAAAAAAAAAAAGTTTCTCTGAATAAAAATGAGGGCTGAAAAAGAAATGATCTAGACAGAGTTTCTGATCCCTTAATATCCCACCTAATCTAGCTGCTGTGTTAAATACTAGCAGCCTCCAACAGCAAACATGGCACCGCTTCATATCTGCAACATAACCACCCATGAGTTGCACAAACATTCGCAGGCACATAAGTAAAAAGCACAAATGGTTAGTATTCCCCATGCTGGCCATGTGACAGTCTACCCCTGTTCCACATTGGCCTCAGGAAAGGATTCAAGGTTTCCATAATCTGTGTTTCAATTCCAAACAGCCTGCTCTAAGAAGAGTGGCACACCCAGGTTTCTGCCTGAAACAAGAATTAAGAGCCAACTAGTCTCACTTTTTTATTTTAGTTCATTTTCACATGGTAGATAATCTCATTCTTCAACACCAGAGCCAGACACACAATTCTTAGTAGAGTTAGTACCCCTTGCCTATTTGTCTATTAAAAATAAAAACCATTTACAACTAACAGCTGTTTAAAATGAGTAGCAATATGTATTCCAGAATACACTTCAGGAAATTATATCATTTTTTATTTTGGTATGGTTAAAAACTGAAATGGTTTCAGAGACAAGTTTGATACTATCAAAACACTCACTAGGGCACCACCATAAGCAGGTATTACAACGATTAAAAACAGAACAAGCTAGCAAATGCTGCCCTCTTCAGCCTACTCAGAATTTTTTTTTTTAATTGAAGTCATAAAATCCCATTCCTTTAGATTAGAAATCTGTACTTCATGATTCTGGCACTATACCGTAGTTGAGAGTATTTCTTAGGAAAGCAAATATGAAACAATGAAGAATAAACATGAAGGTTGCAGATAAGAAATAGAGGTGTGGGGTCAAGTTATTGAACATGTTCTATAATTCATTCATGAAATATTTATTAGGTACCTCCTAAGTGTTTAGGTACTGTGCTTGCTTTGTGACAAAAAGAAGTCAGTAGTCTCAGAGAACTTACATTTCACTTGGGAGAGATATCATATATACTTGGTTCCCTTAAAAAAAAAAAAGATTTCAACTCATTCTTTCCCTCTCCCCAATCCTATGGCTGCTTTTTTTTTTCTTCCAACCAAAAAAGAAATGTATCTTCAACATTTTATTCAAACATTAAGAAGACTCTAGGCTACTGATTCATTTTGCTTCCTTATTTTTGTCATTCAAAATTGAATTTGACATCTATTTTAGCAGTTTCTCCCTTTTTTTATTTTAAACATCACTGTCTAGCTTCTAAAACTAGAGCTTTCACAAGCATCTATATAAAGTTATTCTGAATTTTCCTTTAATGGTCTTCAGTAGGTTCTTCCAGATGCATGTGACCTGCTGAGTGTGGTCTCCATTTTTCCGATATTCTTCCATTGTGAAGGCTCTAGACAGTATTAAAATAAGATCTCATTAAGAAAAATCTATAAAAAAAAAGAAAAATCTATAATATTGTACTTTAAGAAGAAAAGATATATAGAGAAAATGCATATTTAAAAAACAAAAAGAAATTGTGGTTCTTTAAGTCATACTGACACATAGATAACAAAAGCAGTGGCAATTCCTCTAATGCATCAAAACTGTTTTAATTCCACATGGGATTAGTATGACATAGTCTGAATCAAAGCAACTACTAGTTTTTAAACTTTTATTTTATCTGATTTTCAATTTAAAAACATTTATTTTCTGTTTCTTCAACCTCTTCTTCTCTCCTCTCCCATTTTAAAAATCCTTGCTGCATTGTCCAAGTCCAAAAGTGTATACCTCATTCTGCATCTTGAATCCACTACTTTTCTGTCAGAAAGTAGAATAGCAAGATTTATCACTGGTTCTCTGGAATCATGGTTGGTCACTGCATTAGTCAGAGATCCTAATTATATATTATCCTCTTATTTTTTCTCCCTTCACTCTACATCAGTTCATACAAGTCTTTCCAGGTTCCTCTGAAACCATCCCTTTCATCCTTTCTTAAAGTACAGGATTAATCCATTATACATGTAGACCAGAATTGGCTCAGCTATTCTCCAATTGATAGGTACTCCTTTAGGTTCCAGGTTTTTTTTTAATGCTACAGAATGAGCCCCCAAAAAATTACAGTTCTCCAGTTGACTAGACAAGGTTTCCTGTTTTTAATTGTTCATATCACTAATATATAATTCAAATCATCAAATCCAGATCAATAAAATAGTGGTGCTGTTCTCAAGAACGCTGATTATAACAGAATGGAAATGGGTTGATTACAAAGAAAATTAACCTTTTTATAACCTTGTCTATCCATAAGTAATCAACATGATTCGCAGGTTCTTGATTCAGATCATATTCTGTTTTCCCTTGTCTAATCCTTTTCCCCTCTCCAAAATCCCTGCATTATCTCGAATTGACAAAGTAAGAAATGAACTGAATATTATTGTCTCCCTTGTTAGATAGTGAGCTCCCAGTGCTTAATACAGTGCCTGGCACATAGTAGGTGCTTAGTAAATGTTTATTGATTGACGGATGTTACATTTGACTCCAATCATCAAATATTTATGAAGCAATTACATTTGAAATAAACTGTGTTAGGTGCCTTGGAGGTGAGTGCGGTAGAGGTGTAAGAAGCAGTCTCATTATCAAAGACTCTAATCTGTTTAAGCAGACAGATCCTATGCATAAAAAGATAAATAATAATGCAAGGCAATGAATAGTGAGTGTTAAATGCCTAATATAGACAAGTTGTTGCTATAAGAGCTCAGAGGCAAGAGTGAATCCTGAGAAATGAGGTGGGCAGGAAAGAACTTTGTTCTGTGGAGGAAGTTAGACTTCAGCTGAACTTGGAATCTGGGGTTAGAGAAACAGATAAGATCATAGACCGGGACTTAGAGGTCATCTGATACAGTCTCCTTCTTTTAGAGAGGAAGCAACTGAGAGATTGTGACTTGCCCAAGTTCAAACAGGGCAGTAAGTGTTAGAGGCAGGATTTAAACTCAGATCCCTTAACTCCAGAGCCAGCACATTTCTCATCTGTACCATACTGCCTCCCAGGTCGTAGAAGCAACATGAGCAAAGGATGTCCACACTGTGTTCAGAAGTCACAACAAAATTTACTCTTATAGGCTTCTGAAGTTACTTTCAGAAATGTTAGCCACGCTCTTTGGAGGAAAACATATCTTCAACACCACAGTAAAGAACTACCCACACTCCATTACAGCCCCCTAAAATGCTGTGGCATCTCCAATTATCTTAGATCCACTACACAAGTTCCATATGGAAATTTTACCTATTGTTTCAAACCAGCTTAACGGTACAGCAGCTATAACACCTTGGCTGAGATTTGCTTTAGGTACAATTTTCATGAACATACTTTTTCCATGTTGCATGATTTAAATAAATTTTTAAAATATATTTAAATTCATTAGGAGATCTGTAAACCCTAAGGAAGTCTATGGAGAACTCCTTTCACAAAGTGACTGATTATTCAGAATCAC
Source organism: Phalanger gymnotis (assembly GCA_028646595.1). Classification (NCBI taxonomy): domain Eukaryota; kingdom Metazoa; phylum Chordata; class Mammalia; order Diprotodontia; family Phalangeridae; genus Phalanger; species Phalanger gymnotis. Next base: position 194,693,796 of record CM053622.1, on the reverse strand, counting down.
AGGATCACTGATTTCTAGCCGAAAGGGACCTCAGAGGCCAACTATTCCAAAACCCTCTCTCTAAGTTGTCTTTGATAAATCTAAATTTTCACAGATTTAAGTTGTTTAAAATACTGTCTCCTATACTATTGAAGTATAGCTATCTCTAAAAGAAAGAAAAGAAGGCCTGGATTGTCTTGATGGCTATTTCTTATGGGGAATGTTTGAATTTCTGAAGTGAACCAGTCAGTGCTAAGGTACGTTACTATAGGAAATGGTATATTGACTCAATAGGACTTTTAATATTTAAACTTATCTCTGACGGTGTCACAGAAATTGGTAACTTTGACACCGATCACAGTTACATTGGTAACATCAGTGCAAAAGAGAAACGTTATGTTAATGCAATATTAGGTGTCAAATTAAAAAGTCAGGAAATGCAAAAGTTATGGTTCTCATAACAACGTTAACTCGCCCACATTGCACATGCTGAATAATAAAGTATATATTTAACCACATAACTAGTAATCCAAAATTCTGCATATGTGCGGTGTGGGCGAGTTAATGTTACTACTTTTATATTTCCTGACTCTCCCTTATTTTAATTTTCAAGTCTTACCATTACATGAACATAATTGGAGGGACAGTAAATTTGCAGACAGTTTTGGAAGGTTTGAGGTGCTTAGGAGATTTTAATCTTTATTTCTGAGGAAAAAGTGAGAGAGAATTTCAGAGTTTTGTTTTGTGTTGTTTTATTGTTTTTCTTTTCCTGAAAAAGATATAAAGGCCTTTGAATTGGGTCTGAGCAATTATGTATGCTACAGGAACATGACCTTTTGATTCAAGCAGTAGCATTGCAAAATAGAAACATAACTAAAAATCCTTTTAACATTTTAAGTGTACACCAATAAAACTATTTTTATTTCTTCAGACATAGCAAGTAGATCCCTATACCTTGTTTGAACATCTGTTCAGCCATTTTTATCTGTTCATAAAAATGTTTTATGGGCAAAACACAGAGGCATATTATTCTTCCTATTCATAATGATAAAGGTAATAACAGTTGGTCTGAAAACCTTTCTAGAAAGTTCTACCACCTGAAAGAAATTTCAGAAAGAAACCTTTAACACGAAAGATGGTTTTTTTGAAATTTGGATATAAACAGAGAAACAGTAGTTTAAGGTAGAAGTGCTACTAGAAATATTTTAACCATTCTATAGAATATGTAAAATTTACATTGTTTTCTGACACCATCTTTTTTCACATGAAAGACTTTCAAGGAAGATTTCACAAGCTACGCTTGTCGACATGATCCAGAACTTCCCTTTTATAGGTTCCATAAACCTTTAGAGAATCACAGAAATCTAGAATCAGAACAGAACTGCACTGACCATCTAGTCTAACACATACCCAAAAAGAAATCCTATAAATGCCCTATAAAGAAATCCTATAAACTCTATAAATACCCAATGAGTAGTCATCTGGTCTCTAGTTGAAGCCTTCCAGCAATGAGAAGCACCCCATTTTCTAAGGAAGCCCATACCATTTGGGGTTCCCCATAATTGTTAGGAAGTTATTCCTTATCCTCAAACCTGAGTTTGCCTTCTTGGATTTTCCACCCCCTGTTCCTAGTTTTGCCTGCCAAAGTCAAACAGAACAATTCTAATCCCTCTTGTACAGGATGATATCCCTTCCAATATTTGAACACTAGTTGCTCGTCCTCCTATTTGTCCTTTCCCCCATTCAGAGTCTTCTCTTCTCCTAGCTAAACATCCTGTTTTTTCAACTTCTTGTCTCATGAGATGGATTCAACACCTTTCTCCATCCATCTCTCAGCCATCCTTCCTCTGGATTCCTTCCAGCTTTTCAAAGGTTTCCTAAAGTGTGGTGCACAAAACGTACTGTAGATATGGTCTGACCAAAACAAGAGTAGGAAGGGACTAAGACTTCCTTATTCCTGAAAGCTGTTGTGCTCTCTTAATACAACCCAAGATGATATTAGCTTTTTTGGGAGCCACGTCTCCCTGCTGACTCATGTTGCAGTCTACTGAAGCCCCCAGATTTTTTTTAGAAAAATTTCTGTCTAAACATGCCTCCCCCAACTTACACTTGTGACATTGACTTTTGAACCCCACAATAAGACATTTAATTTATCCCTATTGAATTTCATCTTGTTAGTTTTGGCTCAGTGTCAAGATCTTTTTGGATCTTGCCCATTTTATCCCATGTTAGTTATCCTCTCCTATCCCTCCTGGCTTTTTGATGCAGTCTGAAAACCTAATAAGCATATCATCTATCCCTTTATCCAAAGCATTAGATAAAGGGGATAGTTAAATAGTTCAAGCGAGGTGCAAATTCCTAAATATTCTGCTTTCTGTTGGTTCACACCAAAAAAAAAAAAACACCTCCCGGTTCTCTTAAAGGAACAACATGAATTGCTGGTCTCAATTGAATTTGCCTAAGAAGAATCCAAGCAAACTCACAAGGATTGTTGCATATAAGTTAATAGTGAAAAATCCTACTGCCTACATCTTCCTATTCATGTGTTGTGTATTGGACAAATTTTGAATCATACGCTGAAAAGTTTTCCCAAAGACTGTTTTGGTTACAGTTTGACTCATGAAGAACGTCTTTCCCATAGCTCAAGCTATCAAATTGGAGTTGGCATAGGATATTGACGTGTCTCCCAACATTTTCTTTACATAAGTAACTATCTGATGGGGTTTAATAGTACTAACCACTTGGCAAAGAATTAGACAGAATTAATTGGGGAATAGCTAAACAAGTTGTATATGATTGTGATGGAATACTATCATGCTATAAAAAATGGTGAGCAGGATGCTTTCAGAAATACCTGGGAAGATTTAAATGAACTGATGAAAAGTGAAGTGAGCAAGACCAGGTGAACATTGTACACAGTAACGGCAATTTTGTACAGTGATAAACTTTGAATGATATAGCTATTCTTAGCAATCCAAGACAATTACAAAGTACCTATTGTTATTGCGCCTTTAGTGAAAGAATTGATGGAGTCACTAAGCAGATTGAAGCGTATTTTGTTTTTTACTTTATTTTTCTTGGGGTTTTTTTGGTCAGTGTTTTATGACATGGCTAATGTGGAAATGTTTTGCATGTCTGCACATGTATAATCTATATCAAATTGTTTGCCTTCTCAAGGAGGGGAATAGGGGAAAGAGGGAGAGAATTTAGAACTCAAATTTTTTAAATGAATGTTAAAAATTTTTACATGAAATTGAGAAAAATAAAATAGGAAAGAAAACAAACATACTTCAGATCCCAGGTATGGGAAGAAAAAAATGATGCTAACCACAGCAGCATAGCAATCAATAAAGTCAAATAGAGCACCTCTTTTCTTGGAGTTCACTGATCTGAAAATTGACTCATTGACTACATTCCCATCTAATTCTTCTAACCAAAGAGAAAATGGTCAAATAAATAGCAATTAGCAAGAATAGGGGATGTTGGGGCAGCTACGTAGTGCAGTGAGTAGAGCACCGGCCCTGGAGTCAGGAGGACCTGAGTTCAAAGCTGGCCTCAGACACTTGACACATTTTCTAGCTGTGTGACGTTGAGCAAGTCACTTAACCCCAATTGCCCTGCCTTCCCCCACCTCCAAAAAAAAGAGGGGATGTAATCCAGTTCAGTGGCTTCCAGAGTTTGAGCTATGTCTCCCCAGAGCTGTAGCATGGTGCCAAGGGATTCATTATCAAACAACCAGAGGGTAGGAAGATGGGTCACATCGAAGCCTCCCCATGATAGCCAGCCAACCATAAGATTGTCTCTGACACAACCCTACCATTCCTTTTACTCAGTACTCACCCATGCCGTCCCATCCTACCATTGGCCTTCTGTGGCTGCCTTTGCTTTAACCTCTGTGGATAGTTGTAATCTAATTCTGAGAGGCACCCACAGCAGTTGCTGCATAGCAAAATTCTCCCTCCACCTTCTAGAATCCCTTCATTTTGTCCTCCATCGCCCAATTAACTCATGGTTACCTCATAGCAAGCAGACTCTGTGCTCTAGAGCAGTGATTAGTAAAAGCCATTGTCATTTTTTTAAAGGCCATTTTCTATCCTCCCCTTTTCTCTTAAGTGGAAGAGTGAGTTGCACATAATGAAAAGGTCTAGGTGGGTTATGATAGGAGTTGCAGATCTCCTTACAATTTCTTTTCCCAAAAACCTATCCTTCTTCCAAACTGCCCTATTACTGCTGAAGGAATCACCCAGGTTTGAAACCTTAGCATCATCTTTGACTCCTAACTCTCCCTCACTTCATCTATCCAGTTATTTGCCAGACTTAACCCACTTTCCAAAAGCACAGGTCTGACCAGGTACTCCTCTATTCAGTAAGCAACAGTGGACTTTAGAAGCAAATAATATTTTACTTTATCTTACCCTTTTTACATTTCTATTTTTGCACATTTTACAATTTACATAATTATTAGTGCATTAGCACATGTATGTAATTTATAAATAAGTATAAATTATGAATAAGTGCATACATTGAGAACACACTATTTTTTTATTGATGGGGTAAAATGATCAAAGCACTTTGTAGACAATTGAACTAGTCTAGATTCAGATGGAAAAAGTAGAGCTTAGGCAAGTCATCACTGCTTTTTAACCTGTGTAGAATTTGGAGTCAGAGGCTATACTTAAGTTTGACTCCTACCTCTCCCACTTAATACATGTGTTACCTTGGGCAAGCCAGTCTCTCATGGCTTCAGTTTCCTCATCTGCAAAATAAGGGGGTTGGTCTCAAAAACCTATAAGGCCCTTTCCAGCTCTCAGTCTAGAATCCTATGGGTTAAAAGCTGAAGTTCTGCGGTTAATGAGCTCTGTGACCTCAAGCAAATCATTTACCTTCAACTAGTAGCTAGAAATAATGTACTTCTTCCTCTGCTTCGCTGGATTGTTGTTAAAATAAAATAAAGCAATAGATATGAAAATGCTTTGGGAAAAAATGTAAATGCCAGGTAAATATAACAATATTAACAATGTATGTAAGATAAAATGAATATGAGTCTTTATTCGGTTTTTTTAAAGTGGAAAGCCAGCAATATTAGTGTTGAATTACTGGATAAATCTTTGCTGCTGAAATATTGTCTTTCTTATTACATAATGGGATGTAAACCATCCTTCTTTAAACCAACAACATAACCATACCAAGCTTTGTTAGATTTTGGTATAGAGTCGGCGTGGCTCAGCCAGGTGAAATTAATCAAATTAACAGACCTTGAAATACACAGTGCCAAACCTGTCTCATTAGAATACTCAAGCAAATTTAAAATTAATTCAAAGGTGTGGATAAAGGACAAAACCCAAATCAATCTGGCTGACTGTATAGACCAGAGTTAAAGTTAGTATTTAGTATAAGTAGCTTTAGGCTTTGAAATATCCCTGACTGTGATGACTGTATTATTCATCTCTGTATTCTCCATAGAGTTTAGCATTGTATTGCTTTAAAAATGGTAGACGTCCAATAAATGTAAAAAGGATGAATGAAAGGCTTCTAAGATATTATACCTAACCATGTGCAGGATTTAAGAAAACCCTGAAGCCCCTACAAGAAAGGAAGGGAAAGGGGGATGGGAGGGGAATGGGGTGACGGAGGGGAGAGCAGACTGGGGAACAGGGCAACCAGAGTGTACGCCATCTTGGAGTGGGTGGGGGGAGGAAATGGGGAGAAAATTTGTAATTCAAACACCTGTGAAAATCAATGCTGAAAACCAAACATATTAAAAAAAAGAAAAAAGAAAACCCTGAAGCGATAGCAATGGAGAAAATTAACCAAGAAGTATAGGAGTATGTTAGTACTTTGGTAACTTTAGGTACCTGATTGTTTTCAGGGCTGGGGATGGGAGGAAATGGGGGGGGGGGGCAGCGTAATTATTATTTCCTTCATTTCTAAAAGCTAGAACTTCCTTTCATTGTGCCATTTGCTTTTTGTGGCTGTATCAATTCTATTTTATTCTTGCTTTGTAACTCCACAGGTCAGAATTGGGATTTTTTTCCTATTGCTATCTCTGTGTTTGAGGCACCTTCCTGAAAGAGTCAAAGTTATGGAGCTCACTGATGTTCCTTGAATTCCAATTTTTCAAGGGTATAATACACAGTGACAGTTTTGATGTGTGCCAGTGGGTGTGGGTATCAGACCCTGCACCTCAATGTTCCCTGCTTGCATAATGTAAAAATTCAAATCCAGCTTGTCAAATTGAAGTGTCTCTGAGTTTCCTTGGAAACTCACTGAAGATATTTATAAAACTTCTCATAGAGATAATATCAGAAAGTGATGGTTCTTTTTTATCCAGCTAATCCATACTCTGGATTTAGCTATGATAATTGGGAGGAACTCACCAGTGAGGCAACTGCATGGTCTGACTTTATTGTCAGAGCAGGTTCTAAAGGAATTCTTTTTCACATCTCCATGTTAAAGAAAATATCAGAGAAAGAATGTTCTGGGTCAAGCTATGGCAAAATTTTAAAACATAAAATGATAAAAGAAAGAAAATACTAAAATAGTGACTCTCTATCCATATTCCACAAGAAGTGAGATAATGAGAGTAGCTCACATTTCTATAGAATTTTTATGTTTATAAGCATTTTCCTCGAGGCAGTCCTGTGAGGTAGGCGATAAAAGCATTACCCCCATTTTAAAGATCAGGAAACCGAGGTTTAGAGAAGGAAAGCTGCTGGAACTTAGTCCTTAGTATCATCTTTACAAATCTGGTACTTTATCATCTATAAATTCTATGTTGATAATGCATTATAAATGAAAATAGATTTAATATCTTGCTGTTGTTTCTGTTTATAATATTATCTGAGGCATCTCTTAGAATTTAAAATTTTTTGTCCCACAAAAGTATAGGTTTTTATTTTACACAGAAACAGTTGTTCAGATAGGATTTAGATTTAGAGCTCAAAAGGAACCTCAGGAGTCATGGATTCCAACCCTCTTCATTCTGCAAAAAGGAAAATTGTGACCCAGAAAAAATGAAGTGGCCTACTGAAGGTAGCAGCTGTAGGAGGTGGCAGAACTGGGACTTGAACTCAGACCTTCTGACTACAAATCGAGCATCCTTTCCGCTGTATCATGAGGCATACCTTGCTTTATCTAGCCTTCCTCAAAAGTCTTGTGTCAGATTCTTTTTTGCAATTATAATCATTTTAAGTATACTGGAGAAATTTTCTGTTGAGACATTGGTAATTTCTTTCTTTAAATATTCAGATAACCATCCATGGCTCTATCAGTTTTGTAAATTAAGATTGTTATTTATTGGATTTTTTTTTGGTGGCACATTGTTATATTAAAACACCAGAATTTTCCATGGAGTTTCAGGGATAAATGAGACATTAAAAATTGCATAGTAAAATCACCTGATTTTATAGATGAGGAAGCTAAGGCCTAGGGAGACAGTGATTATGGCTAAAGTCACAGCTATATTGTGAAGCCCATCAGTTATTTCCTCATTTTTATAGCTGCTGAAAGGTTTCAGTGTTCATTAAATACATCTTTCCTATAGAAAAGCCCAGAAATTTATCAAAATAACCCTTCTTAATTATTCATTACTATATTTGAATGTGATTCCCAAATGTCTTAGCAAAAAATACTTCAAGGAAAAGAGCACAGTTTTAAGTTTTGTACAGAAGGTACCGCATTCTTCCACACCCACACTGTGATCTTTCCACCTGATCTTTCGTTCAGTTGGTATAACGTAAGGAATATATATTTGCATGCATGTTTCTCTTTGTGCTGTTATTTCTGTAATGTTTCTTCTTCAAGGCAACAGGATTCCTTTCTACCCTGACTTATTTGGATTGGCTCTTCCCAAAATTAAACAGTGATATTTAACAAGTCCATCTCGGTGGTACATATTGAGGAGGATAACATCTTTGTTTAACACCGGCACTGGAGATTCTCTCACCTTTATTCTTTCCACCTTTTCCATTTCTTTTCCAAAAAAAAATGCATACTTTCAAGGGTATATCTAATATGCAACAAAGCCAACAAAAATTTAAGATTAACTTTCTTCTTCCTCAACTTTTATTTCAGTAGCCTCCTGATGGCATTATTCAAATTATAGAACTCTTTTCACCTCTAAAACTGTATTTGGTGGTAATGTAATATCCTATTTTTGAAATAAAATAGAATATTAGAGAAGGAAGAAACCTTAGAAATCACCAAGTTCAACCCCCTCATTTTACTGATGAGAAAATGGAAACCCAAAAAAGTGACGTGACATATCCAAATTGCATGGCTAATGACACTACTAGTAGAGTCAGAACTAAAACCCAACTCCTGATTCCCTGCTAGGACTTCAGTTATTACCTCCTTCCCACTGTAGCTACAAATTTCTGCCATATTCAGAGATAGCATGAAACTTCGATTTAGTGAGTATTGAAGATGTTTATGATGGCAACCGTTCCGATCACCTGGCTGGTAGGTCAAGTTCTCAGCCAAGCAAACTCTCATACTCCTAAGTGTGAAAACATTTCATACAGTGAGTTCAGCACTGCAATATATGTTTTATTCAAAAGAATTTTCTCTTAACTAAAGGGTCCATGCTGAGCTCAGCATCTGATGCAGTTACAAAGAAGGTGAAAGCTAATGGACATAGACCATTTACCAAAAGATCGGGCTAGCTCCCAACTTCACCATTTCTTCATGTCATAATTAGAATTCTGCTTGTTGGAATTAAATGACTGATAGTGACAAGGTGCCTGTCTGTCTTATCCTATGAGTACTGTAGGGCACTTTAATAATTATAGTTCTTTGAACTTTTGCAGATGTAGCAGGCTCTGCACTTACTCTCCCAACTCCCACTCTCCGACAGGCCAACTCCACAGACCTAGTTATTCTATCTTCCCACAGGATACTAGGGGCATTCCTGAGATGTTGGGGAGTGGTCTTCTACTGTCATACTTGAAATGTCTCTATGGATGTGCTTGTCTTTCAGGCAGCCGCAGCATAGCATTTTTATAGCGCTTTATGGTTTGCAAAGCTTTTTATATATATTATCTCATTTGATCCTCACAAAAACCCTGTGAGGTAAGTGCTACTGTTATGCTTATTTTACAGATGAAGAAACTGAGGCAGAGAAAGATTAAATGATTTAGCCAGGGTGACACCTAGGAAATGTCTACAGCAAGATTTGAAGTAAGGTCTTCTTGACTCCAAGTCCAGCATTCTGTCCATTTGCTCTTGATCCACCTTGTTGATGCCAATTTATATCAGTCAGCTAGACTTAATTCACTTTTAGAAAGAGGTATTTACTATAGTGTATGGTTGGTGAGTAAGACAAAATGCCCCCCCCAAAAAAGTCTGTGATATACTATGATATCCCACCTGTACATACAGAGTCCAAAGGAAAGTAAGCTCATGGTCAGAGCACATGTGGCAAAAAAAAAAAAACCCACCTCCTAGAAGTCTTTTTTTTTTTTGGAGTCTTTAAGGCTTTCTCTTTAGATATGATGTAGCTTTTCTTCTGGACTCCTTGTAGAACAGAAACTGCCTTTCTGCAGCTTATAGTTTCTAGTCTGTACTCAGGCTTCATCCATTCTGGGGTTGCTGTGAGGACTAAGACACTGATGAAAATGTCTAAATCCTTCAAACCTCTGAAATTCAAAAGGCCTTTCTCCCAACAAGGGAAAGGGGAAGAGACCAAGACCAAGTCTAGAGCTTTCTTCCTTCCCACTTACAAGTCATTCCTTCTTGGGTTGGCACTCTGGCCACTCTACTGCCAGACAGCCATCCCTCAAGCTAGCTTGCTGGTTTTACATAAGCCCTACAGGATTTGACCAAGTCCTTCAAATAAACAATCTGAACAGATTTCCTGTTGATGAGATGTCTCAGACTTGTTCACACCTAGTTCACACCTTCAAATGATTTATTCAATTGAAATTTGCTTTCATTTGAAGTATTCCAATTTTGGCACCTTGCCGGTTGTTTTAAGCGGGATAAAGGTGATTTCGTTGATTTTTTTTTTCAAATTGACCTCCACATTTGCCCTTATAATAGCTTAGGTAAATAATAAAGTAAAATATGTTAAATGCACAGTTCACTTGGTTTATTCTGTGGTGACACTTCCTTATCTCCTTAGTCATTAGTAGCATTCTCTTCCTCCTCAGATTATTAAGCTACTGTCTTATATCTCTAGTCATTTTTATAGCCAGACTCTTAGAAAAATCTATCTACTTTCATTGCCTCAATCCATCTCTCATCTCATTTATCAGCCTTTCACAGCCTGGCTTTTCAAGGAATTATTTTCTTCAGTAAGCTTTTGGACCTCTTTTTCCATTTGACCAATTCTGCTTTTTAAGGCATTCTTCTCCTTGTTGTCTTTTTGGACCTCTTTTACCATTTGGCCTAGTCTGCTTTACAAGGTGTTATTTTCTTCAGTATTTTTTTGTGTCTCCTTTACCAAGCTGTCGACTCATTTTTCATGATTTTCTTACATCACTCTCATTTCTCTTCCCAACTTTTCTTCTACCTCTCTTACTTGATTTTCAAAATCCTTTGAGTTCTTCCATGAGACCAATTCATATTTTTCTTGGAGGCTTTGATGTAGGAGCTTTGACTTTGTTGTCTTCTTCTGAGTGTGTGTTTTGATCTTCCTTGTCACCATAGTAACTTTCTGTAGTCAAGAGGTTTTTTTGCATTGTATGCTCATTTTCCTAGCTTATTAGTTGACTTTTAAGTCTTTGTAAAAATAGGGCTCTGCTTCCAGGGTGGAGAGCACACTGTCACAAGTTTCAGGGGGTTTGTGCAGCTGTTTTCAGAGGTACTTCTAGGAACCTGTAAGTTTTCAGTTCTTCTTTGTACATTAAGAGATCAAAGGGCTTGGAATACGATATTCCGGAGGTCAATGGAGCTAGGATTAAAACTAAGAATCACCTACCCAGCAAAACTGAGTATCATGTTCCAAGGCAAAATATTGACTTTCAATAAAATAGAGGACTTTCAAGCTTTCTCAGTGAAAAGATCAGAGCTGAATAGAAAATTTGACTTTCAAACACAAGAATCAAGAGAAGCATGAAAAGGTAATTAAGAAAAAGAACAAGAAAAAGAAATTGCAAGGGACTTACTAAAGTTGAAATGTTTTGTTTATATTCCTACATGGAAAGATGATGTGTATGATTCATGAGACCTCAGTATTAGGGTAGCTGAAGGGAATATGCGTGTTATGTATTTATATATATATATGTATATGTGTGTGTGTTTATGTATATATGTGTGTGTATGTATATATGTATGTGTATGTATATATATATATGTGTGTGTGTGTGTATATATGGAGACAGAGAGAGAGAGCAGGCACAGGGTGAGTTGAAGATGAATAAGGGATGGGAGAGGAATATATTGAGAGAGAGGGAGATAGGG
>CM053622.1:194619474-194681917 GCA_028646595.1 Phalanger gymnotis | reverse complement strand
GGGGAGAGAATTTGAAACTCAAAGTTTTAAAAAATAGATGTTCAAAAACAAAAACAAAAAAGTTTTTGCAGGCAACAAGAAAATAAGATACACAGGCAATGGAGCATAGAAATTTATCTTGCCCTACAAGAAAGGAAGGGAAAAGGGGATGGGAGGGTAGTGGGTGACAAATGGGAGGGCAGACTGGGGAACAGGACAACCAGAATATATGCCATCTTGGAGTGGGGGGAGGGTAGAAATGGGGAGAAAATTTGTAATTCAAACTTCTGTGAAAATCAATGCTGAAAACTAAATATATTAAATAAAATTTATAAAAAAAATTAAAAAAAAGTTTTCAGTTCTTCTAAGGTAGTGTGATCTAAGGAGAGGTGTTTACTACTCTTCTGGCCTGTGCTCTGGTCTGTGAGCCACCACAAGCACTCTTTTATGCCCTTGAACTGTGAAGAGGGTCCCCCCCTTCACTGTGGCTGCAAGCTCTGCTATGCTAGTGTTCCTTCTTGCCTTGAGACTGCCAGCCAGGACCTTAATCCAAGTATGGGCAAAGCAACAGAGTCCTGCCTCAGTGCTAGTAAAAAGACTCCTGTAATTTCCTTCTGACCAGTTGTTTGCCCCTCTTGCTGTCTGGGGGCTGAGAGCTCCAGAAGCAGCTGCTGCGGCTGCCAATTCAGTCACTCACAAGGCATGCTCCTGGTTTCCTGGGGCTGGGGCTATGCTAGCACAGCCTGTGCTGGACTGTGCTCTACTCTCACCTAGGTACTACAGACCCTTCTTGCTGACTTTCTAAGTTATCTTTGGCATCTGTGGACAGAGAGGTCTGGAAGCTATCACTACTGCCAGTGAGACAGTTGCCCTGAAGCCTGCTCCGGGTTTGGTGGGTCCCAGTCTGCACTGCCATGGCCTGTGCTGGACTGTGTTCCTCTCTCACCCTGGTGCAACAGACTTTTCCTGTTGACCTTCCAGATTATCTTGAGCTGGAAATTTGTTTCACTCTGTCTTTTTGTGTGTTCTGCTCTGGAATTTGTTTAGAGTCATTTTTAAGAGGGTTTGGGAGTGAGCTCAGTTGAGTCCCTGCCTATACTCTGCCATCTTGACTCTGCCTCCTCCCACAACCTGGCTTTTGACTTTGTTATTCAATTGAAATGGGTCACTCCAGTTAAAACTATTTTTTAATTGCCAAATCTGATGGCATTTTCTCAATCCTCATCCTTCTTTCTATAGCATTTGATACTTTTGCCTTTCTTCCTTGGGAAGGACTATTTTTTCATACTCTCTCTTTGGTAGTTTTCATGACTCTCTCTTGGTTCTCCTCCTACTCATCTTACTGTTTCATCTCAGTCTCTTTTTTCTGGATCATCACCTACAGTTGTCCCCCATCTATTGATGTACCTACCCCAAGGATCTGTCCTCAGCATTCTCTCTCTGTTGTTTACTTCATATGCTTCCAGGAGTTTTATCATCATCCTGATTTAACCTTATTTATCCCCAAGTGCCAGCCATGGGTTACCAGATGTTTAATTGGACATTTTGTACTAACTTTGCTCTAAGCATCTCAAATTCAACATGTCTAAAACAGAACTCCCTTTTTCCCCCTACACCAACATTCTTCTACAATTCCCTGCTTCTGTCAAGAGTATCGTGTGTATATTGTGTCCGTCAATAGAATGTAAGCTCCCTGGGGGCAAGGACTGTTTGGTTTTTAACTTTGTTTCCCTAATTCTTAGCATAGTGTGCCTCTCATACAGTAGTAAGTGATTAATAATTGCTTATTGTTTAGTAGGTTCATTGATTGTTTTGCTTACCTCTGTAGATGTCGTGTTCCCTGCTTGTAGGGCAGGGATACTTTTCATTTTCGTCTTTGGCTCCTCATGTTGAACCCAGTGCTTTGCATATGGTCGTCAATAACTAATACTAATTGATTTAGTACGTAATGTGTAGCCCTACTTTCCTTTGGCTGACTCAAGGTTTTGTCTCATCTGTGTCCTAAAGCATAACAGCATGAATGGTTAAACCCTGATTCCTCAGAAATTCCTCAATACATATGTTGAAGATATGTATGAAATCATTGTCAGTTATAATTTATCAAACGCCCCCTAGTGGGAGAGCAATGTGCTAAATGGATGACGTAATAGAAATGTTGAAGATATGATGTATGACTTCACTGTCCATAAAGTCTAGTACAACAAGTGCCCATTTACCTAAAAATAGTGGAATACAAAGCTAATGTTTGGGCATACTGAATGGCTTAAATAGAAATTATTTTAGGAGTTCACAGAAGAGAGAAATCATTTAAGATTATTACAATTAGAAGAGGAAATAGAACTTAAGTTGAGTCTTGGAGGAAAACAGAGGAAAAGAAAGGCATTCTAGGCAAGAAGAATGATATAATGAAATCCTTGAGCACAGGAATACTTACAACAGGTCTGGAGAACTGAGAGTTGATTATGGAAAGAATGTAGAGCTCAGGTGTTCTTTTGTGGTCTATAAAGGGGATTAGTAGCAGAAAGGTTGAAGAAGCTAAGATGGAACCAGATTGTGGAAGGCCTTGAATGCCAACTAAAAACTTTGTTACATTGGCCAGTAGTTCTTAAACTTTTTATAATAATTGAACTTTAGGAATCTTGATAAACCCCTGGTAGTAAGATCTCTTAAAATATTCATAAAATGTCTCCAACTACATAAACTTGATTTTGAAAGAGACCATTGAGTATTTCTGCTCCTTTGAAAAATTTACTCCCTTAAAGTTTCCAGAAGAAGAAACCTCTTGTCATCACTTCTAAACCTGCCATTTTACTTCCAGCCCACTTAGTAGAACGTATTTTTTAAATCTTTAAGAACCTTATTTGCTTTCAGCCACAACAAATCTCTTTCACGGGGCCAGTGGGAGAAGATGTAGATACTAAGATATGGTAGTTCACTCCAAGTCAACGTAGAATCAAAGAGGAGAGAGACCGCTTTTGTGCCCTGTAGAGGTCACGGGGAGGAGGCTGAGGGCGGCTAAAAATGAATGTCTAAAATAACTCCTTCCCTCTGGGACCCCACTCCAGCTCTGTTAAAAGGGGCAACACCAATCTAGTATGAGAATGGTTACCACATTTTCCAAATCAAAACTAGAAACATACTGTCTGACAAATGTTTCGTTTTTCCTTCTAGTGTGTAAATGGGATATAATATATAAAATTGTGACTGTCTCAGGAAATCTGAGACGTATGGTCACTATGCCCATGGAACAATTAATAAACAAGAAATGTGGGGCAAATACTAGAGAATATGATGAAAGATCTTGGAAGCTGGTGAAAATTTGGGTTTATAGGAGTGCATAGGAACCGGTGGAACAAGCAGACAAGAGGAAGCATAGTGGAAGTACCACTGAGGCAAAAGAAGAGAGTTAAGAGTTCTTGAGAAATATAGAGAGCTGGAAGTGGGGGCCAGAAATATTAGACTTCAGGATACTTGCTCAGAGGCTCTCTCTCCAACTTAACTTTCTGCCACAAATAGCCCAAGAGAGAAGAGGGCAATGGCAGCCTTTATTCCCACTTTCTACTTAAACCTTTTAGGTTCTGTTGGTAACCTTTTCAGAAGTGGAATGGAGAAGCAGTATTTCACAGTGACTTGACTCAGCTCAACTCCTCAGCTTTGGCTGGGCTCTTGTTCCAGGCAGGAACCTTAGCTAAGACAGGCAGTGAAGACACAAGGTAGTGACAGATTCTCCAGGCCCTTTCTGCCATGGCATGCGTGTTTCTCAGATGGGATTCTAGCTGTAAGTACAACAGCACCTGAGTGATGGAATCCAGCATAGACAATGATGCAGACAGTTTTGTTGAATGTGCTTGCTGCCATTACACATTTTTTTTCCTCCATGAAACCCCTGGAACACTTTATAGAAATTCAAAGTTCTACGGAGCGCAGTCTGAGAAAAACTGCTTTAAGAATATTGATCTGGCTGGGGCATGCGTAGGGTAGACTGGATTCGAAAGTGAATGGAGACTGCTAAAAGCCTATTGTGCTAGTCTAGGAATGAAGTAATTTTGTTCTTGTTGTTCGTTGGTTTCAGTCATGTCTGTTTCCTGACCCCACATGGGGTTTTCCTGGCAAAGATACTGGAGTGGTTTGCCATTTCCTTCTCTAGCTCCTTTTACAGATGAGGAAACTGAGGCAAAAGGGGTGAAGTGAGTTGCCCAGGATCACACAGCTAGTAAGTGTCAGAACTCGGGAAGATGAGTCTTCCTAACTCCAGGCCCAGCACTTTATCCACTGCACCACCTAGCTGCCAGTAATGGAGTGATGAGATAGTATAAATAGAGGCCGTATGCTCTAAGGGATAGAGTGCTATACATAGAGGCAGGAAGACTTGGGTTGGGACTAAAGGCACCATGGGGAAATGGGAAGAGTCCTGGATTTGAGGTCAGGGGAGTCCTGGTTCAAATCCCTGCTCTACCCTTCGGTACTTAAGTGACCTGGGACAAGCCATAGGTCGAGAGCTAGAATGGACCTCAGCAGCCATCTAGTCTGACGTACACCTTAAAAAAAATTCGCTCTACAACTTACCTGACAGGTAGTCATCCAGCCTCTTGCTAGACAAAATGATAGGACTAAAACCTGGGAATCTAGAACTATTCTATTTAATTCAGTGTTAACTGAGCTCCAGCTGATGGTATGTTGAATTGATACTTTATTGAACAAGTGATGTTTTTCTCTGCCACTAACTAATGCACTCTCACCTGATGGATTATGTTATAACATAATTCATGAATTCACTAATTAGTTAATAAATTGAGTTTTTCATGTTCATGCCTTGTAAAAAATGCATGCACATATGTATGTACTTTCCTGGGAAGAATTCTGACTTCATCCTATTTTTGGAAAAGAAAATAGTTTGACATATTCATTCAAAGCCCAGTGTGTTTTCCATACCCTCTCTGATAGTTACAAAAGGATTTATGCAAGCGTAATCTTCTTTCCTTGCGTGTCCTTATTCTCCATTCTTAATCAGCCTTAAACTGGCCATGAAGACTCTGGGATGTTTTGGATTTTTAATGTGGCAGCAGATTTGATGTAATATAAATAGTGAATTATTACTTTACACCAATATCAAACAGAAGGGGAAACTAGATGGTGTGAATGAAAACTCTCATGCAAATACAAATATCTTCAACTACAGCAGGAAGAACCAAAATTATTGGCAAAGTAAATTGCATTTCTAGCTTCCTTTTTTTTTATAGTTTTGGCATACAGGGAATGATTTCTTTTAGTATTTCTGCCAGGTTTTGTTTTGGGATGCTGCATTTGGTGCTGAGGAGAGTAGATGTGTAGTATTCATATATGTATTTGTTTTAGCATTTCATGTTTATGGGATGAAGTTTTATATGGAACATAGGACAGTCCTTGCCCCCATACAAGCTGGCTGTTGCCAACCCATGTAAATATAATTTGAAAGCATATTATTGTGAATTTTCACTATTTACCCTCACTACACATCTGAACACGATCTCAATAGCAGCAGCAGACGAAAGTAAACCTGTCCAGTGTAGAGAGCAGGGTTTTGTTTTGTTTTAATGTAGTGCATGGCAACATTTACTGACATTCTGAACTCAACTACCATTGACATTAGAGATAGAAATATCTAAGGAAGGTATTTATTTGCCATATGCATTTTGTAAGGGTGTTTACTTATTGAAATGACAAAGACCTTTATCTATATTTTTTTTCATTTTTCCAGATTAAGCCTATCATAACCATCTGAATAATTCCCTTATCTTCCATTATCTTCTTTGTACAATGTTTTTCTGGATGTTTCCAGTACTTGGACAACCAAAGTATATGCGTTTAGTTTAATTTTCAGTTTCCTGGGTATGTTTAATCAGTGATTATTAAATATAGAAATATAAGGTCTTTGAGGATAGGAACCATGTCTGCCTTAAATCCTACAAGTTTTATATTACTTATTGTAATGCACTTTACCTTAAGATGGAAAGCATCCAAATAGAGTCCTTACCTGACTGTGTACTCCTTTATTAAAGGCAAACAAGGGCCACTGATTGAGTATTGGTATGAGTAATAGATTAACATATATCAAAGCCACATTGACTTTTAAAATGTCATTATCTATTATATTTACTTATCATACATTATTATTCATCATCATTCTAGATGTCTTGGCATATAGAAATTATCTGGTATCATATAAAGGAAATTGAACTAGGAGTTATGGGTCATGAATTGGCTGGCTGTGCCATTAAGTTATCTGTGTTACTTTAAAGTTAATTATCATGTCTGGAACTTAATTTCTTCACCTTTAAATGAAGGGAATAGATTCTGGAGCTCCTTCCATCATTAACATTCTATAGTAGTAGTAGTAGTAGTAGTGATAGTGGTAGAGGTAGTAGTAGTAGTAGTAGTAAATAATATTTACGTAGCACTTTGAGGTTTATAAAGCACTTTAAAATATTATTTCATTTTATCTTCCTTAGGAGGTAGGTATTATTCTTACTCCAAAAGAAACTGAAACAGAGATAAATTAAGTGATTTGCCCAGGGTCACACAGCTGGTAAATATCTGAAACAGAAAATCTCTGAGAAGCTGATCAATCAGGATAGTCCCATACAAACAGCCCTTTGAGCCAAGGTTACATAGAAAATCCACAGGCATTCATAACATGGCCCCTTTCTACCTTTGAAGTCTTCTTAAACCTCTCTCCTCGCCCGACCTCCACACACACAGTGTCACTGCATCCTTGCAGTACCTTGAGCAAGACTCTCTTAACTTCCAACTCTAGATATCTTCACCGACAGTCCTCCATGCCTGGAACACTCTCCCTCCTTCCTCATTACCGTTGTCTGACCTCTGGCTGCAATTACCAATCTGAAATCTCATTTTCTGCAGGAAAGCCTTTCCTGATTCCTCTTAATTCTAGTGCCCCTCCCTCTCTTTGCTTATTTCCAATCCATCCTGTAGTTAATTTGTACAGACTTGTTTGCATGTTGTCTTTAGAATTGTTGTCCATTAGAATGTGAGCTTCACAGAGCAGAGACTGTCTCTGAGCAGAGACTTCAGAGCAGAGACTATCTTTGACCTTTTTTTGTATGCCCAGAACTTAGAACAATGCCCAGCATGTGGTAGGCTCTTAACAAATGTTTATCGACGGACTAGTTCTCTCTAGCTTTCCTCATCTGTAAAATGGGCATAGTAATAACACCTACCTCAGAGTTTTTGTATCAAATGATAAAATATATATGTGGAACCTTTGTAAACTTTGAAGTGCTTTATAAATGTGTTATGATTGTTAATAATACTTATTGTCTTATAAATAAATGGGTGAAAATTCCCCAGGCATTTTTAGCTAACCTCCAGATAGATAGCAATGATGATTCTTAGACTTTATTTCCGTTGTACCTTTTTAAAATGACTAGATTAATCTATGCAACAACCTTAAAGAAAAAAATAACAGCGTATTCCTTTTTCTCAATGTGTGTTGGTTTTTGTTTCAGCTTTCTAGAAAGAATTGACAGCGTCAGTTTGATTGACTACACACCCACAGACCAGGTAAGTGGGGTTGAGAGCATGTAACCACCTGTTTTCAAAACCATGGTAACTTCCAGTTTTGTGCAGAAACCATTGGAAAGATTAGGGATGATGACAGTAAAATAGTTCTGATGATTCTTGAAAATCTACCATGCTCACCTGCCCAGGCTGTTGAATACTTACAAATAAGACTGAGTTTTCTTTTCTTTAAAATACTATTTGAAGTCTTTGAAAGTGAAGTATGGACTTGTGGATAGAACACTGAGCTACCACTCAAGAAACCCAGGCTTCTAATTCACTATGTAAAGAGCATCATTGACCCTACCTTATTTTTCTCATCCGTAAAATGAGAGTAAGAATAACTGGCCTCTCTGTATTACAGGGTTGTTATAAAATAAGAAAATATCGATGAACCTATATTACAAAGTTAGAGCACTACAGAAATGCTACCGATTATTTTATTGTATTTGTCACAAGTGTTTCCCAGGCAGAAACTTGAGAATTGTTCCGGTGCTAAAAACAAGTTATTTTTGAAAACTGATGTTTTCCCCTTGTTTTTGTTAGGTTTCATACCTGCAAACCTCATAAACTGTTAAGCATTTTTTTAAATTTCTAAGACAAGATCATAGAATCATAAAACTAGAAGGGACATCAGAGGTCATCTCATCCAACCTTCTATTTGTTTAAAGATAAGGAAACTCAAAGAGACTCAGCTTTTAAAGCCTAATATCCTTTAAATTCTATGTTACGTATGTTAATTTTTTCACCAAAATTATTTATTTTAATAAAAGCCCAGTTTAAAAGCAAAGAACATGATTTTTATCAAATGCTGTAAGTAGAAGTACCAGTGACACTGCAATTAATATTGCCTGGGAGCTATTCTCTCAGCAATCCCAAATGTCATTTGAATGATTCAAGCCTTGAATTTTCTTATGTTACCAAGCACTCTGATGCTTCCAAGCAACAGGTTGAAAATTCCTAAGTTGACATCCAACTAAATTATATAACATTCTCCTTTAGTAAAAGATTCTCTTGGCTTTCCTTAGAAATTACATGGAGAAACATAATAAATCTTTTATTGGGAGGGAATTTAATCTCTTTATGTGGGAGCTTTCTTTCTTTTGCAAATCTTCCAGGTGACTTGTATCTCTGACAAACAAATTTAATCATTAATTTCACAAAATACAAAATAAGACAGTTTCAGATACTTTTATAAATGTTTATACTAAGTAATAGTGCTCTATTATTTGACTAAAAGTGCTTCTGAATAGTAATGCTTTCACTAAAGCTCTAATGCAGAATTCGCTATTTCTCCTGATAATCCAGTTTGGATACTCAATTTTTATTTCTGTTTTTATTTTCATTTTTAGGACAAGTTAGTGTTGTATATTTGTGCATGTATTTTAAATAGTATAAACAATGTCTATTCACAAAGAAATATGCAAAATGGTTAACTGTGTCTGTCTACAGAAAAGCAAAGAAAATGTTCTTTTTCTCCCTCCTTCTGGAATAAAAGGAAACAGCTTTTAAAACAGATGAATATTGGCGATTTTCTAAGTGTAACTACTGATTATGTCATCCCTAAGAGAGGAGCCAAATGGTGCCTCAGAAGGAACATAAACACATAGTAACCCCTTCTTAATTCAATAAAATTGCCAGAATCAAAATAATTTTCATCAGCAAAAATAGAAATAGTACCACTGGTAACTCTCATTCTTATTACAGTCATGAGCAGAAAAGCAAACCTTTATTTTGCCAACAGTATAAATTTTCTTCTTTATTTAGTCTCTTGTCTTTTGCCAGGGTCCTAAGTATACTTTAAATAGCCACTTCTTTATGGGATTGCCATAAAGAATAACTTCTGGTGTTGATTCAGTGTTTCTCCATTAGTCCTGAGTAGTACCAGAACCCACTGCTATTTTTGTAAAGTGACAGGGGAATATCTCCTGGCCCCTGGCATGTATCCTTGAACCATGATGTATCATCATAGATTCAGGCAATTCCTGGACTATGTGCAGTGTCCAGGGTGCAACAAGGACATGTTCGTGTTGTACACAGCCCACTTCAAGGGGCTCCTCTCTGCATCCAACCAGCTTTTGTTCCAGTTGTTACCAGAAGAGTCCATCCATCTGTTCCCATCTCTTTCCAGGAAAGTCAGTCTCTGCTTCCCAATCTCTCTCTTAAGTGAATCGAAGCATCTAGAACTCATTCAAAGCCCTCTGACATTCTTGAGCTGAACTTAAATATTGTGGGAGGACTCTGTAAGGTAGCTGGATTAAATGAACAGTATACAGAAAATATTCTGAAATGGAGAATGAGAAAATGTATCCAAATATAAGTTAGCATTATTTTTATTTTTGCTATTATTCCTAGTGCTTAAAAATACACCCCCCAAAAAAAATACACCCCAGACCATACATGCGTGTATATACACACATATATATGCACACACAAATAAATGAATAAATAAGATAATGCTCTTAAAGTGTTGAGTGCTTCAAAGCACCATAATAGATTGATTCAACAGAAAAGATAGAAAGCCCAGTTCCTAGAGGAAAGAAAATAATAGTATGACAATAATATGGTGATAATAATATATTTAGTAGGTCAGCTACGTAAAATGATACAGTTTTCTCATTGATGATTGATTCCTTAATTTAAAGTGACCGGTAATTTGACCATGCTAGCATTTCACTCAAGTAGAATAGAAGTGTGAAGAAAGCCAGACCACAAGACCATAATCAATTGCCATCTGCTCTAGGATTCTATATCATCTACAGATGTGGAATTGAACGTCTTATGGTTTATGTTCTAATTTTTTCTGAAGCTTAAGGTGAAGCCTCTCTCCACTTGTGCTAACAGAATTAGAGCTTCTGTATGAGAAGAAAGGAGCTTTTTTCCACTAGGTGCATAATATCCCATAGAACACTCTCATAAAAGACCAAGCTTTCAGAATTTCCTATGAAAGAAAATTGATATAAAGTCACCATTATGATTACACTTAGGGTATTAATTTTGACAGTAAAAATCATGCCACTTTGTATACTTGTGTTTTCATGTTTCTAGGATCTACTCAGATGCAGAGTTTTGACATCAGGAATTTTCGAAACACGATTTCAAGTAGATAAAGTAAATTTTCAGTAAGTATATTGTTTCTAATTATGTGCTGGTGCTGGGATCAGCTTGCTGTCATATATTTTCAACTAACCTTTTTACAGTGTGATTAATTTTAAATGCCAATAATTGTTGTAGTGCTATAAGGACTATTCATATAGTTGGAGACAGTAAAGACTCTCTTTGGCTTGAGCTTAAAAGAATTTAATATTTAGCTCCTGTCAAATGAAATGAAAACAGATGATTAGGCCGAGTTTACTTCTTGATGATACTATAATCATCTGAGTGTTTGTAATATTTTTAAGGGTCTGGAACATTGATTTTTTTTGTCATTTATTGAAAATAGAAGTAGAAATACCAAAATTCTACCAGCATTTTAATATAGAACATTAAACTTATAATAATCCTACTATTGAGTGAAATTTCATATAGAGTGATATCAGACTTTCCATAGCATTTCTGCTTTCAGAGCCTTCAGTGGCCCTCTTGTTGAATCTAGGTCAGATTCCTCACAGTTAATTTCCTTCACCAACTGGCTTCATCTTGCTTCTCCAGCTTGTCTTCTACTAACCCTATGCTCCAGTTAGGTTCCATACTATCCCTATAACATGCTATGCTCACTCCTGTGAGCATAAATTTTGTTTATGCTATCCCCTTATCTCAGATACCTTCCATTAGTAAAAACCTAGCCATCCTTTGAGGCTCTCCCCTGAAGTCTTACCTCTCCAAGAAACATTCTCTAAATAATTCACAGTAATCTTTTAGATTCTTAGAGTTCATTTAGAAATTGGAGTCTGCTTCTCAGAATGTAGCACTCAGTCGTGTTCTACCTTGAATTAGTCTCTAGGGGTTTTTTTGTTTGTTTATGTTTGTTCCACACAGTACCCACTAAGACTCTGTCCTAGGTCCTTTTCTTTTTTTCCCTTTGCTATCACACTTGGTGATTTCATTGGGTCATGTGGGTTAAATTAACATCTTTATGTAGATGATTCTCCTAGGTAAGATGCTTTGATCTCACCCCTGAGCTATAGTCCTGTATCACCTATCTTATCAAATTCAACATACCCAAATCAGAACTTACTTCTCCCTCCCCCCCAAAAAACCCTTTCCCTTCTTTGACGTTTCCCTGTTATTGTCAAGGTATTGTCATCCTCATAGTCACTCAGACTCTAAGCTTCAATGTAATCTTCAAATCCTCACTTCTCACCTCACTTCTCCGGTCCATTGCCACATCTTGTTACTTCTGTCTTCACATCTTTCTTATATGTCCCTTCCCTCTACCACACAGCCACTACCTTTAGTTTAGACCTTTATCACCTCTCATCTAGACTATTTCAATAGTCTACTAATTGGTTTCTCCACCTCAAGGGTCTCCTCACTTGCATTCTTACTCCATTCAGCTACCAAAATGATTTTCCTAATATACACTCTGGCCATGTCCCCCTTCTCTTCTCCTACTCAGAAGATTCAAATGATATTCTTGATACTACGTTCAGGATAAAATATAAGAAAGTCCTTTCTTTGGCATTCTAAGCTCTTCACAGTTTGGTCCCTTCCTATACTTTCCTCCTTTCCACATGCTTTTCTGTCCATCTGCATTGGCTTACTTGTTGTTTCTCCCACACAACATTCTATCTTCCATCTCTAGGCCCTTTCATGGGCTGTCTCCCCATCCATGGAAGTCTCTCCCTTCTCACCCCTCTGCCTCTTTGTTTCTCTGGCTTCTCTGAGACTCACCCTAAATTCCACCTTCTACACTAAGCCTTTCCTGAGCCTCCCATGACTTGTGCTTCCCCTTCCGAAATCACCTTCCATCTACTCTGTAGATATCTTGTATTTTTCTAGTTATTTCCATGTGGTCTGCACCATTTAAATCGAACTTTCTTGAGGGCAGAGAATGTATTCTTATCTCTTTGTATCCCGCAGCATTTATCACAGTGTCTAGTACAAAGTGAAAGCTCAGTAAATGCTTCTTCATTAACTGTCTCCCCGATAGCTTCTCAAGGGACTTTCCGTTTGAACTGATAAGTAACCATATGAAACAGATATCATTTAGATAAAGAAATGCTTTAAATTGTTTAGTCTACTATACATTCTTTTTTCTCTATGCCTTCCCACCCCCTCAAATCTATAAAATATTAATTTTAAAGGCTAATCTATATGCTGCTGAATATAAGTGTAATACAAGTTCATCAAAGGAGGGGAAATCATTATGGATATAGAATAGTCAAAGAAAGCATTATGGAGGAGGAGAAACTTGACTGGGCCTTGAAAGTATGAGTAGGATTTATAAGAAGAAAAAAAGTGTCACAAAAGAAGAGAATAACATTTCTAAAGGTATGGAGTAAGAAATGATCATGGCATGAGTGTGGGGAGCCTCTGATTACTCCCACTGACTATAAAATAAGGAGTAGAAAGTAGTTTAAAAATAAGGACAGATAATAAAGAACTTCAGAAACTAAATAGAAGAGTTTAGATTTGACTTAGTTGAGAATTGAGAGCTCATGCTGTTACTTGAACAATTGAAGAAATGTGGCACAGTAGATAGAACACTGGGTGTAGAGTCAAAGAACTTGGGTTCAAATCCTGGCTTTGCTACTTAATACCTGTACGGCCATTGAAAAGTCATTTAATCTCTCTGTGCCTCAGTTTTCTTACTTGTAAAATTAAGGAATTGGACTAGAAATGACTTCTAAGGACTCTTCCAGTTCTAATCCATTACCATGTCATGAAGTGGCATCTGAAAAATAGAAGAAAAAGAAATATTTCTAAAATATTGGCTTGATAGAAAAGAAAGGAGGCCCTGGGGAGGGAGGGAGACAAGAGAGCAGACCAGCTAAGTCATATGTCAGCCATCTAGGTGTAAGGTGATGAGGCCATAGACCAGAATACAGACAGTGGGGATGGCGAAAGGGGGTGGTGAATTCAAGAGATGTTTTGAAGGAAGAAATGACAGAACTTGGGGACAAATAGGTGATGGGCAATGAAGGAGAAGGAAAAGCCAAGTGAACTCAAAGACTTCCATATTGAGAATGGTAGCAGAATGGCAATACCATGAATAGAAATGGGGAGGCTGACAAGGGAATGTTCTATGAACACTATTGCCTTGTTGTCATGCTTCTGATTTAGAAAAATGTTAAACTATTCTAGCATTAGGATTTCAATTCCCTCCTCACTTTTTTTTGTTTTTCCAATGGTTACCTTTTTCTTTCTTTTTTAAAATGTTTTTTTCCATTTTCACAAGCATTTATTCTCCGTTCCTACCTCCACTGGAAAAAAAAAACCTTTGTAAGAAACGTGCAAATCAAGCAAAATTAATTTCCACATTGGCCATGTAAAAACATATATAACATTCTGCATCTTGAATCCATCGCTTTTCTGTCAGGAAGTAATTAGCATTTATTATCATCAGTCTTTTAGAATTGTGATTGGTCATTACATTAATCAGAGTTCTTAAGTCTCTCAAAGTTTTTTTTATCTTTACTATGTTGTCATTATTGGGTAAATTGTTCTCCTAATTTTGCTAATTTCAGTCTGTGTCAGTTCGTATAAGTCTTCCATCTGAAACCATCTCTTCCATCAATTCTTATGTCATATAATGTTCCATTGTATTCATATAACATAATTTTCTCAGCCATTCTCAATTGATAACCTCCCCTTAGTTTCTAGTTCTTTGTCACTACAAAAGAGCTGCCATTAATATCTTTGTAGATATAGGTACTTTTTTTTTCCTTTCTTTGCCTTCTTTGCTATATAAGCCTGGTAACGATATTGCTATTTCATAGGGATATGCACAGTTTAGGGTTACCAAGAGTACATTAATGTCCCTGGTTTCACAGCCCCTCCAACATTTGTAATTTTCCTTTTTTGTCAGCTTTGTCCATCCGAAGGGATGAGGTGAAACCTCAGAATTGCTTTAACTTCCTTTCTCTAATTATTAGTGATTTGAAGTTTTTTTTCAAATGATCATTGACAGCTTGGATTTCTTCCTGTGGGAGAAAAATGCCTTGAACATTTACCTATTGGTGAATAACTCTTACTTGTACACTTTTGAACGAGTTCCTTTTATACTTTGGAAAAGAAACCTTTAATACTCTGATTTCTTTTCAGATTATGTAGATGTTTTACCTCATTAAGGAAATAAGACCTTGATTAAAAAAACTTTTCATAAAGATTTTCTTCCAGTTAACCTGTTCTTTTGTAATTTTATCTGTATTCAACCTATTCCCTCTTTTTTAACTTAATTTCATCTTTTCAATTGATGAAAATCTAACTTTCCCTCTCACCTCTTCCAATTGAAAAAAAGAAAAACAAAGTCCTTGAAGCAAATTTGCATAATCAAACAAAACCAATTCCTATATTGCCTGTGTCCAAAAAAAAAAAAATAGGATCTCGTTTTGCGCACTGAGTCCCTCATCTCTCTGTCAGAAGGTAAGTAGCAAGTTACATTGTAAGTCAAATCTTATGCTGCCTCTCCTTAATCTTTTTTTCCAGCTCAGTTTTTTTTCATATGACCTATCTAATACTTTTAGTTTTTTTCAGTCTTTTGATTTTGCTTTAGTATTTTGTGTTGTTTCTTGTAGTCATTAGCATCTGTTTGGTCCATTCTAATTTTCAAAGAATCTTGCTTGAATAAGGTTTTGAACTTGACTTCTTATAGCAAGCTGATAATTCTCATTCCAATTGTTTCTTCCATACCTCTCACTTCTTTTCCAGTTTTTCTCCTATGTTTTTTCTATTTCTCTCATTTATAAAATCATTTTAGCTCTTTTTTAACTTTTCATTCTTCTATAAACAATTTAATTTGTACCCTAGCCTGTGTTTTTTTTTCTT
Source organism: Phalanger gymnotis (assembly GCA_028646595.1). Classification (NCBI taxonomy): domain Eukaryota; kingdom Metazoa; phylum Chordata; class Mammalia; order Diprotodontia; family Phalangeridae; genus Phalanger; species Phalanger gymnotis. Next base: position 194,666,452 of record CM053622.1, on the reverse strand, counting down.
TCAGGCTCTGTATATATTTGTATGTATTTTCATGTTATTCTCTTCATTTGGGTTGGTATTGAGCATCTCTATCACCTTAATAGCTCTTTCTGGTAGGATTCTGTTTTTGTTTGGTCATTCTTCCAGCCTTACATCCTGACTTTGGACTTTATGTTATGGCCAGGGTCAGAGTCAGAGTCAAAGATCCACTGATTATTTTTATACTTACTTTGCACTCAGTATATAGCCTTGGGCCTATGACCTCTCCTTGCCTTAGACTCCCATTTCTAGGAAAAGGTCCTCTACTCTGCCCATACTAGATGTGTGATCTAGCTTTAGGTGATAAGGAACAAGGCTGACAATTGACACCTGTTCCTATTCTCTGCACAAAGTTAAGCCTTTCTGTTCCAGGTCTAGAACCTCTTCTTGCCCTGGTATATAGTTATGGGTAAGGCTTTGTTCATTGCCTGCGCTAGAATGCTTCTCATAGCCACTCCTGGCTAAGCCATTTCCCCAGTGTCTATAGATATCTTTGTCTCCATGTGCCATCCCTGGCCAGAAAAATAATGCACTTTGGTTTTTTTCTTCCTCAGATTTCCTAATTAAGACTTGGTCTAGTACATTTCAAGATCTTTGTGTAATAGTTGCATGCGAAAGCTCAGCTATAGTTCTTGCTACTCTACTATCTTGACTTGTCTTTCTCCTCACTCTTAATGAAATAAAATACAACATATCAATTGTAGTGGTAGGAAGCTGCAAGAAAAGTTTGGTAAATGTGCCTTAGCATCCTCACAGAGGATAATAATAGCACAGAGAGATGGGAATTGATCAAAGATGCAGTGATGATATGGAGTATGTGCTAAATGAACCACTGGTCCCATAAGATAATGACTCTGAAGCCAAACATTACAGGAGTAAAAGAAAGAATTAGATATAGGAATAGTGAGTGACACATGATAGCCAGGATTAAGAAGCACATTTACAGGTTGGTAGGAGAGCTCTGATGTTTCAGAAGCAAAGATATATGGTACAATGAATAGTAATTACAGTCATATGATAAAAGGTATCACCAACATGCCAGCCCTTGGTACTCAGCAGAAGTGGTTTAAGATGAGTAAAGATTTTGTTTATATTTGAACTAAAGCATAAGCTTCAATTCTTTACAACAGTGAACCAAATTTACCAATGTAAGTTAACTTCCTTTCACTCTTCAACAGTATGTTTGATGTAGGTGGTCAGAGAGATGAAAGAAGAAAATGGATTCAATGCTTTAATGGTAACTTTTAATATGTTTCCTTTAAAATATTACATGTAGTTCTCATAATATTTCCTGCTATTTTTGTACATTTTGTATTATATGTTCTCACTTTTTTATACTTGCATTATCATTTAGTTTCTATGTGCCTCTGCCTTTCATACATCTCTGATACATAAACGAATTTAACAGCCCCAAATTCTTTTCTACATTGCTAACATGGGCAAATTCCTTATCAGTTACACTAAAGAAGCGATCCAATTATATTAAAGTCACTGACAGAAGCTGTAGTTTAGCAGGAGATAACACTGCATTTGGAGTCAGTAGATGTGATTTCAAATCCCAGCTGTACCACTTACCTAGCTCTGTGATATTGGACAAGCCATAATCCCTCTGAGCCTTAGTTTCCACATACTTAAGATGGGGAAAATTATATTTTCACTATCTACCTCACGTTTGCTAAAATAATAATAAATAATAATATATAATAATATGTATAATAATACAAATGTCTTGTAGCTATAAAACACAGTCTTGCTATTGTTGTTGCTTACCCAGATCTGATAGCTGTCAAGTGCAAAATTTACTTGTATTTGTGTGCCTTGTATATTACAACAAAGACCTGTTCTTTCACTGAGGTACTTCTCCTTTTCTCTTCTCTCTCATAAAGATGTCACTGCTATAATCTATGTCGCAGCCTGCAGTAGCTACAACATGGTGATCAGGGAAGACAATAACACTAACAGGCTACGAGAATCCCTGGACCTGTTCAAAAGTATCTGGAATAATAGGTAAAAAAAATAAATCAGCTTAACTACAGTGCTCATGAATAGAACTTATTATAAATGCTGCTTAGAACCTTGGAAGTCAATACTAATGTAATTTTGGAGTAGACAGAAGAGCATAATCTTCATTCAAAGTCAATTTTAGTCTGCCAAAATATCTTTACATGCCTAAACTGAATTCAGTGTCCCTGGTAAAAAATACCAGAAGTAAGGATTTGAAGAAAATTTCAATTTCTGCTTCAAAAGTGCACAAATTTTTCGTGGTTCAAAACCTGTTTTCTTTAGGACTTAATACGTACAAAGCACCAATCTGAATATGATATATAAATGTTTCCTTTCTTTTGTTCCCATTGTTTGTTTTCACATATCTTTCCTATAGCATTTATCACATCCTGCAATGTATCTTCATCTGGGGATAATTTGTTTCTTTTCAAACTTTTCTTTTTGCTATGAGTTTAAAAAGAGGGAAAGGTAAGCCAAAAGAAAATGTCAGACCCTTAAAATAGTGAAAATAGTTAGTAGTTTATTTTCTTGCACATATGTTAAATGTTACCTTATTTATAGCTTTATCATGTATATTGAATTCAAGACATTTTTACTAAGCATGCACTATGTTCTTGGATACAAAGACAAAAACAAAACATTCCTGCCCATGAATCCTGAGGAAGTTACATTCTTCAGGGGGAATATACCATGTACACAAATGTAATACAGGTAGTTTGAGAAGGGAAAGAATATTAACACTTGTGAATTTAAGGAAAACTTCATGGAGAACATGGGATCTGAGCTGAACCTTGAAGGAGAATTCGGGATTTTGAGAAGTGGAGTTGGGGACGCAGTACGTTCAAGACACTGGGGACAGGTTGCACAGATGCAGAGAGGCAGGAAGGAGATGGAATGTCAAGTTAAGGGAACAGTAGTTAGCTCAGTCTGGTCAGAGTTTAGAGCACGTGAAGGGATATAGTGTGACAGGATAATAACAGCATCCTGTTTGCCTCTATCCTGAACTTTTTTTCTATCTATTTTTTGGATAGTGTTGCTATACTATTTAATAGTTTTGGGTTTTAACATAGTTATAATATGTATGGTTTTTCTGATTCTGCTTTCTTTACTCTCCCTTCATAAGTTTTCTCTTATTTTTCTATTTGCTTTATATTTATCATCTCTTAGAAGGAAGGTTCAGACCCAGATTATTAGTGTAAAGATCACTAGATGAGGAAACCTCCTACCAATGAAGATAAATAACTGTTCTTCCATTTAGAATCTTTGAGAGCTGCCTGGGACATTGTGAGGTTAATTGACTTGCTTAAAGGTCACACAGTCAGGATGTTAATAATGACTTGAACTTAGTTCTCCCTCCTCTGAGGCAAGCTCAGTATCCAGAACAGGATGCCTAACTGCATCTCTTAAATTTCTGTGTTTGTGTGTGTGTGTGTGTTTGCATGCATAAATCTACACATATATCACAAATTTGTTCAATCATTAGACAGATGGATTGTTTGTAGGTTTCTGCTATTACATGTAATCTTACAACAAATATTTCTTATAGGTAGGGGCTTTTTCCCTATCAATAACATTCTTTGGATTTAGTCTGAATAGTGGGATAACTGAGTAATGACCAGTTTTTTATGACCAGTTTTGTAGTTCTTACTGAATGGTGCCATGTTTTCCAAAAAAAAAGTAGCACTTCATAGTGGTACTTCATAGCACTTCATAGACCTGCTAGCAATAGAAACAATGGTGAATGTCGTCATTTTCACTATATTTTACCCATTTAGTGGATGCAAGTTTTTATCTCAGCTCTATTTTAATTTGTAATTCTCCAGTCACCAGAGAGAGTACACTATTTTAATTGAACGCTAATAATTTCTATTTCTAATTTTGAAAACTGAATTTTCTGTCTACTTCACAACCTCTTACTGTCAGAAAATCTCCTTCAGATTTATGGTTGCAATAGAAAAGTTTTATATATGTGTCTTCTCTCCAGTACTAAAGTATTAGCTTCATATAGGGATTGTGGCTTACTCACCTTTGTGCATTCCTCATTGCCCAATACAGTGCTCTGCAGGTAGCAGGTACTAAGCTAATCTTTATTGAGTTGAATTTGAAATGCAAATTTACATGGCCATGAAGCATATATAGGGTGTTCCTAAAGTTGGGACACATAGGCAAAAATGCACATTTTCAAGAAATGAAATGATTGAAATTTTCAACAACATTTTAATTGGAATATTAACAAATAACATCTTCAATATGATTTCCATCTTTTGTGATGCAGAGGTTGACGCTCTTTGCAAGATTCACATGAACTCGATGCAATAACTCAATAACTCCATATTGCTGTCAATTTTAGCACATTCATTCTTGGAATATGAATCATATTAGGTTATTTGAAGTTGAAGATGTTATTTGTTAATATTCCAATTAAATAAAATGTTGTTGAAAATTTCAATCATTTCTTGAAAATATGCATTTTTTCCTATGTGTCCAGACTTTAGGAACACCCTGTATATTGCCACTAAAAAGAAAATCTTGCCTTGTCTTCTTCCCCTTCTTTTTTTTAACTTATTTATATTTATTTGGGGGGGGGGTGAGGTAATTGGGGTTAAGTGACTTGCCCAGGGTCACACAGAGCTAGTAAGTGTCAAGTGTCTGGTCTGAGGCCAGACTTGAACTCAGGTCCTCCTGACTCCAGGGCTGGTATTCTATCCACTGTGCCACCTAGCTGCCCCCTCTTCCCCTTCTTTTTATAATCTAGGACAAAAAGTAGGTCTTTTTTAAGATGATTAAGGAAGACTTTACCAAGGACAAGAAGAAACCAGATGAGAAGGATTTAGTTGCCCTTGTAAATACGTAGATTCCAATAATCTGCAAGCAGTTCCACTACCAGCACCATCACCACATGACTTTTACCACCTTTCTCAATGTCGTGGAAATTAAGACACCTAATGGAAAAGAATATAGAACATAACAGAAAAAAAAAAGTGCACATATGCTCTATGGTTCATTGTTTTAATTTCTGTTAAATCCTGAGCTAAGATGCTGCATTTCTTTGAGGTTTTATACTTTCTAAAGGCCTGTGCTGATTTACTAGCTAATCTTATGATAGACCAATTTCCAGTTCCCATCCTTTGGAAAATGGAGGAAAATAATACTTTTCTGTAGTTCCCCCTTATTGTAACAAAACCAGCCCATTTTTGCACATTAAATAGATTGATTTGAATTAGACCTGTTTAATGACAGGCTTTTTGTGGGGGTGCAGAAGAGCTATATGGGGGAGGAAGAGGAGGAGCTGAGCAAGTCATGAATTAAGCTTTGTGACTAGCTAATGAGTCAGTCATGCATTTGATTAACTCTTTGAATTCCACAGTTTGGCTTTTCTGATTTTTCTAAATCTTAATCGATTCACAAAAACAATCTGTTTCATTTCAAAACTTAAGTTTCAAGTCTTAACTGTAGCACCAATCAATTTATATCACATCTTCCTCCTTCCCCATACCCCTTCAGCGTGGGCAAGAATTAGATAGGAATTTGAAAATGACATGTTGACAAGATATATCTTCACTTAAATTTTTGTTAATGTCTTACTGGCTGAATAGGTGATTGGATTGAAATGGGGGTGGATGGGTGTAAGAATTTGCACATTAGAATTCATTTAGTAAAAAGTGCTTTTAGCACTTAAAAGTCCATCAAAAATTCAAGAAGATGGCAAACAGTTTTTTTCTTTTCTTGTTTCTCCTTTCCAGGTGGTTGCGGACCATTTCTATCATCTTGTTCTTGAACAAACAGGATATGCTGGCAGAAAAAGTCTTGGCAGGGAAATCCAAAATTGAAGATTATTTCCCTGAGTATGCGAATTATACCGTTCCTGAAGATGGTAAGATTTCGTTATGAGTCTTTCCAGGTTTTAGGAAAAGACACAATTCTGATGAGTACAAATAACTTTCCTCCTCTCCCCGACTGTAGCTGTCTTCAAATGAAAAATAACTAGGAACTACCAATTAGAGTGCAATTATATTATTATTCTTAGGTCTATATTTTGGAAAGTTGCCTCCCTCTAATTATATTTGTAATTATTTTCTGCCACATTTGTATTTTTTTTTTACTTTGTGAATAGTTAGAGACTGTGCCACAAAAGAAAAATGGCAGTTCATAATATGCTGTTATTTGCTATTATTTCTGCTTTGAGTAACTTCGTGCCTTCTCTCCCTTCAGTTTTCCCACCCTAATATCATAAACATTATTTCTGTATCACAGAATTAATGATTGACAATTTAGAATGTTTAATTTTGATCTACATAACATTTCTTGGGCCCATTCAAAATGATATTTTGGAAAGTTATTAGAGGAACACTACATTTGTACAGGAAATGTGGGACCCAAGAAGACTTAGCAACTCACATTTGCGTAGCTCTCTATAGCTTGTAAAGCATTTCCCTCACAGCAAGTCTGTGACAGTACAATTGTTACTAACTCCGTTTTACAGTTGAAGAAACTCGGACTCAGAGATGTTGACTAACTTGCTTGTAATCACACAGCAAGTAGCCAGTCAACATGGGGCCTTTTCTAGTGCCACATCCATTGATCTCTCTGCTCTTCCCAATTCCCCTAAAGACTTATAAAAGGAACTCCTGGAGAGCTTGCCATTGAGTTTTCTTTGATTTTATTTATCAATGGAGAGTAAGAACAGATTAAGAGTTCATAGATCGAGAGCTGGAAGGTATGCGTGCCACCAGCTTTGCGACTTTGATGAACAGTTTTGTAAAATTAAAAAAGAACCCTGGAGTTAGGGTCAGAAAACCAGAACTTACTCTAGTCTTTTTTTTTTGGAGGGGGGAAGGCAGGGCAATTGGGGTTAAGCAACTTGCCCAAGGTCACACAGCTAGTAAATGTTTCAAGTGTCTGAGGCCCGATTTGAACTCAGGTCCTCCTGATTTCAGGGCCGGTGCTCTACCCACTGCACCACCTAACTGCTCCAAAAGTAGCTACTCTGGTCTTTATTGCCCTTGTGGCCTTGAATAAGTCACTTCACATCTTTCAGCTTCAGTTTCCTCATCTATAAAATAAGTGGGTTGAACTTAGTGGCACCTTCCCCCCTGCAAAAAAAAAAACAAACCTTTTCTGTGGCTGCTTCTAGCAGGCCACACATGGCTCAACACTGAAGGATTTTTTTTTGAAGGTGATTTGGGATGACGGACTGATCCCCTCAACAGTCTTTTTGTCCCGTGATGGAGATAAGAGTTGTCTGTGTCAAGGATTGGTTGGAAGTAGAGCCAAAATGGTGAGGAAGCAAGTAGCAGCAAAGGCAGCCCCCTCCAACTCCTGAAAGCGAAACTCTGCCAACCAAATCTAGAAAATACACCGGCCTGGATCCTGTTGGGAAATTCAAGGAAAAAATCCTAATGAATCATGTTAGCCCAGGTTGGGCTGGGGAGACAGACACTGACGACAGGGTCTGACCAGGAGTGGGCTGCACCGAGCTTGTCAGCATAAGGGCTGTCAGCTTGGCAAGAGGAAGTCCTGGGGTACTATGCAACCTCATGCAAAGTGTGGGAATAGATGCGACCTGATAGTTCTTTTTCTCACTGCCCAGTTCTAGATCACAGAGCCAGGGCAGGCTAAAGAGGGCACCTGTGCCCAGGGGTGACAGGAGCCACCTAGGCTCTGGATGGTGTTCTGGAAAGGAAAAAGTTCAGAAGCAAGTAGCAACAGTGAAGCTCTGACCCCTCCCCCACCACCACACCCACTCACACACCCCCAGGAGCAAAGCTACATCTCATTGCCGCTTCTAGCCAAATCCAAAGCCTGGAAGGAAATAACTAAGACAGGAATCCCAGACCAAAGGGAAGCTTACAGCTCTATCCCTCTGAACCAGCTGAGCTTCCCCACTGCCTGATAGTGATTGGGTCAGGCAGCAGTCTGCTTTTGCTCAGACCCCAAGCCGCGTCAGCGCCGAGCTCAGAACGGGGAAGCAGTAATTAGACTTTGCCCTGGATAGGACTAATTTGGGAGCACTGACAGCTTGAGCTGTCCCTGTGAGCCTAGACTAACATAACACTAAGTGCTCCAATAAAGCAGCGAGATAACTAGCTCAGATCCGCCCTCCGCAAGAGCACAGATATTTCAGAAGGAAAAGGATGTAGACGAATGGCCCAAAATAGCCTACCCAATAACACTGAGTATAATACTACAAGGCCGGGTGGGGGGGGAGGGAGGTGGATATTTAATCAAATAGAAGATTTCCAGACATTGCTGATGAAAAGACAAGAGCTGTGCAGAAACTTTGAAGTTCAAACGCAGGAGTTAAGAGAAACAAAAAATGGTAAATATGAACAAACATCATACAGGACTAGAGGATAAACTGCTTCTATCTAATATGGGAAGACGTCCTCCTGGTGTCCTCCTGAACACTTTAATAATCAATGGGGAAGGAAGGCAGGATTTAGTAAGCACCTACTGTATGCCAGGCACTATGCAAAGTGCTTTACAATCATCTCGCTCGCTCACTCTACAATTATAACGCTCTTGGGAAGTATTATTCTCATATGACAGCTGAGTATACTGAGGCAAACAGGTCAAGTGGCTTGCCCAGGGTCACAGAGCTAGCAAATGTTTAAGGCGAGATTTGAATGCAAGTCTTCCTTACTCCAAGCCTAGCACTCTATTCAGACAAAGGACCTGGGAGTGTTTGTTATGTCTTGAAAATCTTAAAAGAAGACTAGAAATCGAGTGGAAGAAGAATATACCGCAGGATGGTTGGGAGGGAAAGGAAGGTTAGGAAAAGTTACTGCACATAATCAGGGTAGGCAAGTCAATAAAAACAAGGAGGAAAGGGAGGAGCAGCTGACCCCTGAACCTTATTCTCATCTGAACTAGTCAAAGGAGGGAAGACTACATATATACGCAAATACACACATATATACATGCATATATGTATACACACAGAGTTGGGTGCAGAAATACATTTTCCTCGCCAGGGAAATGGGAGGAAAAGGGGAAATTAGAGGGAGAGCAGATAAAAGGAGGTATTTGTTTTAAGCAAAACAAACTCAAAAGATGTACAAAAATTGGCTCTTTTTGAGGTATCAAAGAATTGTAATCTGAGGGGGTGCCTATTAATTGGAGAATGGCTAAATTTATGGTACATAAATATAATGGAATCGTTTTGTAAGAAATTATGAAGGGGATGGTTTCGGAGAGACTTAGGAAGACTTGTATGAACTAACCCAGAATGAAATGAATCAATTTATATAGCCACAACAATATTGTAAAGACAAACAATGAAACCCACCTCCTTGCAGAGAAGCGAAAAACTCTGAGTGCGGAGATTTTTTTTTTTGACGCGACCAGTCTGGAATTCTTTTTTCTTGACTCATTATTTGTAACATGAGTTTTGTTTTTCTTTTTTTTTTTCTCAATGTGAGAGATAGGTGGGAAGGTGAGAAGACAGACTGTTGCCGATTGAAAAAATAAAATAAAATTTAACTTTTAAAGAATTTTCCAGCACCAAAGCTTAGCAGCTATGCTTCCCTGGGCAAGTAATAATCTCTTGAGCCTCAGTTTCCTCATCTGTGAAATGAAAAAAATAATATTGTATACCTACCTATTCACATTGCTGTGAGGAAGGTGCTTTGTACCTTAAAGCATGAAGTAGATGTGAGTTCTTGTGTCTTTTGTAAGGCCTTTTATACTACATGGTGCCATGCATTGAGTTTGGTTTACCTTTTCTATAAAAATCGTGCTTTATATTTAACTTTACCTTACATACCATACAATCATATGTTTGATTCCACAGCAACACCTGATGCAGGTGAAGATCCCAAAGTCACAAGGGCCAAGTTCTTTATCCGGGATGAATTTTTAGTGAGTAATTTTTAAAACTTTTTTTTCTGGAGGGGGGAAGGCAGGGCAATTGGGGTTAAGTGACTTGCCCAAGGTCATACAGCTAGTAAGTGTGTCAAGCATCTGAGGCCGGATTTGAACTCAGATCCTCCTGACTCCAGGGCCAGTGCTCTACTTACTGCGCCACCCAGCTGCCCCAATTTTTAAAACTTTCCAAGTGTTTTGTACTCCAGGGTACTGTCATTGAGTTACTCTAACAACACATTTTTCAAACTGTATTTTCAGGTATCCTCCTATGTTATGACTTGCTATCATTGGGCTGCATTTTAGAAACACAAAGTGCTATTACGTACATATTCAAAAGCACTAATACTTCCAAAAGCACTCTCTGTGTCAGCTTGTTCAAGCTCAAGTGTGTCCTTTAAAAGAAATGAACTCCGTTGTGCTGCACTCTATAAGTAACAGCTTATACTAGCAAATAGCAAAACATGCTCCAAAAGCACAACCAAAGCTATGGCTCTTTAAGGATCTGCAGAAATAGGAAACTAAACTAGAACTGGATGGGTCCCATTGTAGTTAGAGATTTGTGTGGCCAGCCCTCTCTAGCTGTGCATTTCTTCAGTCTCATGAACACCTTTCTGTGAGGAACGAAGTCCTTTGGTCAGTTTTCTGCTAGGACCTATTTCTGTTCTCTCTCCTTCTGTACTCCCACACACACACACACCCCTGTGCAACCTCCCAGGATCTTACCTTTCATGGGCTTTATCTTAAACTCTTTGTTGAGTTAGAAAAAAATGTACTTCAGTATTTCAAGGTTCCTTCATTCCCTCAATTTATACTACAGTCTAAAAATACTCTTTATATTTTAAGTTGCTGTGGATAACAAACATATAATCTGCCCCTAGACCCCATCTTGATAGGCCATGCCAGAGCTTGTGTTCTACTGGCAAAGCCTTTAAGAATCCAGTGTCACCTTCATGCCCTCATGAAGTACTGGAGAGGAAAATGTTTACAAATAATAAAGATATTTCTGTCACCTCATTTTCTAGAATGAATGAGTCCTCTCGCATGCTGGTGGGGATTAAAATTAACAATTAGAAAGTGTACTTTTCTCTGACCCAGAAGTATGCATTGCCCCTGCCCTCTTACGCCTTGGTCATGTTACTAAATAGTCAAGCCTCATGTAGATGTCCCTTTGAATACAGTGATTCAATATGAAGAATTCTGGCTTTTGGAATTAATGAACCTGATTTGGTAAATGTTAACTTCTCATTTCTACAATGGGACAAACTTGGTAGTCTGAGAAAGTCAGGTGGCATGAAGACCTGCAGCTTCCAACCTAGGAAGCTATCACAGTATGCTACAAAAGCTGATAAACTGGACAGAAACAAAGCTATGGTCCAGAAAAGGCAAAGGGAATGAAGGGACAGTGGGAATGGAAGGGATTGTAAGTCCTTCCAAACCACCAGAGTAGCAGTTAAATTGAGGAAGAGCAGAAATGGATCTTTTCCTAGAGGCTTTTAGCCCAATGACCATGGGGCAGGGCTGCTGCTGAAGGAAAGAAAGCAGCATTAAATCAGAAGGTAGGGGGACCACTGGCCTACGTACTTACACCAACTCTTGACTCTTGTCATTGGGACAGTGCCTTTTTCATTCCTACAGAAACATGTCTTCCAGCATTTGTGAGTAAAAAATGATGGTCATTATGATTTTCGCTGTCTAGTGATATTCGCACCTTATAAAGAAGTCTCTGAATCACTATTTCAAGGTTTCAAGGCTTTGTGTTCCCAAGTGGAGTCAAATTGGAAAACGTGCCAAAAAGTAATAAAAAAAAAAAACCACATCTATCCAGTAAACCGTTAAAGAATACCTTTTGAGCTCTGAGAATGATAGGATTAGCATAAGACATAGGCTTTGACCATAAGTATCTTACAGCCTAGTTGAGAAAATAAAATTATACATGTGAAATTTGAGTGAGCTATTTTACCTCTCTGGGCCTTGGTCTCCGCATCTGTAAAAGAAGGAAGTTGGTCTAAATGTATGACCCCAAGAATTATGGGAGAATTTCAAGGCAACATGTCAACAAGGAGAAATATGGAACATAGGAGTCCTCAGATGGCTCCTTAGAGCTACGTATTAAGTCATGGATATATAAGGTGAAAGGGAAAATGGCAACCAGTTTCCTACCATTAGAAACAGAGGGAAAAACTTTGGCTCTCAGCTCTGGATTCAGATTCTACCTCCGATGCATCCTCTCTGTGACTTTGTGCAAATTATTTCACCACCTGAGCCTCAATTTCCTTGTCTGTTAAGTGAAGGGGTTGAACTAGATGGTCTCAGGTTCTTTCCAGTTCTAAATCTACGATCTTAGTCTCATTTTGGCCTTTTTTAAAATGTCTCCAGTCCTCTCATCAGGCCCTCTGATAGCGTTGGCTCTCTAAAATCACCCCATTGCATATTGAAAGTGAAGGATAGAAAATTAACTTGGCAGGATTATTTTTTAATGTACTTGATGAAATTAGGTTGTTTTTTTAATTCTCTGTCAATTGACTGGATTTGTTTTCTTTTTTAAAATATATATTTCCCATTTTGCTAGTGAAATTCTATAATTTCCTATAGAAATATCCTGCCCATTGGTGGGCAGCAAATGATTTAGACTATGGAAAAGGGAGATGACATAGGGGTACGACTCTTGGTAAGTCACATCCCTTCTTGGAGCTTCAGTTTCCAATATTCTCTGATCAGAGCTGAGATGCTACCACTTTATATTTTCCTTAAAATTCTCAAGAACTTCATAGAAGAGATTAATGAATAAATGAACCATTGAACCCACTATTATATCTTCTCCTTGACAACACTTCTTCATAGACCAAGATATTAAAAATAAAGTTCTTAATCATATTAGCTTATGGGTGATGGTGCATTTGTAGCAGAAAAGCGGGGAGTAAAATAAATTATTTAGCAAAATAATAATAAATATTGTGCTTTTCTGTCCCCCAGTGGTGTACTAAAATAAAAACTATGGCTATGTAAAGATTAACAGCTTGAAGATGACAGTGAACAGAGGATCATGAACATAGAGCTGGAGATGCCAAGTGCCTGATTAAGCAGCATTATACTGTGATTTAGACACCACTAGGGGTTGTTGTGATAAACTTTGTCAATTTTAAGGCATCCTGTAAACATAAGTTATGATTGTGAGCTTTAATTTTGATATCATGGTCCGTGGAGAAGTGCTGCCAATGAGAAGATGGTGGTGAGTTCGGTGATTCAATTCCTGAGAAATTTGGCAGAAATATAAAATGGTTGGGTCTTAGCTCTCATGAAAAAATATTGGAAATTGAAGTTCCAAGAGCTTATGTGATTTGCCAGAGGTCATAAACAGCTAGCAAGAATCAGCCAGGATTCAAATTCAGGTTGCTTAACTTTACATTGGGTGCTCTTTCTACCACACTCCATTGCCTCTATAAAAAAGGAATTAAGTCATCAAGATTCTTCCTACTAGTGTAGATTGGTGCCAGGTGGTATTTTTCTAACATACATCTGAGAAATGAAGTAAATTTCTTACTTTTTTCCATTCCATTTGCTCCCAGGTAGGAAATAGGATTATCCTTTGTACCTCTGCATAAATGAAAAGATGAGATATCGCCAGTCAAAAACCATTCCCAGAGCATTAGCACTCTAGAGCTGTGTGTGTGTGTTTCCAGCATGGATCACAGGCCTAAATTTGATTTTTGTTTCTTTTACCGCAGTTGGGAAAAAACTATAGTCCTTATTTTGATGGTATTAATGATACTTAGGGAACAGGCAGCAATTTTAGTCAGCCAGCAGTTTATATTTTTCTCTTTTATCTGCCTAGACATGAAAAGGATGTTCCATCTTACACATTTGGACAATTAGTCAGCAGCAGTTTGACCCATGGTTGGAGATGCATGCACATATTCTTGATATAATGCTACAGCTCTCCTCAAACAAAAGGAAATCTGGAAAGGCATGATTGGTTTTCTTTTTCCCTATAGATACTACCATGCTATGTGCACTTGTTTAAAAAATGAAGCAGACGTTTTAAGCATTTAATAATTGTCGAATTAAACTTTTTACCCAACCCAGCATTATGATCAATATCCATATTTCATCGTAATAAACAGCATGTCTCCAGGATGATGTCCTAGGGAGATTCTGTCCTGCAATTTCTTTACTGCTAGATCCTCAGACTTTCACTTACATTGCTCCTACTTGTTTCTTGTATATATGTCTCTTTCCCAGACTGTGAGTGAATTTTTTAAGGGAAGAATGTATATGTATGTACGCGTATATATAGTGTATATGTATGTGTATATATGTACATACACATATGTATGTGTATATGTATACTTACACACATATAGATGCATATACAAAGACATATACATGCGCTTGTGTGTGTGTGTGCCTGCGTGCGCACGCATTCTTCTACATCCCTCATGGTACCTAGCACAATACTGAGCCCACAAAAGGCTCTTATCAAATTCTTGTTGAATGATTGAAACTCCTTATATATTGCTATGTGATCATTAATAATATGACCCTTGCCTACATAAGCAGACTATTGTAATGAAAAGAGCATCAAATTCAGCCAGAAAAGTTGTTTTTAAGTCATGGTTCCAGTATTTGTTAGCTCCCTGGCCATGGGTAAGTCCCTCAGTTTTTTTTTGAACTTCAGTTTCCTCATCCATCAAAGGGAGATGTTAATATATCATAGGGTTATTAGGGAAAAAAACACTTCAAGTGTTTTAACCAGCCCAATGGGTTGCCCAGTGTGAAAATCACTATTAACTTGGGATAGGAGTGTCAAAGAAGCAATTATGTATCCAATACAAAAAGGATTCCCTATGCTCCCTCCCTCAATTCAGTTCAGTATCCATTGCCACTGACTGTGAGAAACTTGACCAGGTGTGACCTAGTCAGTGCCTCTCCTTTGGGAGTAACAATGCTTTTAAGAAACAGTGGCCTAGAGCCTAAGGCCAGAGTTCTATCTAAATTGGATTGTCCAAAAATAAATTTAATACTAATCTGGTTTTGAAGAAACAAAAGCACAGGGGGAAACCCAGTTGGGAGTACAGACCTTACAGAAATGGATCTCCTAAGTCTAAAGAACACAGTCTTACATGGCAATTCTTGTTTTACAGAGGATAAGCACGGCAACTGGCGATGGCAAGCATTACTGCTACCCTCACTTTACTTGTGCAGTGGACACTGAGAACATCCGCAGAGTGTTCAATGACTGTCGAGACATCATTCAGAGGATGCACCTTAAACAGTATGAACTCTTGTGATTAGGGTCACCATGGAGCCTGTGGTTTTCAATTATCTGCTCCTTTTTCTTTCTCGCTCTCTCTCTTCTCTGTCCTACCCAACACAGGATGGAAGAATATACTCTAGAGTACTTGTTAGCCTCTGGGTCTGTTTACTTTGGTTATTTAGCCCTACCCTTCCATACCCTGGTGTTCATTTAGAGTGAGTTTTTCTTTTATTCTTCCTGCTTTTTTGGGACTAGGTCCAGGTTTCCCTTCAGTATGCCACTCCTTTGTCATTCCATTAAGCCTTTGGCTACCTCCATTTTCCCCTAGGATTTTTTTTTAAATTTTCAAACATAACCAACTAAATTTTTCCAGTAGGTTATGTCGACATAAACTGGTGACTCTTATCAGGTGGCACTACAGTCAAACCTCTGCATGTTAGGGGTCCTTTTTTTTTTAACATGACACTGAAGAGTACTTGATAGGTGAAAAGAATAATGCACTTTGTATCAGGTTATTAAATACTGTTGAGAAAGCATACACACAATGTAGCAGCACTATGATATTTATTATTCTATCACAGTTTTTAGCATTGAGTTGCAGGTTAACTAATAAAGTGGCCTCCTCTTATAAGCCGTTTAGCGGCACAGGTCATAGAGTAGAGCCTGAGAGGCATGGAGAAGATAAGCAATTCTTCTGGGGTTTCATAGCAGAGTGTCCCTACACACCTCAGACTTTTGAATTAAAAGCTACTTCTAGCCTAGTGCATCAAGGCAGAAAATCTACTCCTCCCTACCCTAAACCATTTTTTGTTTTGTCCACAAATGATCCTCTTAGCTTAGGTCATTCTTGGACACCAGTCCTCCCTTTCGCTATATATTTTTTGTTTTATTGCTGGTTTATTATATTGTACAGATTGTAAAATGTAATATTATTTTGTACAACTTTATTGAAGAAAATACTTGTAGAAGATCTTTGTGCCTTGATTATGGCTGTACCTGTAAACTGAGCTAAGATGTAAGTATGTTTTTGATTGCGCTGTACAGCTTGATGTCAGCCTTACCTGCAGCCATGACTGGAGGTAGGAACTTTATCTGTAGAATTTAGGGGTTTTCTGGTTTATATTAAAGAAAAGTGGAATACACTTTAGTAAAGAAAAAAATTATATAAATTATGCAAATTAACCACTTACACCTTTATGAATAAGGTCTCACCCGGTGAGAAGCTGTTGTGGCAACATGCCTTTCCTTTCGGGAGACTCAGCTTTGAAATATCGAATTCATTCCGGTCCAAATTGTAACCAGGTGTTGTCTCTCAATGGGAGGAATCAAGAATATTTTTTTCCTCTCTAGACTATGTTTCATAATTCTTTGGTTACTGATACTTTCACAATCACACAGGTAGATTGTGAACATGTAGAGCACCCTCAGATAAGCTCTTAAATCTTTGTAACAACAGCAGATTTTATTGTGCAAGTAAATACAAGAACAGAATATTTAAAAAGGTGTACACCCATGTCTGACCTAAGAAAATTGCAAGTTGACATTTTTATTTCTCTTTTAATAAAGAGATACATTAGAAAATTGTTTTATTTTAAATATTGTAGGATCAAAATGTGTGAATATTTCTCAAACTTGAATAATTTATGCAAATGACATTCTCAAAACAAGTTATGGTACAGTACATTATATAAAAAGCAAGAATTGTTGTAGCAATAAGGCATGTCCTTTTTAGTAACTATAACACTGCTTTATATTTTATACACGGGTGTTTTGTCTGTGTGAGTATATACTTTTCCTGTGTCTGAAATAACCTGTACAAATGTCAAAAATTACAGTTGCAATAACAGAAACCTAGACAAGTGTTAGCCTACATTACTTCATCAATTTTCTTTACTAATACTTGGACTGTCTCCATCCTTTGTTAAGAATTTTAAGACTCACCCCATAAATCAGGTTTTTATAAATATATTTTTTAAAACCAATGTTCTCCTTTGCCCTAAAATTAAATGTCAGTAAATGCTCCTATTTCTTCATTTAAAACTAATTTTATGACATAACAGCCTCTCTTGCATCCTCCTGAGTTTTCTCCCATCGGCATTATATTAACCCTACTGTTTCATCAGATCATTTGGTCAGATTGATAGATGAAAAAGCAAAACCTAAGTCCAAATCCCCTCACACTTCTGAGAAAGGGAAAGGACATGCAGCTATATTCTAGATGTCTTTCAAGAAACCAAAAATAAGGAAAAACTGGAGAGGGCAATAATTTCCCAAATAAAACGAACATCTATACTGTGATGTATATACAATATTTGCCTCTCTTACAGATTCCTTGAACACTATAGTGCAAGGTTGCCTGTTTATAATGATAATAAAAGAAAAATCCAGGCTGCTTAAAAAAATTCTTTCCAGCTCAAAATGAAAATCACATCAATTTACCTTCTTATAGGCCATTTTTTCCCAGTTTTTAGAAGTGTCTTTTTTGACCACTAGAAGGGATTAAAGATTGTCTAATAGAGAATTAATTAATAATAACCCTGTTTCAGCAGAGAAAAAAGTAGAATTCTACCAAATGATATTTTCCTGCTCTCATAGTATCTAAAGGAGAATCTGCTCCCCCCTTCTAGATGTACAGCTTTATAAAACTTAGGAATCTGAGGGAAATGTCATATTAGAACAGAAGCCACACCCACTGATATGTACATACACTACTGCCAGTGTGTTTCTGGGTTGCAAGTTCCATCCGTGGAAGATAGGAGTTTGTAGTGCATGCAAGTTACGAGGCTAATAGGACTTACATGTTGTACAGATACAATCTGAGTATACATATATTTGATAAAAATTATATAGCAAGAAAACAGTTCAATTTGTTGTAGGATACTTGTTACTTTTTTTTTTTTTTACAGCATGAAACATTTCAATCAACTATTTATCCTGTAGTAATTCATATCAATTGTTTAGAATTTCTATGATGTGCATAAAAATGAATGGCCCGCATTTGGACTCATCCAGTGAGGTCGTTCTCTGACATGAATACAGCCCGAAGTTCAGTTGTTTTCCGCTTTGGTATTTGTTACTAAATGCAGAAATGTCCTGCTCTTCACATTGCCTTATGCTTTCTGATTACGTATCCACCGAATGAAATGAGATGAAAAGAAACGGTGGCGCTGCACAGGCTGACGGTGAGTTAATATTAACAAAACCACCAGAACACCTGCTGTGCAGTAGATAGTCAGCACTGTATGCT
This sequence comes from Phalanger gymnotis, assembly GCA_028646595.1. Taxonomy (NCBI): domain Eukaryota; kingdom Metazoa; phylum Chordata; class Mammalia; order Diprotodontia; family Phalangeridae; genus Phalanger; species Phalanger gymnotis. The sequence goes on along the minus strand of CM053622.1, from coordinate 194,648,063 downwards.
CAAGTGGAAGGAAACATTTGGAGAGGGAATAATCTACTGATGTTATGCTGCCCTAAAAAACAACACAAAAACACACAAACAGTCACGCTCTCGTTAGAACACAAGATAAAGTAATTTTAATACAACTGTTCTAATTTAGGGAGAACAGTAGAGCTAGCGGACTACGTGGGTTATTTTGTGACTGCTCCTGTCTTGGGCAAAGAACAGGCGCATCACCACAGCAGCGCGCCAAAGGCATTTCTCTATGGAGAGACAAAGTTAGCCGGAGGTGACGTGCGCTGTCTTTTGTCTCGTACGAGATACCCCTGGCATTAGCCAGGAAAGGGAAACTAAGGACAGGAGCGCCCAAGTGGACGCTGAGATGGGAAGCTAACTTCCTTATTAAGACAACTTCCTAACATGCTAGGCTTCAATTAAAAAAAAAAAGAGGGCACGCCAGGAATTCAGAGAGGTACACGGAAAGACTCGGACTAGAGAGCTGAGACCAAAGAGCATCACTGACAGAGCGAGTGAGAAGGCTTTGTTTTTTCATGCCACAAGACACTAAAATAAATCTGTTTACTTACAAATACATGTTCTGGGGTAATCAAAGGAATTTTCCTTGTAGGCATTTTTGCTAAACAACAAACACCTTTTTTTTTTTTTTAAGTTTGTGTACTTTAAACTTGGAAACAGGACATTCCCCATCTCACTATTAAGTGCAAATATTATAAACGATGTATATTGTGCATTGGAACTGGCTGCTGGAACACAACCTTGACACAAGAAGCTCAACTTCAGGTGGCCATTAATGTTAAGCCATGGGCAGTGGCATACGTGTCAACGTGGAAAAGCGACAGCCCTTCACATCCTCAGCAGTGGCAAATGCACCAATTTGGAGAGCAAGTGGATGAGATGGCCAGGAGTAAGTGATGAAGAAATTATCCTTTTTTCCAGTGGATGAAATCAACCAGGCGAAATAGTCTTTCTGCTGTTCTCAATGCATCTTTAAAAAAAATTACACTGCACCCTCTTCAAAAGATAATCATGCCACTTTGCTAAAGACTCCCCTCTACTCACTCCCCACAAAAAAAAAAAACAGATTCAACTTAACTGAAGTTACCCTCTGAATGACGTCAACTGGTTTGGCTCCCAGAGATAAGCTTATAAAGTGGGTGCAGTGTACTAAATTAAGTGTGCTGGGGGAATTCATGGTTTTTGTATATTTTTTACAGGTAGCAACAGTTAAATAGTTGATTACCCATGTTGATTTAAATATTTATGAAAGCTATCAGACAAAAAATAAACTTTAACTTTACCATAATGAAACTAGGGTTGTTTCTGTTTCTCCAACTGAAAGATGGAACACTGATTTCAGGGATTTTTCCATCGTGTAGCACTTCACAGGCACTGTGAGTGTGACCACTCAGAATCAGGCGAGGTTGAAACCACCACAGAAGCTATATTAAGCAGAAAACAAAACATTACCTAGTGTTCAGAATATCGATAAGGCAACCTCAGGATGGGATAGTTTCAGTTTTAATTCATTGGCACTACAGAATTTTCCCATAAAATGTCATTAAATCAAATGTCTTTATTTCATAGGAAAAGATTTCATACTATATCATTTTCTTCAGTGTCCTTTAGGGAAAATCTAGGCCTCTGGCCCTGGTCCCATATTTCCAGGTACAAAAACATATTCATTCTTAGGAAATTCTTTACAGATCTGCCAGAAGTAGCTTAAGTACTGCCAAGTCTTTATGAGAGGAAGATTGAGTAATATGTATGATTTAATATTTGTATCAATTTAATCAGTTCTGGTATGGAAAAGATGGGTTATTGTGATGAACTAAAACTTTGACAAGTTACCAGAAGTCTACATTTCAGTCTGTAAAAAGAGCTGTCCTGCCACTAAAATGTACTTAATACTAAGAAGATATACTGCTTGTTAAAAAAGAAACTTAACAAAGTTTGTGTGATGCTGAATACCACTATAGTAAGTTATCAAACCTTTTGGGAAGCCTCTTTAGAAAGTACATCATATCTCTCTATGAATAAGATGTTCTTTTTCTCTGGAGGAGCAGAATCTTCCCCAGTGCAGTCAGCATCACTTCTCCGATACAGAGGAAAATGCTGTCCAAAAATTAAAGAGCCAGATCTGACCTTAAGGAACCTTTTCGTAGTTGATACACACACACATAAAGAAATGGCAGGCTGTCCCATTCTTCTTACCTGGAGAAGGATAGGAGCTGATGCTGAAAGCTGTTGAACACCACCACACTTTGGGCTGGAACGGTACTTCTCCTAATGGTTAAAAAAGAACAGTCATCATCATCATACTAGTGATCTGGCAGCATCGTGGTTAAGAAGAAGAAGTCCCCTATGTTTAGTATAGAGAAAAAGATACATCAATGACGAGGATACATAGCGTTACTATGATATTATCACTGACCCTTACCTCTCTGGAGCAATTCAGTAGGTGAGATAGCTTAATGAGTTGGGCTTCCATTGAAGAGCAAATACTGCAGCCATCTCCCTCCATTGCCACACTGTTCACCATCACAAAACTGAAATGGTTAAGAAGGAAACAATATTTTCAGAATTTTCCCAAAATTTTTTAGTACTTTTTTGATAAACCCACCACTCACAGAATTTTCACAATGAATGAAATAGCAAACACAGGACTCGGAAAAGTTAGGATAATACACGTGAAGGATCTTTTATTAGGGCAGAAAAGAGGAATACTTATGCTAGCAAAAGACCACATAATGTTCTTTCACTGAGAAAAAGGTTAATTAGGAATGATGTTGATTCCTGCCTGGGCAAAACAGTTTCTTTTCTTTCTCTGTTAGTATTATATATACTTTGTTGTATAGTACTAGATGAGAGATTGAGAGCTAGAAGGAATCTCAGAGACCATCTAGGGCAAATTCTCATTTTACAACCGAAGAAACTGAGGCCCAGGAAGGTAAAATAACTTGCCCAAGGTCACAAAGGTAGGAAACATCAGGGACAACATTTGAACCCAGGTTCTCAAACTCTCCACCCAGTATACTTTCCACAATACACAGCCTTTTAAAAATGTGTTGGGGCTTTTTTAAGCTTTTCTTTCTCTTATTTGCTAGTTTGAAAAATATTTCCTTCAAGGAAGCATTAGAAATTCAAAAGACAGATGAAATGGAAGATCAAACTCTAGCTAGATAATTCACTATAAATATAAACAAGATATAATAAAAGTTAACAAAATAAAACAAAATTCGGTTCATGTTCTAGTCGTTAGTCCACAAAGGAACTACCACCTACATGAAAATATTCTCTTTGAGTTCACAGTGCCCTGAATCTATCAATCAACAAGCCTTTATGAAGGATTTGTTATGTACTGGGCACTCTTTCAGACACAGAATTCAAATATAGAAAGGATCCAGTCCCTGACCTCAAGGAGCTTACCTTTCATTGGGAATACAACATGTCCATCCACAGGTACACGTTAAGCACCATTAAAGAAAGCATTATGAATCAAAATCTCCCCATTGGAAAGATTTCTAAGCCCCAGCAAGTGACTTATCCCAATTATCAATACAATGAAATCCCAATATAAAGGATTTGTAATAATTTCTAGAAGTTTGATCCTTATTAAATGCTTTCTCCTCAGGACAAATGACAATCTATTCTTGAGAGCGGCACTGTTGGAAAACTACATGACAAAGTAGTTGTAAATAGTGACAATGTGGAGTTCTTGTTTTGACCTAAGCAATGAAGGAAAGAAGTGGCTTTTTGTCAGTTACCATAGCATGTAGATTGTTGATACTGAATAAAATTAATCTCTTTCATATGCTTCTGATCATTATTAGAATTAAGACATCTAGGAATTTATTTTACTTTCTTAAGCTATTAACTAAAGTAAAATACAGCCTCTGCTCAACTATGCATATTAAGATAGAAGATTAGTGAAACAATGGATAATTTAAAAATTAATTAGACATATATAATTTTGTAACAGATTTGCCTTCCTAACTGAGATTTTTCTTAGGCTAATATTAAAATTATTTTAAGTTCCATAATCATATATCATCTGGGCAGTGGGAGAAGGCCAAGATGCACACTGGACAGTAAGGAGGAAAAAGCCTAAAATTAAAACTACTCTGCAAAGAGTCTAGATGACTCAGTAGATAGAGCACCAGACCTGAAGTCAATGAAGACCTGAGTTCAAATCTGATCTCAGACTCATATTAGCTGAGTGACCCTGGGCAAGTCACTTAACCCTATTTGCCTCACTTTTCTCCTCTATAAGAGCTGGAGAAGGAATGGCAAACTACTCTAGTATCTTTTCTAATAAAACCCCAAAACAGTTCACAAAGAGTCAGACATAACTGAACAACAACAAACAGCTCACATGTTGGTAGTAAAGAACTGGCTTATTTCATGACAATATTTTAGAACTGATGACTACTTATCAAGAAGTCTCATGAAGTCATTTAGGGGGGAAATAACCCAAATCATACTTAATAGATGATGGGTCATAAACTGTCTATTTCAACTAAGAAAAAGGACCTGAGGGTCACAGCTGACTTCCATTGTTTCAGGCCCCAATGTGCCACTGCAGCAAAAATATAATAAAATAAAAACCTAACAAATTTCTGGGCATAATGAAGGGACATAATAAGACGGAAAACTTTTTATTACAGTTGTGGAAACCTATGATGTATCTGCATTTAGAATATTACATGCGCTTCTGTTCATTGCACCTTAAAAAAAGTAGGAGCTCAGAAAGGTCCAGAAAAGAGCAATGAAACTCTGAAGAAAAGAAATCACTATATGTGGATATAAACTATCATTGTTATTACTAATGATAATAAGAGCATACATAGAGTCCTTTAAGGTTTACAAAGCACTTTACATTATCTCATTTAATCCGCACAAAAACCCTAAGGTAGGTGTTATTATTATCCTCACTTTATGGATGAGCAAACTGAGACTTACAGAGATCAAGTAATTTGCCTAGGATCACACAACCAATTAAGTATTTGAGATGGGGTTTGAATTCAGATCTTCCTGAATGTGAGCTTTCTTTCTGCACCACCTAGCTACTTCTGAAAGGGGATGTGATCCAAATGTCTAAAGTCATCAAGGACATAAAGAGTTGGTCCCCAAGTCCCAGGATGCTAGACCTAGTGAAATGTCCCCTGAAATAAGGAGATAAAAACAAATAGAGGAAATGTTACTTTACATAGCAGATAGTTACTCCAGCATCATGACCCTTCCTACCAGAGACAAAACTGGGCTGGATTACCCACGTATCTGACCCAGTATCAAGCAACATTTACTAAGCCTTATCTAGCCATGCTGTGCCAGGCACTAAGTATACCAAGTCTTACAAAGAAAACTGAAATTACAGAAAATAAAGATCTTGATAAGTATTTGTAGCATAATACTTACTTAATCCCTTTTATAGAAAAAAGTTCCCCAAAGTCAAAAACCTTCTTAAATCGTCGTAATTTATAACTGTTCATCCTGTTTTCAATTGTTTAAAAAAAAGGTACATTTTATTAGCTAGTCATACAAAAACATCATAAAAGCTCAATGCTATAGGAAACTGATAGATTACATTTCTGTAGGATTTTGGAGGCAGAAAGGACCTCAGAGGCTCTCTAGCCCAAGCTCTCTCTCCTTCTGCCCCATATTTCAGAAGAAATCCCCAATACTACATCTCTAGCAAGTGGACCTCAAGCCAGCCTCCCTTTGAAGACTTCTAAATCAACCATTCCATTTCTTAACAGTTGTACTTATTTGGGAAAAAAAAAATTGCATGGAGCAGAAGGAATGTTTGCAACACTGTCTCTAGTTCTGCCTTTTGTGGCCAAGCAAAAAAAAAAAAGTCTAATCTCTCTTCCATAGGAAAATCCTTCAAGTACATAAGCTTGATTTGGTTCTCCCTAAGTCCTCTCTTCTCCAGAGAAGACATTCTCATTTCTGTCATTCATTCCTCATGTGGTGTGATTTGGGGGTCTTTAACACCATCATAGTCACCTCCTCTCAACACAATACTACTGATATAGCCTGACCAGGATTGTACAGTGAGAATCACAGCATCATAAGGCCTCGTTTTGCAAAGTATTTTCATCCAAATTATTTCATTTCATCCCAGGGAAAATTGCATTGCTATTCAATGTACATTTGAAATAAGGGTAACCAGAAATATATGCCCTCCTTATTTCTTCTTTTAAAAAAAAAAGAACATTTTCTGTGTAGCACAAATAAGGCTTTTTACACAATAATTACACATTGCCCTCTCAAATTTCCTGCCCATCATGGCACACCAGTACCATGAGTACTTACTCATAATGAAACCCGATGTCATGGTTGCCAGCAACCACTATAAGTTGTGTGTGAGGTGGATGTCGGAACACTCTCCGGAACCTTTCCACATCAGCAGCCCAAGCCTGAGGGGAAATGTAAAAAGGCCCACTAATTTGCATTCAGGCTAAGAAATATAGCCCTGATATGAGAGGACAAACATGTCCCAAAGCAGTCTAGTTTAAAGCTCAGAGCCCCAGAGCTTGACTTTTTCTAATGTACCTCTTTCCAAAATTCTTGACTAACAGCTTATTTTGCCCATCACTGATTCTTAATGAAAAGGTGTCCCTTTGTGGCATTTTTTAAAATGTTAACTAGCAGTTCCCCTGCCCCCACACAAAAAGGTTTAATTCTGAAAGGTATCTCATAAAACATTAATGTTGTAAATGCCTTATTAAGAACAAGTTCTTGGAAGATGCTCAGTGATTTCTCCCTCCATGACTGGGCCAGAATAAATAGAACATCTTTTTCCATGAAGCATCAGAATTCCTTTTGTGTGTAGTTGTGGAAAGGACAACAACCAAGAGAAGTCAGAAGTGAAATGCAGGTTGAAGATTGAGGGGCAATTGAAAATCATTTCAAGACTATTCTAAGTCTGGATACTGAATCATGCAGGAGTTTGGAGAAGTGTAGAGAGAAGTTCTTTTTTTTTTTTTTCTGAGTCTGAGCAAAAAAAAAAAATTTAATCTGGACAAACTATTTAGCAAAGATGATATACTTTTCCAAGCTGACTGGCAACCTCATTTTAAGGTGACCCACTATAGGAAAATAAAATTGATTCTTGTAATGATATTTAAATGAGATGATTATTTTCATTATTTTACTGGTGGTTTTTTTAAACCCACTGTAAGTCTGTTTTGTAAGAATTCCCTGAAGCTAGGAAAGCAGCAACTTTACACGTATCATCGTACATCCCTTACCCCTTTTACAAATGATCTTTCTAAAATGTAATTAAACTGCTTAGGCAGAGTTAAAGGGCCACAATCTGAATTTTAAAGTTCCTCGAACACATTACAACTAAACTACTAGTCAGCACCTTGCTGCTCAGCCAAAAATACCAGAGCACTTCTAAGATTTACTTGGTGAAGGGTGAGGTGAGGTGAAAGTGGGACCATTAGTGCACAATGCTTCTCTTTAACCAAGGTGCAGGAATCATTTTAATGCTGACTACAAAAAAGTTGTTAGCAAAATATTCTCGTGCATAGTATGAGAACAGTCAGACTCCGTACATAAAAAGCTCTAAGTACCCTGGTCCTGCTGCAGATTTTTCTTGGGGGAAAGATCCTATGGAGCGATTAAAGAAACCCCAAATCTTCACTGTATTTTCCTTCTGATATGGAAAAATAAAAGATTAACAGGAGATGAGACTAGGAAAGCTACTTTTATAAGTGAAGTTTATTTGATTAATTGGTTACGTAAAATAGTCTGAATGTACATTTCTCCGTGTGCACTGACAGCCTCATCATAGCGGTAGTGACATTTATCTTGAGGAACTCTGTCTCCTGAGGTTTGTGTGTATACATTACATAGAAACTATGTAAACTGCTGGTAACTCATGTACCCCAAATTTAAAAACCAGTAGGGTTAGTACAGGACTAACCAATTCCACCCAAGCAGATTAGCATTAAATCCAAGTCCAAAGAATCTTTAAGATATCTTTTCCCATACATTTTGTGTGTCATTTAACAAGAAAAAGTAGAGCTGTATGTCTTACCTCAGGGGAACTCCACTTGCCTTCATCAAAGACATCCCCCAGAATAAAGGCAACCTCTGGCTGTAGCAACCATAGGGCTGTTTGAAAGGCCCTTTCCATTTGCCACTCCCTTTGAAAAGGGAAAAAGCATTAGCCCATTTTCTAGGTAGAATTTATTACTAAATCCTGAATTAGAGATCTAGAGAGGGCCAAGGGAAGTAAACTGGAACAATCTAATTACACGTCTACCTTCCCCATCAACTCCTTTTGACTTCAAAAGGATGAAGAGGGAAAAGGTTGAGAAATTGATGCATCTTATCAGAACTAGAGAGAGAAGTAAAACCACCATAAGAAGTTCTTAACTGCCACAACCTCTTCACCCCAAGTCCTGACCTCTCTGTGGTGTTCACATACCACACCGTCCACTACTTACTAGTCATCTGATGGAAGTTAATTCAGCTTCAGAGAATGCCTATTTTAGATTGTTATCACCTAGCTTCTGTCAAAGTCTGTTGTCACTGAAGAGACCTTCCTTTGATCTAACTGGACAAAAGTAGTGAGGAGATGGTAGAAGAATTATCAAGAAACTAAATCCTACAGATGTCAGATACATTAAAAAAAGAGCACCTGAGGTAGAAAGCTTCACTGTCTCTCAAAGGACTTGGCCATTGTTATTTTTCACATCTCTTGAACTCCTCTGTAGTCTCCCTAAGATCCCCTAATTCTAAGCAGTGCTCTTATATGCCTAACCTGTTTTTGCAACAGTAAGATGCAAACTCAGATCCCATGGTATGCCAGCAAGATAAACGCTTTTAGACAAGGCACTTTGGCCCTTTAAATATCAGCATGGGCAGCTGGTTGCTCTTCCTAGTTACCACAAATAGCCAACCGTACATTGTTATTTCAGGTGTGATACCTCTCAAAGCTGGTGATTTTTTAGTATTTCTTGGCTTCAGGTCTTCCACACCCAAGGGAAAAAGGAGAAGCAGCATCAGCAAGAAATATTTGGGGGAGTTGGTAATTAGTAAAGTGGAAAGTAAAATTGCATTGTCCAAAAAGAAATAAAGTGTCACTCATTCTCTGGCCCTACCCTAACACACTCCACTTTGGGTACTGTTCAGTTCCATCGCTTCTTCTTACTCATCTTCCTTTCTGCCTTCCCTCTCCCCAGATTTACTCTCCACCCAATGAGAGCTATCAACCACAAATTAAACCCACCATGATGGGGGAAAACATAAAGAAAGATCCAGGAGAAAACGGGAGAAAAATATAATAGTCTCTATGTGGTACAGGACTAACAGATCTGGTTCTGGCAAAAAGTACAGATAATTAAAAGGGAAAAAGCCATGTCTGCTGACATAATAATTGAGACCTTCTCCTAACCCTCATCCCCTCACACCACCACCCCGCTGGAAAAAGTATTAACAGACAGATGTGTCTGAGAAGTTTCCTTCAGCCCTGTCCCTAATGTAAATTTGGAGACTTCCAGCATTAGCTCTCTTCAGATCCATCTCTTACCCAACTGAGAGCAAGATACAAACATACTCCGGATACAAGGAGATAAATAGATCAGGATGAAGGACCCTCAGGAATGGTTCTACTTGTTTCCCTCCCAGTCAGCTCACCCAGAAACTTGAACCCATGGATTAATTAGTGTAATTGTGGGCTGGCAAGGATGTAGCTTTAATCCCTAATGTGTAGATTTTTGGAAGGAAGTCTGAGGAGTTCCCTAAAGCCAGAGACGTTTGACCAGATTGTTGAGAGGGATGATGATACTTAGCAGTGCTACATCCTTAAAACTATAGAATTTCAAAAGGGTTTCTGAATTTTTGTTCCTACCGTCGTAATTTGTCCAACCAGTGTCCATTTATTTCCCCAAGCAAGTGGGTATCGGCTAAAAATATAACCTTCAGCACAGGTTCAGGAGTCTGTTGTTTGCTTCCAGAAGCTATAGTTTTCACTTTTGGCCAGCGACACTGGAAGATCACTAAATAATAAATTATATATTCACAAAACACAATCAGAGCGAAGACAAGAAATCCAAATTTCAGAAAGAACCAGCTCTTCCTCTTAAAACGAAGAAAATTCAAAGTTCTAGATAGTGATCTATGTTTAGTCATTTCCTCTGTCAAAATATATATGCCTCAGTGAGCAAGGATCAAATCTATTTAGAATTTTCCTTAGGAAAATGTGGGTATCCCCGCGGAGATATAGTATCCAGATCTGAACAGAACACCTAAAAGAATCAGAAGAAAGGAATTTTAGACCCAACAATATATGTTTCCTTTTACTTAAGTGCAATAATTTTGTTTAAAGAACAGAAAAATAAAATATTAACATTCCTTACCCTGTTTTTTACTTTACTATGAGGCCAGATTACTACTAAGGAAAACTGGTTTTCTACTTTTATCTATGCAATTCTTTGTGTATGAATTCAAGTTCTCTAGAGATGGCTCTCATAGGAAGACTGCAAACTGTTCCTATATAAACTTGAAAATGTGGCCCAAAACCACGAATGTCATACCAAACTAATCATGATGGAAGACTCTACCAGCAATGAAAAATTCTTAGAACCACTTAAGGTGGGCAGAACACCATAATCCTCAGTTTCAGAGCACCCAACACAGGCTTTACCTTAACTTTTACCTTTACCATTTACCTTAAACCATTAACTTAGATCCTTCCTTAAAACTATTTCATGATTCTTTTTCCTCCAAAGGCTTTCACTGTCAGTAGTAATTTTGGCTTTTTTGAATACAAGGTGTCATATCAATAAAAATGAAGATTGCTACTACAGCCTAACATTGGTGTAGCCGTGATTATTTTATGGAAAGTCACAGGCTATAAAGTTTCAGGGCCTCAACTGCACCAAATGAGAAGTGGCTCTGGAAATGTGGAAACACAGAAACTCCTTCTGCTATATGTAAACAGGGATCTTCTTTCTCAGTGCCATGTAATTAATGTAATAATACATACAGCATATCCCATCTCAGGGATACAGGAGAAAGTGAAGAACCAAAGGGGAAAGTCATAAGAGGCTTCTGTAGACATTCTGGCATGATCTTTGGCAATCTACAGCAGCTTCATTAGGGCGATAACTTAAAATTTCTTTCCCAGAGCATGAACTAAAAAATTATGTTTTAACCGTGTCTGTAGGGGAGTCAGATGCACAAGTCATCTGGAATAAAACACCATCCATAGACTCATAGCCAGAAATTCTACAATATCTTTGGTGATACAAACAAAACAAATACCAGATCACCTGGAAGAACTTGGCTAAGACTTCCGTTGGTCCATCACATCCTTCTAACATAGCATCCAGATCACCCCACGGTCTCTCTTTAATCCTGGGCTGTGTCTGACGTAAAACTTAGCATAGAAGTACAATTAGCTCTTGACAAATATAATCTATAACTGATAGAAGCTTCTTGTTACTTAAAAATCAAGATTAAGAAAAAAATAGCTTTTCTATTGTCTTCTACTACATTTATAAACAAATTTTAGTCTAATAACAGGAATCCAAATCACCAGAGGTATGAATGCTCTGACTGTTCAGTACAAGAACACTAGGAACAGAAAAGGATAGATCATCAAGCTACACATAGTTTAATGAAAATGTTCCCTGCGAACAAATTTCCTTTTTTTTTTCTATTTCTCCATTGAGAATCTTCTGATTTTAATCTTTCCCCCCAAAAGCCTGAAAACTACTTGAAATTCTGTAAAAAAACAGGATAAAAAAGAAGTCCCCAGAAGGAATAGAAAGTCCTATTTTCCTTTGATATAAGGAAGTTTTCAGGTCAAGGAGTGGGAGTGACATGCCACATTAGGGGAAACAAATGTAGTATAAAAACAAAAAGCAACAATTAAAAAATTTAAAGCGGGGGGCGGGGGGGGGGGGAGAAGAGAGAAGGAAGCTCCAGAAGAAGTTAAAGTAACCCTAGCAAGATTTTTGAATGTCACTCTCCATAGATCACCCAGAGGCTTTGAACCTTCAACTGTAACATATACAACTACCCTTATCTCAAAGTAAATACCAAGAACAGACTCTTCTGACATTGAAATATGTGCATTTTTTAAGACAACAGAAGACAAACACTGCTTATACCATATAGAACTACCACTGGTTAAGTGGTAAAATTTACCAGAAAAGTTTCTTACATGCATGATTGGCATAAATGATCCTCAGAAAAGCCCTGACATTACATGAAATACTTTTCTGGGATTAACTAGACTAAAAAACTAACCCAACTTAACCTCTCTCAACCTCAGTTTCCACATCTTTAAAATAGAGACAACACCTGCCAATTCCATTTCCTTAAACAGTTTTTGAGAACCAATCTAACGCATTTCCCTGAAAGACAACACAATTTGCATTTGATAGCATTTATCCAACTCCTTGCCACCCTCCCCCTACCAATCTATAATCATCATTCCAAGTGCAAAACACATTCATGCTCTATCACCTTAGCAACTTCTATATTTTCTTCAGTGTCGTGGTCCATAGGATGCCTGGCATTCCCTCTGTAAAAAGAGGAAAAAGTGGAAATTAGTTCTTCTTAGAGAACTTTAGATAAGACCAGGAAAGAGGGAGATTTGTTATCCCTTGTCCTCCCAGACAAGAATGAAACTGAGAAAGCCTTGGCTGCATGGTATAGCTCCACCCTGTAACACTATTCATTTTTATCAAACCAATACATAAAGAAATAATGTCACTCCTACTTCATGACTAGTGACTGGTTCAAACTGAACATCTTACAATTACTTTCTTTGCAGAGCAAAATGGTAACTCAACATTGAGGGGGAAACTATTGGCTCATTTTGGGTCACAGAGTCTACAGGAATCTACCAAAACAAATTTGTTATGGAATAGTACAGAATCATTCCACCTACAGACTTTCCTCTAGGAACAGAATACAAAGAAAGACATACACACTTTTCTTGGTTGCAGCCTTATCTGACCTTAAGCAACTTCACACAGAACACCTAATGCACATTAAATTCTGTCTCGATTTTTACATTATTCCAAATTCTCTTCATGTATGTTTCACACAAAATTATTTCATAAACACAGCCATGTATTTACATAGTCCATATCATTTTCATCTTAATAACTGTCTTCATAGTCTATCCTTAGGAACAACAAGCAGAGATAATAAACCTATGGGTTTACTGACTTATATCAGGTCCAACTCAATGATACTAAAGAGGAACCCTATGACCTCTTGAAACTGGGTAAAATTTCCCGATGGCATAAGAAAATAACAGCTCCTAAATGTTAGCGAGCAACCATGGAATTTATTGCCATTGCTGATAAATTTCTTGGTCTCCTGTGGGCACCATTCCCCAGGTGTCACTATATCTTGTCATATCTAAAGCTTCTAGGAATCCTGAAATCTGAGTCTGAAAAGCCTTGGCGAGTTATTAGGTCCACTTTGTACATGAACAGAAATCCTTTATAACATTCTAAGAAATGGTCATTCAGGTCTAAGACCATCAGTGATAAGAAAATCAATTACCTCTCAGAGGCAGTGGATTCTACTTTTAAACATCTCTAATTGGACAATTCCCCTCATATTTAGCCTTAATCTGCATCTACAGTTTCTACCCATTGTTCCTGGATCTACTCTCCAGGCCAGGTAGAATAAGTGTCCTGTCTCTCTTCCGCATGAGAAGCCTTAAATCCTTTTAAGTGAGTTTTTGTGTCACCCTCAGTCTTTTCTCAAGGCTAAATAAAATACATTCTATTCTTTTAAGAACTCATTCCAGTCCCTTCGTCAACTTGGCCACCCTCCTCTGAAGGCACGTCAGCTTACCTAGGTCCTCCCTAAAACATAAGCTCCCAAAACTTGTTCTACCACCTCCCTCATTGCAGTGGCCTCCCTTTAACCTAGCCTAATATTGCATTAGCCTCATCAAATTCGGATCTTATATCACCTTTTCCTGACTTTCCTGATTCAGGTTGAATTGTATTTTCTTTGGATTAAAAGGCCAAAGATTGATGATCCACAGCTACTGAGTTTAACTGAAGCTATTACCCTCTACCACCATTAGCTTTGCAGGTTAATAGAAGGAAAAATAATGGAATGTATGCTCTTCACTATGCCAAATGACATCAGTCTCAGCCTTTCTTATGGCTTATAACAATAGGAAACTGGACCTGGAGTCACAAAGACCTGTGTTTGAATCTTGCTTCAAATACTTACGAGCTGTGTGACCCTGAACAGGTCACTGAACTTCTCTCAGCCTCAGTTTCCTCATCTGTAAAAGAGATAATAATACTGGTAGTAGCTATATTACAGAATTGCTGTAAGGAGAAAATAAAATACTATTAGTGCTTTGCAAGCCTAAAAGTACTATATGTCAGTCACTTTTATTAGCTACATCTTAGGTCAAATATGACAATCCGCCCATTTCACTCCCCATCGCCAAATATAAACTGTCTAAAATAAGCAATAATGAATGCTTTGTCTTACCAAGAGAATACAATGTTTATCTATCCTAGCCCATTAGATTGGAAAATTAGTAGGTAGGTCAGAATATAGTATAAATGCTTGTTTGTATGTTTTATATATGTGTATATGTACATACACACACACACACACAATCTTCCTCTAAATGAATGATAAGTTTTAAAATCACCGTTGGTTTTCCAGAATTCTTTTGTTTCTTTGCTAAGTTTAGATAGTGAGAGCAAAATTAATAAAACACAAAAGTTGCACACAAAATTTAACTTACTTGTGAAAATTACTGAAATAAACCTTAAAATTGGAAGGCCTCAGTGGACCCCAGACAAACTGTTCTTATTTTTAAAAATATTTTTGAACTTACTAAACTTATTAGTTTAAGATGAGCGGCTAACATTTACAACTGAAAACAGAATATCAATTTACCAACAATATTTCAAAATTAAAAGTAGAAGAGTATCATTTTAGATTTTATATTCCTTCCTGACTCCCACCAAAAAAAAAAAAAGCAGTAAAATTTTGGCTCTTTTCCCTTTAATCTACCTATTTTCTGACAGCTCTTTAATCCACCAGGACAGAGGCAATACAGCATAGAGGATAAGCCTGCAATTAGTTGTACATTAAACTCTTGTAGGATTTTTGTACACACAAAAACTTTAGAACTAAACTAGTTTGCCTTTCTTTCACTAATGACTAACCAGCAACTAACATTGGAATTTTATACTTCACTACAAGAACAAAACTAGCACAATCGCGATTAGGTCATGCTGTACAGGCCTTAACGATCCAAGACAATTTTAACACTGTAACACAAAATTATCTGACCTAGATTTGGTCTGTTTTCTGTTATAAATCACAAGTTGGAATTTTATTCCAATAAAGCCTTAAATTTGGGATTTTAGATTTTTGAATGATTAAACATATTCTAACAGCTTTGACTTGATTTTAGTCAGTCTTTCATAAAACCGCGTTTCTCCCAATATACAAATGAAACATAGACAAGAGAATGTAAATACCTCGGAATAGACAGCAGCTATACTGTTAAAAGATATATGGTCAAGTTTAAGGGGAAGAAATACAAATTATGTACATGCAACTTGAAAGGCAAAATCCTTTAATACCACTCCTTACCTTAAGAGAGGCAGAAGTGAGCACTAGAAAACTATCTAGGCTTGGAGTCTGAAAAATCAAGTCCTGTGTCAAATACACGCTGATTATCTGACTCTGGGCAGGTCTTACTTAGAGTAGAAAGGGTGCTGACCAGCATCGAAACATTAAATTCCCTCCTCCAAGAGCTCCTATAGCAACGAAATTATAGGTTCAACCCTCCATTTTAATACGATTATTATTTCTTTTTCCAAGTTCGTCAAGAAGACCAATTCTGGTAAATAAGCCTGTGTGGTTTTGTTTGCTGGATTTTCTGGTTTGTATTTTTTAAAAAAAGAAAAAGCTATTGGCACCAAAACATCTGTAAAGAAAGAAATTCATTTGGGACCCGGGCAAGATTTAATTGGAGAGATATATGAGAAATGTACTTGGTTTCCCCATTGTTTTAAAACAAATAAAGAAAATGGGAGCCTACGCTTTGTTTCTCTACTCTTCGAGCCTTTTTTTCTACGTGCTTACAAGATTGTTTAGACTTTCTCCCCCTATTCCTTAGTCCTTAACAATGCCCCTCAGAGAGACAAGGTTGGGGGAGGGGGCGTGATTTGGGTAGGAGAAGGGACAGATATGTTTAAGATTCCTTAATATTATAAAAGAAAGGTAAACAACATAAAGTCAGAAGGAAAAAGCAAAGAGCAAGGTCAACTTGAAGATTAAGAGAAACCCCCTACAAGACCCAGACAGAAGAGTAGCGGCCTTGTGGCTCCGGGACGAGCAGCTGGGAGCAGGAACTGGACGGCTCTGTCCTGGGGGAGGCTCAGTCCTGGGTTCGCTCAGTGCAGACCAAGTCGTGAATTTCCGGGTGACGGTGCAGAAGAGCACCAGCTAAACAAGCGCTTAGACATCCCCTTGTGGAGTGGCAGCCTGCTCATCTCCGGATTTCCGTACGACTCTTCATCTCATTGGCAGGGTTGAAGGTAAGGTCGGTGCTGACTGGTCGCTTTGTTTTCTGCAGAGGGCCCGGGCGGGCTTGCAGGACTCTGATTGGCGACCGGAGACGGGCCCTCCGCTCTGAGGGCTGGACCACAGAGCTGCTGTACAGGTAGGTCTGCCGCTGAAGCCGAGCAGCAAGCCCTTTGCGGGGCATCGCAGCCTGGGACGGCATCTTTTGCTCACGACCTAGAAAACTGCTAGTTAATCAGCTTACAAGTGCTTGGTTTACTCCGTAGGAGTACAGGATTCATTCGTCCGCTAATATAACAAGCACTTATTAAAGGTCTGCTACGGTTATAGACCGGAGGACACACAAAGATGTAGAAGACAAAGGTCGTTGTCCTGAAGTTTGCGAGCTAGAGATTAAAGTAGCATAATTCGATTTTAGTTTGTAGCATAATTATTTGTCACATTTTCCCTTTAAAAATTTAGTATTAGGGGCAGCTAGGTGGCGCAGTGAGTAGAGCACCGGCCCTGGAGTCAGGAGGACCTGAGTTCAAATTCGACCTCATGTACTAGTTGTGTGACCTTGGACAAGTCACTTAACCCCAATTGCCCTGCCCCCCCAAAAAAAACTTTTAAAAAATTTAGTATTAATGTAGAATTGTGTTGAAAACTCACACGAAGATAAAAGGGAGTTTCTTGGAGAATTTCTCCAAATTTTAAACAAGCCGATCATGGTCAAGTTCCCAAAATACCCAAACTGATCTGTGATCTCATGCATTGGGATGTTCCCTCCAATGATGCAGGTTGCAGTCTCTCTACGGTTGCCTCTTCTGGGAGACCCAAGTCCACGGCAGGAGAGGGAGCCAAGGAGATTTCTACACTACACCAAAATGACATTTGGAGTCAAGGGAAGTGGATTCAAAATCTTTCTCTGTCATTTGTTAATACTATGACTCTGAAGCAAGTCATTTAACCTCGTGGGTATGAGTTTCCTCACCTGCGAAAGAGGAGGGTTGGACTAGAGAGCCTCTAAATCCAGCTCTAAATCTGGATGGTCCAACGAGGCAATCCTCCCATAAACTCAATGCAGAGAGTTCACCAAACACAATAAAGGCCTTCTTCATTTTCTCTTGACATAGTAAAAGGCAGCTAGGATTCCAGACCCACCAACCAAGGAAGCAAAGGGGTCCTCCAAGGAAATTATCTTCTAACCATAGAATGTCCGGTATCTTTTTTCTTTGATGATCTCCTTTATTCCATTTTCCAAAATGACCATAAAAATATGAAAATAAATTATGCACAAATAAGCAAAAGTTGAAAGTAATTTTTAAAAATTCATTATTTGCATAAGAGAACATTGTGAAAGAATGCATATATTTGCTAACACAACCCAAAAATTCAATGTAAAAGAGCAGAATATTGAAACAATAACACTGAGTGTAATTTTTATTCTGGAAATAAAATACGACAAATATGTACTGCTAAATTTACTTTCCATCTTTTGTTAAATTTTAAATGTCAAGAAATGAAAGAAATACACCTCAATGAAACTAGAAAAAAAAATACAAAAAATTCACAGAAGCAAATAGGAAGTTTGGGAAGAGACAGTAACAAGTTGGGCTGTGTTGATATTATGACATTAAAATTTAAGGGTTTTTTTATTGTTTCATTAGTGTAGCAAAATCTCAGTGAATAACTCCCTCTACCAATGCAAATCAGCACCTATTTTGGGATTTTAAGACTTACAGATTCTTCCTGGGGCATTAAGAGGTTCAATTACTTGCCCAGGAGAGCACAGTTTGCGCAAGTATACTAGAGAGAGAGAGAAGGGAGGGAAGGAAGGAAGGAAGGAAGGAAGGAAGGAAGGAAGGAAGGAAGGAAGGAAGGAAGGAAGGAAGGAAGGAAGGAAGGAAGGAAGGAAGGCGAACTACAGAAAATAGAGATTCATAGTTCCATATATAATCCACTTTTGTTCTTTGCCTATTTGAAAATTCATAATCAATAAATAAATGTCACTGTTAATATTGCTAAATGCAAAAGACTTTAAACGTAAAGCTTTAATATGACATGTGTGTCTTGAATTAATTTGATCAGATAGGCTTCATACTTAAGTTTCAATCTTTTTAATATTCTATTATGAAATTAATCTAACAAATACAATCAAAAACAAAACGGGGATTAAAATCTCAAGTAAAACAATAAAAATATGGACTACTTATTTTTAATAAAAGAAAAATATATGAATTAATCAAAAAAGAACAATAGCAACTTATTTGTTCTATCTTCTATTCTCTTTTCCATCTGTGTACTAATAAAATGTTGTGGTTGTTACTTTCTATATACTGACAGAGGCAAGGCTTGAACGCATGTCTTTAAAACTCAAAAGTCGGACCTTTATCCACTATGGGACAGTTTTATAAAATGTTGCTGTTTTTAGTTTTAACATACTCAGTCAATGTGTATTTTAGTCTTCTAATGTTTGTTTAGTCTTGTTTTCTTCATTCTGTATTTCTGTATCACATTTTCCCATATGTCTTTGTATTCTTGTATTTTTACAACATTCCATATATATGTGTGTATATATTTATACATATATTTCATGTATATACATGTTTAATATATAGTATGCACATATCAATAGAGGAGAGGAAGCATGACATAATGAACAGAAACTTGGGGGGGAGGGCAAAAATAGGATTTCATCACCATGGGAAAGAAACTCCAAGTAAGGAAACTTTTTCCACCAATGAAGACAATATCCTAGTCTTAGCAAGCTATAAAGAACACTGAAAAGTTAAGTGACTAGCCCATGGTCACAAAGTTGTTCAGTCATTTGTTTTCATTTGTGTCCAACTCTTTGTGACCCCATTTGGAGTTGTTGGTTGTTTTGTTTTGTTTTTTGCAAAGATACTGCAGTTATTTGCCATTTCCTTTTCCAGACTATTTTACAGATGAGGAAACTGAGGCAAACAGTGTCAAATGACTTGCCCAGGATCACATAGCTAGTAAGTGTCTGAAGCCACATTTAAACTCAGGAAGATGAGTCTCCATGATTGTAGGCCCAGCCCTCTATCTATTGCATGGCCAAGCTGCCCCCATGGTCACACAGTATCAAGTTAATATCAAAGGTAAAGCTAGAGTCCGGGTCTTTCCAACTTCAAGGCCGGTCCTCTCCACCTTATCATCCTGTTTCCATTGAACTACCAGAGTTTATTTAGCCATTAATCAACCACTGGGCACAGAGGTTATATCCGGTTTTTCCCTATTACAAATAAATCTACTATAAATATTTTTGTACAGATAGGGATAATGTAGTGGAAAGAACACTAAACTTGATGTCACTTAACCACTTACTAGAATTAATCATTGGGGTATCATTTACCATTCTAAACCTCTTTTCCTCAAAATATTGTGCCAGTTTTACATTTAAACCAACAATGTAACACAGTGTCCTACAGAGTAGCCAATGATCAATTTTATCTTCTAAAAATAATTTTCATCTAATCTGAAGGGTACGAGGTGGTACCTCAAAGTTTTATTTGCATTTCTCTGATGATTAGAGGTTTTGAATAAATTTTCAAGGGACTGTTGTTTGTCAAATTGGATATTTAAAAATGTTCATGTCCTTTAAAAAGTATTCATATCCTTTAAGTATTTAATGATTGTGGAATAAATACTTGTCTTTTAAATCTAGTACCACGTAGTTTGGGTACTGTTTGTTGGGCATGGATATCCCCTCAACATACCAAAGCACTTGGGCATAATGTCTGCACTAAGTCTGACACCAAAATAGTCATACACACACACACACACACACACACACACACACACACACACACTGAGTTTGGGATGGGGCCACTAGGCTGTCTAAGAAGGAGTGAACTAGCCAAGGTCAGAGACAGAGCAATTTGAAGCTTCAGTGTATATCAGCCATGGATATCAGAATAGCGAATTGCCACTGCACTGCCAACCTGGGAAAGAAAGAGAGACTCAGTCTCCAGAAAAAAAAAATTTCCAAAGTGAACTAATTATATTGTGACATTTTAAAAAAGATCTAGAGATGTAATTTCTGGGTAATTTAAATATTTTCTTAATAATGCCAGCATTTTGATAAAAGAACAGCCATTTGGCATCTCTCTCTTAGACCAAAGACAATTATGGTAAGCAGACTCATGGCTTATAGCCCATTGAAAGAAGGGTCTTCCCAAGGATGGCAATCAACTTTGATGAGCTAACAGTTAGTCAGATTATGAATATTACAGTGAGGGGCTGGACCTGAACTTTGATTGTAACATTTACTTCTAAGTTAGCTCCAATCTTGGTCAATCTATTTAAAGAATTTATCCCCACCCAAACCTGAGTAGACCACAATGGCTGCCCTACCTGGTGGGGGGCAGGGGGGAGGAAGGGGGAAAGGAGGGGGGGCAGGTCTGGATAGAGGAGAAGATTAGTTCAGCCTTCAGAGACTGAGGTCTTGAAATGAGGATAAAAGAAAGCACATAGTAACTCTACATAATCTCCCCAAATCATTAGCTGATAATCATTTCTCTCATTATCTCCCTCTTCAAAACCTCACTCCACCTCAAAATTTCCTAATTTATATGTAGGGTACCACTACTTTTCCAGGCTACAGGTCTCACAACCTTGGAGTCATTCTTAATTCTTCCTTCTCCTTTTGCCCCATAGCCAATCAACTACAAGTCTTGCTGATTCTATCTCCACAACAGCTCTTACACACTTTCCCTCTCTCTCGACTTATACAGCAGGCTTTCATCATATATTAACTAGATTGCTCTAATAGCATGAGTATTCTGGGCTCTTTCCTCTTCAATCTATTCTCCATATACCTGCAAAATGATTTTTCCACGCCTTAGGTCTGCTCACTTCCCTATTCAAAGATCTCCAATGATTCTCTATTGCCTCTTAGATCAAATATGCATGCTCCAGTTTAGTTTTTAAAATATTCACAGTCTGACTCCGAATTATCTTTCCATATTTATTTCATAATAGTATCCTTCACAAACTCTATGGCGGAGCCAAAGTAGCCTGCTAAGTGTTCCTAGAACTCTGAACTCCATCTCCTTCTACCACACTTTTACCTGGGCTATGCTCCATGCTCGGAATTATTCCCTCTTCATGCCCTTGTCTTAGATTCTTTAGCTTCATTAAGTTGGTTTTTTTCAATCATGTGAAACATCTCCACGTTAGTCATTTTGTACAAGAAGACTTGAATAAAAACAATGAAAGAAAGAGAAAATAACATGCTTCAGTCTATCTTCAGATAGTATCCGTTGTTTCTCTGGAGGTGGATAGCATGCTTAATCATGAGTCCTTTGGGATAGTCTTGAGTCATGTATTGCTAAGAATAGCTACATCATTCACAATTCTTTGTCGTACTGTGTACAACATTCTCCTGGTTCTGCACACATCGTTTTGTATCAGTGCATGTAAGTCTTTCCAGGTTTTTCGGAAATCATCCTGTTCATTAAGTTTTAATAACATTTTTTCTGCAAGTCTTCCCTGCCCAAATACCACTGCTGACACTTACTAGCTATGAGACAATAGACAATCATTCAAACTTCCCTGAGCCCCAACATCATCTCTGTAAAATAGGGTTAATGATTCTGGCCTCAGGGCTGTTGTGAGGCTCAAATAACAACATGTATGTAAAACATGTGTACAACAATTTCAAGGCAACTGTTGTTATCATCTATATTATAGTTTAAATATGTTTTTATAAGCTAACCTAGAAAGCTAATCCCCACTAAAAAACCTTGTTCCTATGGCCAAATGACTTCTAAGTTTTAAACTGACTTACAAATGAATTTTTGGAACATAACTCCATTTGCGAGTTATTGACTTCCTCCACATATTTAATGGAACAATAATAAAAAGGTAGAGGCAGAGGGGAGCACTGTGCCACTTGGAGAGGTGGGGAAGGGGTACAAAATTATTTTAAAGCCAAATTATAAGGTGTGACTATCAAATAAAGATTAATCAATTGATTCTCCAGCTAGTATCACTCTCAGCATCTCGAAATTCTTTTCAGTTATTTTGTAGTTTCTCATTTGTCTACTTATTGTATTCTCTATATACACACCAAAGTAGAGTTAAGCTCCCTGAAGGAAAGATCTGCTTTGCTGTGTCTTTGTATCCCTACACCTAGAAAAGAGTAGGAGCTTAATAAAAGTATGTTAAATTGAATTGACTGAGAGGTGAGAATAAAAATGTAAGTGTAATTGGAGACTGGCTAACGAGAGGGAAGGGAAGGAGAAGGGACTAAGCATTTATGTAGAGTTACTATGTGCTGGACACTATGATAAATACCTTCCTCACAAAAACCCTCTGAGGTAGGTGCCATTATTATTCCCTTTTTACAGTTGAGGAAACTGAGGCAAACAGAGATTAAGTTATTTACCCAGTCACACAGCTAGTCAATATCTGAGGCTGGATTTGAACTTGGGTCTTCCTGACTCCAGGTGCAGCACTCTATACATTGTGCTTTCAGTTGTCCAGAGCCTTGTCCTTAAGTATATACCTAGTGTGCTCTGTCTGATGCAGTGCCTGAAAAGGACTGGTAAGCCTACTGCTAAAGATGCATAATGGGACGTGACACTCTCCACTTCAGAACAGGGCTTCTATCTGTGTCTGTTTCTTGCTAAGTACATGGAATGAAAAGCCTTTGCCTGGCTACTGAACTGTAACTGAGCATGCAAACAAATGGCATTTACTGGTGTAATCAGCCTTTCTGTCTTCTTCCTGCTTATGATGGAGGCAAGGACTGCTATAAGCATCCAGGTCAAGAGAAAGAGGTAACAAAAGTGGCATATTCTGCCCAATTGGGTTTCCATGTTGCCATAAGCATGGTGTTGCTATTTTACTGGCTCTGTTGTGTATCTTCTCCCTGTCAATGAGTATTGGAGACAGCTATCACAGTATGAACTTCAAAGTCTAGAAGAGAAAGCTACCCCAAATCCAGGAACTATAGTCCATACCAGAGTTTGTCAACAGCAGAGCCCAGAGAAGAGTGTAGCCCTGAGGAACAACCCACGGTCTCAGCCCAGTGGTGGATGGAGGACACTGAGACAATATGTCCTCTAACAAGGGAAAAACTTGTCCAACAGCTGTGCAACATTCTAAGTGAACTTGAGGATGTCAATGCTTTATATAAGCACTTTAAACCCAATGTCCCCAGGGACTGAGGTAGTAAAGGGGAGAGTGTGTGTCCAGTGTTGGGGAAGGGGGGAGGATACTTTGTAACTTCTTGCTATATCTTCTCAACAAATATCTCTTTGTAAAAACTAATCGATATTATTTGGTTAAATGATTAATGAAGTATTTGTCACTGGGTGATTTTAATGATTTTTAAAAAACAGATAACTAGTGAGTGATATTTGAAAAAACCGTGGAATTGAGTGTTCAAGCTAATGGCATTAGAAGAAAAACACCCTAACCCCTCAGGAGTACCCCTAGGCCCGTAAAAGGAAAATGCGGCCATCTATAGTCTGGGGATCTGATTTGATAGTTTGAGTGGAAATTAGGATAAGACCCCCAGCAACATTATAGAAACTACAAGAATGCCTAACAGTATGGTTAAATCAATGGAAAATAAAATTCAGTTCTAAAAATTATATTTATATTATGCCCTTAACCCAAGGAGCTACAGAAGAGTGGGGCTGATGCCTAAGGTACAGAATAGAAATTTTAAGTGTTTTCTGATCCAAGGATAGATCGTTAGAACCTTGGTCTGTGCCTGAGAAAGATAATCACCTTCTTCTCTAGACCTGAAGGAGAGGGCAAGCAAAAATCCTACAATCAGTAGGGAACTTGAAATCCTATGTGGAATTACCAAGATAGGAGCAAAGGACGGGAGAGAAGAGTCTGATACTGCTGCTATGGCCTCAAAATCAGTGAGAGCAAATTTGCGGGAGACAGAATGGCAAGATACCAAAAGAAAAAGATTGTAGCAAGACAATGACTGGATCTGTTAGTCAACAACAGTGATGAAACTCCTGCCTTCTGGCCTCTTCATTCTGGCACTCTCACTGAGTCTTCATCTCATTCTTTTTGGGTTTTTTTTAACTCTGTTTACATTTTTTATTGGCCATTTCTTCTCCAAAGAAGCCGATTTCTCTAAGATATTCAATATATATGTATTTTGATGGAGAGAGAGGCGTATTAGCAGTAGAGCTTAAGAAGAGCTGCCCAGAACACAAGCAGGAAAAAAAAAAGAACTTCTCTTTCCAATCATTAATATTGTTGCCTGCTAAGAACTCAGATACATAGTGTCATAGCTCGTAAAAACTATGGGGAGAAAATTATGGTTGTGGGACAAAAAGAAACCTAGATACAACTTAAGGCAACAAGGTTCTGATAGCAGATTTGGTAAATTGAGATTTGAAATAATTTCCCCCTGAAGCAATGGCCTTGGGCACTTCTCCTCCCCATTAGTCTCTATGGAAGGAGAGGCTAGGAGGACTGGGAGTAGAGGGCAGTGACTAAGGGAGCAAGGGTAAGGAAGAAAGGGAGAGGGGGGGCGGGGGAAAAGAGAGAGAGAGAGAGAGAGAGAGAGAGAGAGAGAGAGAGAGAGAGAGAGAGAGAGAGAGAGAGAGAGAGAGAGAGAGAGAGAGAGAGAGTATGTGTGTATGTACACAAGGGAGGGAGAGGGGGAAGGCAAGGAGATTGGTAAAAGGGAAAAAGAGAGAGGGAGAGAGGGAGAGAAGGAAAAAGAGAAGGATAGAAAGAGAGGGAAGGAGAGAGAAAGGAAAGGAGAGATGGAAAGAGAGGAAGGGAATGAAGAAAGGTGAGAGATGAGAGGAGTAAGAGAGAAAAGGAGGAGGAGGAGGAAGAGGAGGAGGAGGAGGAGGGGGAGAGAGTTGGAAGGAAGGAGGGAGGGAGGCAAAGAGTAGCAATATTCCTCTTTAGTCAAACACCTCCATACCATCATCCCTGTTAGATATACGCAATTTTTGCAGTAACATTTCGATTCACAATATGCATGATTATGGTACACAATTTCATTTTAAAGAGAAAGAATATGAAAAAGGCTGTAAGTGATGGTGAGAAACTTATTTTCAAAAACAGTCAATATTAAGTGCCTACTTACTATATGTTGGCAGTGCACTAAGCTCTAGGGATGCAAAGAAAGGCAAAAGACAATCCCTGCTCTCATGGAACTTACAGTCTAATGAGGAAGACAGCATGCAAAGAATTGTACACAAATAAGCTATATGCATGATAAATTAAACAGAAGGAAGACGGTATAATTAAAGGGGCTTAGGAAAGGTTTCTTGTAGAAGTTGGGGTTTTAGCCAGGATTGGAAGAGAGCCAGGAGGCAGGGATGAAGACTGAGATAATTCCAGGTATGGGGAATAGCCAGTGAAAACTGCCCATCAGGAAATGGAGGGTCTTGTACAAGCAACTGCAAGGAATCCAGTATCACTGAAGTTTATATATTTAGGGAGTAATATAGTAGTGTTTCCCTTCCTAGTTAGGCCATACAAAAATTAAAATGAATTGGGTCTTTAAAAGGCAAGGGCTGCCAAGGTTTGGTCCAAAGTACTCTTATCTGCCTGTGTCACCTGTTTGTCTAGATTTGAGGAGGGAGGCCACAAGCTCTCTCCATCAACAGCTTCCCCAGAAATGGTCTCCTAGTGTCCTGGGGTCTCCTTAGACTCTTTATTTTCTCTTCAGGACAGTATCCTGGGGGCTCTCTTTCTGTTGGGCAAAACTCTTCCACTTCATTCTAACTACAGATTTGCAGCAAAGAGTTCAGTCAATACCTGGTGATCAGTTCCTCCAGGTGAGAGTGAAGTTACACTGGGGGCCTGTTCCAAATTGGAGCCTTACCCCAAGATGGCAGAGATGATGCATCCCCAGAAGATAATCCATTCATGGAATAAGCACTCTACTCCCAATCTCTAAATCCCCTGAAGTACCATTAGCACCCAGTGAGGGAACACTTGTGAATTATGGGACTGAAATATCTGATAGATGTGAATTCCCTTGAGTATAAGCTCACTACTTCTTCGGGCTCCCTGAACTTCAAGAAAAATGTGAATCCTTAAGGTGTAGGCTCTGCACTGCCTCTGGTTCCTGAGTTGCAGGATCTAGGATCCACTTGTGGTAGAAGCTAAATAAACATTTGTTGAATGAATGCATGAGTCAATGTTCTACATGCTTGGGCATTAAAGATTTGAAATTTCGAGATCTAGAGCTAGAAGGGAGCTTGGCACAATACCCAATTGAGTCAAACCATCCTCAGAGCATTTTAGGATGAAATAAAAAGAATGACAATGAAACAGAATGGATCTCTCAAAATTTCAGCAACAGACTATGTTGTCCATCAGTGGCAATGGAGTAAATCACATTTGGCCTGAAACATTACTTTCCCTGCTGCGCTACAAGAGGAAGAAGAAATGGTAGTTAAGAAAATCAAGAAAGGCAGAGCAGCTGGACCAAGCTAAGTGTACAAAGAGGGGATCTGTGTCATGGACAACATCATTTTGCTAATGTTGATGGATTGATTTTCAAGATGTCAATGAGTAGAAAAGATGTTGATGATTGGAAAAACACTTTTTGTGAGTTATTGGGTGGAAAAGAGTATAGTCTACACCTGTGATTTCATCCACATGAGGAATTCTCAGTGTGGACACTCCTTCCACTGATGAAGAACTGGAAGTGTTTTATCCACGGTCACACAGCAAATATATATCAAAGGCAGGTCTTGAATCAAGTTCTTCTTGACCCTAAGACCATTCCTCTTTGCTTCATTTCTCACTGACCCTCAGATTTTATTACCATCAAAAAAAAATCAAGAAGATATCAAGAAATGTCAACCCTTAGAAGTACTATATTTTCCATCTGTAAAATCCTTATTGATGATCTCCTCAATGAAAATGGCAGAAGGGTATGAGCAGGCATTTGCAAATGACATTTGGAAAATATCAGACTGTCTTCGCAATTACACAACTAACTAAAAAGTATAATGAATTCAGTATCCTACTATGTTTATTATTTATTGCCTATTTTTAAAAGAATATTATTTAGTAGAGCAAAAAGCTTCCTTAAAGCTTCCTCATCTAACAAAATGTTCCCCTATCCATTAAGATCATATAAGATTCTCTGACAGAAACAGCAATAACTCTGTTCAATGATATGCTGGCAACTAAAAAGGAAGGATGGCAAGGGCAGAGCCAAGACGGCAGCTGGAAAGCAGGGACTTGCTTAAGCTCTCCCCCAGGCCCCTCCAAACACCCATAAAAAATGGCTCTGAACAGTCTAGAGCTGCAGAGGGAAGCAGGGCTCCAGCCCAGGATGGCCTGGTTGGTTGCTAGGAAGGGTCTACTGCATGGAGCTAGCAGTGGAGCCGAGCACAGCCCAGTGTGGGCTGTGCCAGGACCAACCATTGAGCTGTGGCAGTTACCAGACTTCTCAACCCACAAACACCAAAGACAACAGAGGTTAGTGGAAAAACTGCTGAAATAAAAGTGAAAGGAGTGTGTGGTAGGCCCTAGCCCCAGGGCATGGAAGTGGTACAGCTCTGGGACTGCTTCCAGAGCTCCACCTGCAGTTGCTTCTGGCCCCAGGCCCACCTGGTAGGAGGAATTAAGCGGCTGATCAGAGCAGGAGTGCAGACCCTGCTTGGATCTGGGTCACAGTCCTGGTTGGCAGTTCTTGGGGGAGGAGGAGCATTGACGTGGCAGAGCTTGCTGTGTAGAAGTAGCTCTGAAAACAGCAGTGCAGCCCCTAAAGCTTGGGACAAAGTACTCTCTGCTCTACAAGCAGTCCTAAGCTGACAAAAAGCTCAAGGGTCAAGTAGTTGGCTGGGAACATGAACAGGCAGTGAAAACAGACTCAGATTCAGGCTCAGACTTTGGAATCTTTTTTGGTGACAAAAAAAGACCAAAACATACAGCCAGAAGACATCACCAAAGTCAAAGAGCCTACATCAAAAGCCTCCAAGAAAAATATGAATTTGGCTCAAAAAACTCAAAAAGGATTTGGAAAAGCAAGTAAGAGAAATAGAGGAAAAAATGGGAAGAGAAATGAGAGT
>CM053622.1:194587389-194618974 GCA_028646595.1 Phalanger gymnotis | reverse complement strand
GAGGGGGAATGAGTGATTGTTCTCATTGGATGTGACTTGAAGAGGGAATAACACACACACTCAATTGGGTATCTTATCCCACATGAAAGTAGGGGGAAGGGAACAAGAAAGGGGGCACAATAGAAGGGAGGGCAGATAGGAGGAAGAAGTAATTAAAAGCAAACACTTTTGAAAAGGGACAGGGTCAAGGGAGAAAACTGAATAAAGTGGGATAGGATAGGATGGAGGGAAATGTAGTTAGTCTTTCACAACATGACTGTATGATATGTATAATGATACATATGTGGCCTATGTTGAATTGCTTGCCTTCTTAGGGAGAGTGGGTGGGGAGGGAAGAGGGGAGAGAATTTGGAACTCAAAGTTTTAAAAGCAGATGCTCAAAAAAAAAAGAGTTGTTTTTGCATGCAACTGGGAAATAAGATATAAAGGCAATGGGGCATAGAAATCTATCTCACCCTACAAGAAAGTAAGAGGAAAAGGGATAGGAGGGAGTGGGAGGGGGGTGACATAAGGGAGGGCTGACTGGGGAATGGGGCAATCAGACTATATGCCATCTTGGAATGGGGGGGAGGGTAGAAATGGGGAGAAAATTCGTAACTCAATATCTTGTGGAAATCAATGCTGAACACTAAAAAATATTAAATAATAATGTATGGAATTCAAAAAAATGAAGGGTGGCATAAAAACAGGAGCCTTTACTCACTGAAGTTGTTTGCTTCAGCCGTGGAGAATATGTAACAAAGAGCAGAAATGGAATATCAATCCTGAGTTCCTCCAGGTGTTGCTGTTTGCAGGTGACATTGCTGTGATCTCATTAAGCCCTGAAACATTTTAGGATTTCTAAATGAGATCCATAATTAATCAAAAGAGGTCAGCCTAACTATCCACAAAGTAAAAGTCAAGGTGATGAAAAAATGCTTATCGGGTTAGGGAACTTCAAGGCCACATGTGAACAAATCCCCACCTCCAGGCCACATGTGGCCCTCTAGGTCCTCAATTTGTTCTGTGAAGTTTGAATTCAAAGGGCTGCACTTGAGGACCTAGAGGGCCATATGTGGCCTCGAGGACACAGGTTCCCCACTCCTGAAAGACTATGATACACAACTGATGGACTCTGCCCATCAAATCAAGCCATTGGCAGATATACTCTGGACAGACACTGAGGTAGACAATGAACTAGGTCCAGACTTAAATAGGAGGAAGATATCAGGCTGGATTTCATTAGAGAAATTGCAGAGCCTTGTCAGTGGCCCCAGGCTTATCCCTGAAGTAAAAGCCAGTGTCTCTTTTTTTTTATACCAAGAATTGTGTGGTAGTACTAAATGGCCACAAATCATGGAATACCACAAACTTCAAGAAATCAAAACTGGAGGTCATCCAAAGGGCAATGGAGAAATATAAACAGTGGGTATAAATAAGCTGAACAGCTTATGTGTATAAAACATCAGAAACAAATGTGAGAAGGAATAACAAAAAGAGAGCCCACATGCTACGCTGGCATCCACACAGTATCAAGAGAACTAGAAGACCCCGTCCCCTGCGTGTGGGGTGGCTTCCCTCTGAAAATTTTATGAGGAGACATGTACAAGAGTTGAATAGGGGTTGGAAGTTTGAAATCTTCATTGTTGTAGGAAATACCCATATCACTGAGATCCTGAATCCATTAAAGTAATAATATTTTTTAAGCAGAAGTTGGTAGATTGTGCTACACACCACTACCAGTCCTATTAAATCCTACCCACTCTAAACAGCCACTAATGATGATGGGTTTAGAAGTTCAAGGTAAATTTAACTTCTACCACTCCATCTACTTAAAGTGGCAGAATCCCTACAACGGGAAGGAAATGAGCCTTCTGTCAGTACCTATGAATCAATTGCCACATCTTGCCAATTTTTGTATATGTAATTCTATAAATTTTCTTGTATCTTTTCTCTTATCTCTGTTTATATGGCTACAGCAAGAGCTCAGGCCCTGGTGCCTGCTTACCTGTAATGTAGTAGGTTGAGAAATGCTCTGTATCCCTCGTCTCTTTTCTTTTCCCTCTACAATGCATCACACAGTTGCCAAAATAAACTCTCTTAAGGCCCAGGTCACTCTCCTGGTCAAACCTCTCACCCTACTTAAGGCTTTCCAAAATGTAACTCCAATCTACTTGCTCTATCTTATTTCACGTTACTCTCCTTCATAGCCTGTGTTATATCAAAGCTAACTACCAGCTACAACATGACATCTCCCACCTCTCTGCAACTGTACATGCAACGCCACTGCCTCCACCACCCACACACACCCCTCTAGAATATACTGTCTCTTCATCTCTGTCTTTCAGAATTGTTTTCTTCTTTCAAGGGATCAACTTAGGCACTACTCCCTTTAAGTCTTCCCTAAGTCAAACTGAGACCTGTTAAACACCTTAGCTTAAAAAGGCCAAGGTCTCCTGCTGCATCTAAGCCCATCTCCAGTTACGCTGATCTGTATCTTGCCACTGGACCCAGATGGCTCCAGAGGAGGAAGTGAGACTGGTGACTTTGCATAGCCTTTCCTCACTTAAATCTAATTCACTTGCATGTCATGGCATCAACTCCCTTATGTCACGGTCCTCTTTCAAAACAAAGGACAAACAACAACAACAACAATAATTCCCCCTCCCAGATGACAATTCAAAGGGTTGCAGAATTGTAATGCTAGGATCATGGACTACAGATGCCATCTAGTCTAGTCCCCTACTTTTACAGATGAGGAAACTGAGGCACGGGGTTAAGCGACTTGCCCATTTCACAGTTAATAATAACAGTAACAACAATAATAATAGCATTTGTTGTTGTTCCTACTCCTTCATTCTTGAAAAGGACCAATGACATCAGGAAGGTGATGTCTTGACTTGCAAGTGAGTTGGATTTAAGGGAGGCAGAGCTGTGCAAAGTCATCAGCCCTACTCTCTCCTCTAGTCATCAGAGTCCAATAGTGAGACATAGGTCATGACACTGGCAATGGCCCAGCATTTATGTAGCACTTTGACGTTTACAAAGTGCTCTACAAATATCATTTCATTTGATCCTCACAATAATCTTGGCAGGTAGATGCTATTACTATCCCCATTTTACAGATGAGAAAACTGAGGAAGAGAGCAGTTGATTGACTTGCCCAAGGTCACACAGCTACTAAGTGTCTGTTGTAGGATTTGAACTCAGGACTTCCTGATTCCAAGTCCAATGTTCTATCCACATACCCACTGTCCAGTTAGTAAGTGACAGAACTAAAATATAAATCTGGGCCCCCCTCATGCCAAATCTAGGCCTTTTCCCACTGTACCGCTATGTTCTCTGCTTCTTCAGACATTCCTAAAGCTTAAGCTGATTTTTTTCCTTTGCCCCATCACTGCTTACCTTCTGTTATACTTATCAGTGTGAGCTGCTCCAAGCATGAGAGAGATATTCCATCTCCTGAGTCTGTGCCTTTTCTCTCACTGTCTCCATGCCTATAATGTCTCTTCATCTCTACTGTCTAACTTCCCTCAGTTCCTCCAAGACTAAACTCAAATCTTACCTTCTACAGCAGGACTTTCCAATCTCTCCTCCCTTCCCAATGGCTAGTGCTCCCCCGCCCCATGCCTTCCTTTTGCAATGTTTATGTCTTGTTATATAGCTATTTATTTGATATATGTACATATCTAGTTATATATGTATGTATAGTTATATACATATCTATCTATATATCACTATATCACATATATCTAGTTGTATCTATATATATAAACTGTATCATTGATATATTTGATACAGTATATATTGATAGATTCATATCCCATATCCCATATATCCCATATATCCATATGTACATATGTATGTATCTATCTATATGCATTGTATCACATATCTCAGTGACATAGATCTAGCTATTTACTTGGTCTGCTCCTGTAGTCTAATGAAGTCCTTAAGGGCAGAGCTTTTTTTTTTCCTTTCTTTGGATGCTCTGCAGTTAGCATGGTGCCTGATGTGTAGAAATCAACTAATTAATGCTTGTTGGCTCAATGCTCAATGCACATGTCCTTTACCTCCAAACTGAGTAGTCCCAGGGCATAAGCTCTTTGAGGGTAGGGATGTGTCATTTTTCATTTGTATATCCCAGACCTGGCATAAAACCTTACCCAAAGAAGAAACTATCTTTGGAGTCAGAGAACCTGGATTTAAATACAGGCTCTGTTTTACTATCTGACTTTGAACAAGACAAAACTTTTGTTAATAGAATCTCCGTTTCCTGATCTATAAAATGAAGGAGTTGAAGTCGATGACCTCTGATGTCCTTTAGAGCTCTAAATCTATAATGCTATAAAGGAATGTTTCTTGAATAAACTGCCAAAAACAAACAGATGATCAGAATTGCTCCCCGTCTAGCTGTAAAAAGACTGCAGGAAGAGCTGCAGCCGGGAAGCGGGTGACTGCGGGGCGGCTCCCTCAGTTACTGCAGTGGTTGCAGAAAAGCAGCAGAATTGAGGGGAGGGAGGAAAGGGAAGGGAGGCGGAGAAGGGAGGAGGCTGAAAGATGGAGAAGGGGTGGAGAGATCGAGCTTGCGTGGAGATCTACTGAACAGGTGCTAGGCACAAAGCGGGAGGGCCTTGAGCTCCACCAGCCGCTGTGGGGGAGGGAGGGACTGTAGGAAGGGGTAAGGAAGGGGCAGTTTGGGGGTAGGGGCGCGCGCTCTCCACCCTTCTGGGTTCAAAGCGCTAGGTTCCAAGAGCTCAAAGACTGAGACCTTCTGCCCCTCCATCCCCAACCTCAGCGCGCCAAGAAGGGACAGGGCGAATGCAGGACACTGTCAGTCCAAGATGCCGGACGTCCAGGGTTGCTCGGCCCATCCTCCACTTACCCTAAGACTAAGGAGCGCAGAGGAGGAACAGAGAGGCCAGCAGTCTAAGCGTGAGGCACTCAGGGTAGTGGGCTTCTAGTCGCCACATCGTTGCCATGGAGATGAAGAAGCCAGAAACTCTACCTGGTAGGGAAAGGGGAGGAGTCAGGGGCGGGGACCTCAGCCTCCTCCCCTTTCCCTACTAGCCCTTCCCTCTACCTCTTCCCTAGAATCCTGGGTTTTATCATTCAAGGGAACTTAGAGGTCATGTAAAATAATGCACACCTTTTCATTTTACTGAACAGAAAGCGAAAGCCCATAGATGAGGAGAGACTTGCCCAAGGTCACGCAGGTGGAAATGAGGCCTTCGAACTTCAAACACAGTGTCTTTTCTTATCCCTGCTCCCACAACGTAGTTATTGGCAATGAACTTTTCTTCCCTTTTGTTATATCAATATGCCTATTACAAACAGATTTTTAAAGGTACAGTCTTAGATAATGGTGTTTTGTGCCTAGACTTACTTTCTATCAATATTGCTCTCTGCAGTATTTCAAACAGTGGTCATTTAGTTTGTTCTTAAATGAAGCACTTAGAAAGCAGTCCACTACCAGCATCTAGTTTCATTTTCTAAGAGTTCAAGGCCTGGAGTCAGGAAGACTCATCTTCCTGAGTTCAAATCTGGCCTCAGACACATACCAGCTGTGTGACCCTGGGCAAATCACTTAATCCTATTTGCCTCAGTTTCTTCATCTGTAAAATGAACTGGAGAAGAAAATGGCAAACCACTCCAGAATTTTTGACAAGAAAATCCCAAATGTGATCACAAAGTGTCAGACATGACTGAACAACAACTGGTAAATATTTATTTGAGTTTCTTGATTTTGGCACTTCGGGGTGTGGCTTTGGTCAGGCCTCTGAATTCTTGAGTCTCACTTCTCCATATATAAAATAGAAATTATAATATTAATAGTACTTAACTAAAAGAGCTATTGTGAGGATTGAGTGATATGGTGAATACAGATCTCTGTGTAAGGATAACCTATTATAATCAGGCAGGAGACTTGATTAAATGACCTCTAGTTCTTAGATTCTGCGAAATGCATCTACAAATCTACATCTCAGACAGAACACTTATGTGTTCTTCTCAGCATTTGAAATTGAATTGCTTTGAAAACTCTACTTACATATTCCATTTTTGAAAATAAATGATAAAGCCAAGAGCTATCAGATTTATAACAGAGGAACACTACAAGTCTTTTTTAGTAAGATCTGGGGTAAAACAAGGTTGTGCATTGTCAATGATATTATTTGATTTAGTTGAGGAAGGGTTCCAGAGATGGTAGGTTCGCCTTCTCCTCTCAATCAGAGGATGGATGATCCCTTGTTAAGTATATTATACAGACATTTCTCATTTTACATAAGCGGAACTTCCTGCAGGTCTCTGTGTAAAGCAATATTAATGCAATTTGCCTTTATGTGGGAGAGGGAGGAAGGGAACTAGACAGGAAGAGTTCCCAGCATGTCCATGGAAGGAGGGGCTGGTACACGATTCAAATACATGTGGGAACTGGGGACAGAGAAGGGAGAGCAGAAGAAGGAACACCAGGGGCTGAGGCCCAGTCAGTGGGGCGCCTGACCAGAACGAGATGAAAGAGAGGCAGACATGTGGGGGCTGATACATATAGGAGAGAACAAGCAAGGGGGAGGGGCTGCGCAAAGGGAAGAAAAACGAGGTTGTTGAGAGACACTCGGGCAAGTGGGCAGAGTGGAGCAAAGGTCTCCTTTCTCCCGATGGAGGACTTAAGGCAAGCCCCCGTCCTGCAGCTGTGGCATTTGTCCGTTCTTCTGCTTTCACTTGGAGGGATTTTTTTTGTTAGTTTTCTTTGTTCATTTGTTTTTTGGGTGGCAGGCTGCTGAGTGAGTGCTCAGGGGAGGGAGTAGGAGCTGGAGCTGAGAATTGGAGCACAATACTATACACTACAATTAAACAAAGGTGGGGTTTTTCTTGGAATGCAGATTTCTTTCAGAATTCTTTACATAAAGTTTAATTTGCATAATACAAATTTACATAAATCAAGAACCGTCTGTAGTATGACTTCCTTTGGGATTTGAGTTGGACTAGATGGCTCCTAAGGTTCTTTATATCTTTCAAATTACATTACTCTGTGAAATCTAAAAATCAAAAAACAACCCCAAAATGTGAGAATATAAGTAGGCAATGATGAGGCAAAATTATCTGCATTTACAGATAATATGGTAGTTTACTTAGATATAATGGGAGAACCGACCAATGAGAGACCAATCTTTATGGTGTGTGCAATAATCACATGGAGGCTTAGTGGACCCACTTCCAGAAATATATGATGGAGTGGGCCTTTCCCTCCCTATTAAACAGGCACCTTCTGATTGTCTCCAACTTAACACAATCATTCTTCAAATTTTACAAAGGGAACATTCCTAGAAAATGGCACAAAAGTCAAAAATGCAAATGTTGACACATTGAACCTATGGGAAATGGAGAGAATAGGTTCCTGCAACCACCCAAAACTGTAATCTTTCCTCTTCTTTGTGGATATAAGAACTCCTGGATTAATTGACACCAAACTCACAAATAGCAGCTGCAGACATTTCTGCACAATGTTAACCTAACACCTTTATTTTCTCACTAAGCCTCATCACTGACTGTGCACTTGGTCTTAGAGCCCAAAGGACTTGCACCATACTTTGGGGGCATAATTGCAACACAAGACTTGAGTTTTAAAGGCAAACAATGAAAATATGCAACAAATGCAAGAGGAACTTTTTACAGTTGTAGGGTTGACAAGACCAATGAAGCTCTTAGTAGGATACAACCCACTCCACAAACTTGCAAACATCGTACCTCTCATTTTTTTTCTGTACTGAACAAAGAATGAAAATTAAAATGAGATTACTAATAAAATCATGACGATATATTAAGTCCTGACTTTCTTGAGTCAATGACAGCAGTACAGCTACTGATTTCCATTCAATGATGGAAACTGCTGCACGTTTATGCAGAAGTTTTTAAAAAGAAGCCTTTTTGTCATTTGCTGAGCCAGAGTTCAGTGGACATACAAAAGTTGCAAACAGACAAATTATCTCTTTTTTTTTCCAAATGAGGAGAAAGAAATTCTGTGGGCCTCCAGGTGGGGGAAGAACTAGAGGCAGCAATAAGCTGCCATATCTGCCCACCTGGCCACCATATGTCCTTCAACATGTTGTATATCTATTTCATCTGCTTCTATTGTGTCTCATTCTCTCCTAATCTTAGGTGAATGAGTTTCTGGAGATGTAACAGAGCAGTGTACAATCTTGTGAGCTTTGAAACGTGGGAGGAATAATTAGATAACCAGCAACTAGATTCCGTAGCAGGATCTTCTTACAGGTACCATAGCCAAGTCTGATGAGGAATCAGACACAAGTAGTGAGCTGCCTCACCCATCTCAGCAAGGAGCCACCCCCACCTAATCTAAAGAGCGACCCATCTATTGGATACACTAGGACTGACTATACCCAGAAGTAAACTTGGTAGTGTCTCTGTGAAGTGAGAAAAAAGATTTCACGGGGAGGGGAGGTGAGAATGTTTTATAGCAATCACTTTGAGTCCACTCTCCCGAGGGACCAAGGTATGTAGAGGAAAGACAGAGGTCCCAATGTGGAACATTGTTATATTTCAGTCCTTAGTCTTATCTTCTTAGTAAATTTTTTTTGTAAAAGTTAATTGATGTTAATTGGTTTTAAAAAGGTGTTAAATACATAAATGATATTGAGGGGAACAAAGCTGATGGGGAGTTGTGAGCAACATTATCCCACCCCTACAATGGCCCTAATAATTATCCATAGAACCTTAATAGGAGTAGTAGCCAGCTACCTGCTGAGGACTCATCCTTTTAGAACCAGTGAGAGATTAGGAAAGTGAACCACAGAGCCTGTGCTACATAGGGAATCCCAGAGATTCTATTTTTATTTTATTTTATTGCGGGGGAGGTAGGCAATTGGGGTTAAGTGACTTGCCCAGGGTCACAGCTAGTAAGTATCTGAGGCCAGATTTAAACTCAGGTCTTCCTGATTCCAGGGCCGGTGCTCTATCCACTGCACCACCTAGCTGGCCCCAGAGATTCTGTTTTTTAAAAGTCAAAACAAAAATTTCAGTAAAGAGAATGTAAAATGAATCCATAAAACCATCGGTTAATCTTTATGCTACTAAAAAAGTCCATCAAGAAGAAATAGGAGAAAAATTCTTCAAAATAACTACAAATGCACAAAATATTTGGAAAGTAACCTACCAAGACAACTCAGAACTTGTATGACTACAACTATAAAACATTATTTTTAGAAATAGAGAACAATTGGTCAGGCCATGCCAGTATAATAAATATTATGATATGACATCAATTTAGAGGTAGCATGATGTGGTGGATAGAAAGCTGGGCAAAGAGCCAGAAAGATCTGAGTTCAAGTGCTACCTCTGATAGATACTGGCTGTGTAACCCTGGTCAAGTCAATTACCCTATCCATGCTACAGACTCTAAGCCACAGAGAGGATACTGACCTACATTGTGAGGAAGTTTCCTCATCTAGGAGTTCCCTATACAAATGAAATCACAGGTCCAGTCTTTATTTGGGAGTCTATCTGCCAGGACAAACCCAGGAACTATATGAACACAATTACAAAATACTTTTCATACAATTAAAGTCAGATCTAAATAATTGGAAAAATCAGTTGGTCATGGGTAGGCCAAGCTAATATAATAAAAATGACAATTCTACCTAAATTAATTTATTTATTCAATGCCATACCAAACAACCAAAAATTATTTTATAGAAGTAGAAAAAAATAATAAAATTCATCCAGAAGAATAAAAAGTCAGGAATATCAAGGAAATTTATGGGGGGGGAATATTTTTTTAAAAAGCCATAATAGATTTAAAACTATATTATAAAGTAGCAATCATCAGAACCACTTGGTACTGGCTAAGAAGTAGAGTGGTGGATCAATGGAATAGGTTGAATACACAAGACAGTACTCAGTGACTATAGTAATCTACTGTTTGATTAACCCAAAGACTTCAATTGCTGGGATAAGAACTCACTATTTGACAAAAACTGCTGGGAAAACTGGAAAATAGTATGGCAGAAACTGGGCATAGACCAACATGTTGCCCCTATACCAAGATAAGGTCAAAATGGGTACATGATTTAGACATAAAAGGTGATACCAAAAGCAAATTAGGAGAGCAAAAAAATAGTTTACCTGTCAGATCTATGGAGAAGGAAAGAATTTATGACCAAATGAGAAACAGAGAACATTATGAAATGCAAAATGGATAATTTTGATTACATTAAATTAAATAGGTTTTACACAAGCAAAGCCAATGCAAACAAGATTAGAAGGAGAACAGAAAGCTGGGGAACAATTTTAACAGCCAGTGTCTCTGATAAAAGCCTCACTTCCAAAATTTATATAAACTGGGTCAAATGTTTAAGAATACAAGTCATTCCCCAATTGATAAATGGTCAAAAGATATGAACAGGCAGTTTTCAGATGAAGAAATTAAAGTGATATTCTATAGTGATATTAAAAAATGCTTTAAACCACTATTGATTAGAGAAATGCAAATTAAAACAACTCTGAGGTACTACCTCACACGTATCAGATTGGCTAATATGATAAAAAAGGAAAATTATAAATATTGGAGAAGTGGTGGGAAAATTGGAACACTAATGTATTGTTGATGGAGTTGTGAACTGATCCAAACATTCTGGAAAGCAATTTGGAACTATGTGCAAAGAGCTATAAAACTGTACATGCCCTTTCATCCAGCAATACCACTACTAGGTCTATATCCCAAAGAAATCATGAAAAAGGAAAAAGGACCCACATATACAAAAATATTTATAGCAGCTCTTTTTGTAGTAGCAAAGAACTGGAATTTGAGAGGATGCCCATCAATTGGGGAATGGCTGAACAAGTTGTGGTATATATAATGGAATACTATTCTTCTATAAGAAATGATGAGCAGGCAAATTTCAGAAAAATCTAGACTTACATGAATTGTTGCTGACTGAAGTGAGCAGAACCAGGAGAACATTATATACTGTAACAGTAACATGGTGCAAGGATAGGTGCAGCTTTGATAGACTTAGCTCCTTTCAGCCATACAATAATCTAAGATAATTCCAAAAGACTCATGATGGAAAATTCTGTCCACATCCAGAGAAAGAAATAAGACATCTAAATGCAGATAGAAGCATACTATTTTCTCTCTCTTTTTTCTTTCTCATGGATTTTACCTTGTTTTGATTCTTTTTTTTCACAACATGACTAATGTGGAAATATCTTTAATATGATTGTACCTATATAGCCTATATTCGATTGCTTACCATCTTGGGGAAGGGAAGGAGAGAGGGAGAAAAAAGTTGGAACTCAAAATCTTATAAAAGTGAATGTTGAAAACTATATGTTCAATTGGAAAAAAATAAAATACTATTAAGTGGGGGGAAAAAAAAACAAATGAAAACACAGGTCCAGTCCTTATTGCTTTATTTATTGTTATTTATTATGATGATCATGTTTATTAATTGTTACTGTTATTATTTATTGTACATAAATTGATTTATATAGTATTATATAAACCAAACTACCATTGTTTTCACTAATTCACGCAGAATTACTAAAAATGATGGCAGAATACATCTGAGTGAATAAAGTATCGAGAATCTCAAAAGAATTAATGAGGGGAGGGTAGAACTAAAGGCAGACCTATCATTACTAGATATCTATATTATAAAGCATTAATCAGAAGCATCCAGCTAGGTGGCATAGGGTGCTGGACTTGGAGTAAAGAAGATCCCTGTTCAAATTCTTCCCCAGATACTTACTAGTTCTGTGATCATGGACAAGACACTTAACCTCTTTCTTCCTCACTTTCCTCTTCCATAAAATGGGGGTAATAGTAGCTCTTACCTCCAAAGGTTGTTGTGAGGATTAAGTCAGATTATAAACGCCATTATGACATTATTCAGCAAAATTACTTGATACCTGTTAAACAGACAAGTTGATCAACAGAGTAGGCAATGTAAGCAAGACCTAGAAGCTATTGCTCATAACAGATTTGTGTTCAATAAACCCCAAAGACCATATGATAGAGGATTTCTTGTAAATGGTGACATCCTCCTGATGCTCCTATTTCCAGGTGCGATTGTACTGTGTGCATCAAGTCCTAGAACCCTACAGAGCCTCCTAAATGTGCTTCTCAAACTTCCAGACCACCTAGAGACTTCAACCTGGCAATCCACACAGGAAAAACTAAGTATTTAGAGAATGCTTATTCAATCAAGATATGGACTAGGCTGGACAACCTGTTGAGCTAGTCTATAAATGAATAAATTACATATGTATATAACATATAAAATTAAAGTATATAATATGTATTAATAAAAAACAAATTGTACATCCATATGCCTACAGAGGCATACGTACATGTATACATGTATGTATTTTATACATATATTTATACATGTATAAAATTATGTCCATATACTTTTATGCATACATATATGAAGATGTTCCTATATCTGTGTACATGTATGTGTACATGCATATGTGTGTGTGTTTATTTATCTTAGAAAAAGTCTATACATGGACAATGAACTGGGCAGAGAATTAAACAGTAGGAAAGGAGCAGGCAGGAGTGCATTTGAGATTTGTATAGCACATTTAAATGCCTCAAGGTTCTCCCTGAAACAGAAATCTATCTTTTAATATCAATATTCTTTTAACAATACAATATTGTTATTAATGACAAAATGCCATAATCTTCAAATAGTCCACATTGTGAGTCACTAAAGGAAAGTAGAGAAACATATGATGGGTATAAATAGACTTGTCATACATTACCAATGATGAATTCCATGCAAGCAGTGGCACAGAAATATCAAAGCTGGATAACACAACAGTAAGGCAAGATTCATGACCTCAAAGATGACCATGAACATTCCTGAATGGTTCAGAGTCACAAAGTTTGAAAAACTCTTTAGGTAGAAGGCAGAGGAAGTATAACATTTATTTAAACACTAGAGTATCCAATCCCAAGACCAATAATCCCAATTGGATATAGTGGTAATTATATTCAAAACCAGTAAGCCCGCCTCAATGTGGCAACAAGGAAATTATAACACAGTATTATAGCAAGGAACCAAGTCATCCTGTAACCTTTTCCCCACTGCTAGGGCCTTCCCATAAACAATCACTCAGGAATCCTAACTGTCTGCTTGCCTGCATTCTCTCCCCTCTCGGTTCTCTGTTCTCTGAAGCTCCCTGGTTTCCGCTTTCCACTCAGCACTCTCTTCTGTAGCTCTGTCAACTCTGAATCCTGGCTTTTCTTCTGACTTCTGAAATCTCTGTTCTGCTGCTCTCAATTCTGCAGCTCTCTGGTCTCTGAGCCCTCTGCAGA
Source organism: Phalanger gymnotis (assembly GCA_028646595.1). Taxonomy (NCBI): domain Eukaryota; kingdom Metazoa; phylum Chordata; class Mammalia; order Diprotodontia; family Phalangeridae; genus Phalanger; species Phalanger gymnotis. Next base: position 194,605,653 of record CM053622.1, on the reverse strand, counting down.
CTCTGAGTTCTATGGCTACCTTCTGGGTATTTATGGTCTTTTTAGGGCCCTAGAGCTTCATGCCCAATCATCAAAAGAGTGTGGACTTGAGGCTTATTGCCTGGTAAGTAAAGGGAGCAGGCCTGTCTCTAATCAAGCCTCCCTTAATTGGCCCCACCTGAGGCCTCTTGAATGGTCAGGAAAGATCTTTCACTTGCTGATTGGCCTCAGAGATAGCCAGAAGGTGAGGCAGTTATATAGTAAGACCAAGAGACAACAGATGAGTAACCCACATAATTTCTTGGCATCCTCATAAATATTAAATGACCTAGGGGAAAATCCCAACACATTCACTTTATCAGGAACTGGTCATGTCAGACTTTTTTTTGATGGGGTTACTAAATTGGTAGAGGGTGAGAATGCTGTAGACAGTTTAACTTAGAGTTTAGTCAAGCTTTCGATAATATATATCATTCTTGTAAAGAAGATGGAAAGAAATGGACTAAATGACACTGTAATTAGATGGATTCAAAGCTAGTTCAATAACAGGATTTTCCAATGGAACACCCTATCCTGTTGAACTTTTTTTTTATCACTGACTTGAATCAGGGCAAAGATAGCAAGATTATCAGATTTTCGGAGGACAAAAAGCTGGCAGGGATGACTAATACGATGGATCAAAGAGTTACAATCCTGAAGAATCTCAGCAAGCTGAAGAGAGAGCGTTAGATTGCATATATTAAGGCAAAATTCAATAGGGATAAATGTAAAGTCTTCCTCTTCACAAAAAACAAAATGGGATAGGTATGGTTAAATAGCAATATGAAAAAGATTTGGGGTGGGGGGAGCTTTAGTGCACTACAAATGCAATATGAGTTAGCAGCCTAGTGGCAGCCAAAAAGAAAAAAACTAGAAATGCCATCGTGGGATGCTTTAAGAGAGGCACTGCTTCTAGAAACAAGGAGATGATGACATTCTGTATTGTCCTCAAAAGACCTTACCTAGAGTAGCACATTCAGTTCTTGGTACCATAGGATACGGATGAGTTGGAGAGTATGCATAGGACAGTTATAAGACTGGTGAAGGGACTTAACGTCAAGGCAGATGAGAATTCATTGAAAGAAAAGAAAATGCTTAGCCTTGAGAAGAAGAGATTTGGGGAGCTGGGAGCACAATAGCTGTCTTCAAGTATTTGAATACTGTTTGAGTACTGTTTGTCCCTAGAGAACAGGTCCAGTGGCAATGAGTAGATGTTACAAAGAGGTACTTTGAGGCAGAAGGTATGATGTTAGGGAGAACTTCTTAATAATAAGAGTAGTTCACAAGTGAAGTGGACTGCCTGAAGAGGTAGTGAGTTCCCCCCTCCTTGAAGGACTTTAAGCAGAGACTGGATGGTGAATTATCAGATATGGAATAGTGAGGATTCCTTTCAGGTATGAGTGGAGTAGATTGCTACTGATATCCCATCCAACCGTGAAAATTCTGTGATCCCTATAGCATAATTATGTGAGGATATAGACAAAGTCACATATGATAATAAGATATTCATCCTTCATTTTCAAAGAGGACCAGTGGCATCACAGGGTGATGACTTGTAAATGAATTGGATTTAAGTGAGGCATAAAGTCATCAAGCTCACTCTTCCAGTCATCAAAGTCCAGTGGCAAGACAAAAGTCAGCATGACTGGTGATGGCCTCGGATTCAGTGGATGACCTTGATGTCTTTGATGCCTGACCAAGCTCTAAGTGCTCCACAGCACCTGCTTCAGCAGCCTTCATGGCCATTAGAACAAATTGTTTTCATCTGCACATTCTTCTGGGGAAAGTCTTCACATGCTTGGAGTACACATCCCCCTAACTTACTGACAGGTTTGACACCTGGTGGTCACCCTCAACCTGGTTTAGCCCATCTACCAAGACAGTTTTACCAGGATGTGGCTGCTGCCGATATTGTAGCTTCTTGGAGCCACAGGTGAGATTTGGGTGATAGGTGGACAAGGACAAGTAGCCCTGAAGAGGGCTCAACAGGCCCTCACACTAGAGGTGCTAGTCCTCCCTGAGCCCCCTAGGGATATCTGGTAGGCCTCACTGTTGATGAGAGTGCCCATATCATCATGATCACAGATCTAATAAAGTACAATCATATACATTATACATCGAGATTCTGTAATTTCATCAGTGCGGTAGACTTCCAATCCCTCTCTAATTTAGTAGACAACCCGGTGATAACTCTCCAAATTTAAGAGACATATAGCATATTACTGGGCCTATAAACTTAAGTTTTTCCAGCATAATAGTAGTACCTGTCAGAGCTTGTACTACATTGTCACAGTCTTCAGGAGCCCAAGGGCACCTCCATAGCACAGGGAGGGAGTAGAGTAGGACTTTAGTAGGAGAATAATATATTGCTTTATAAAACATGAAATTACTTTTAATATCTCTGTAAATAATCTTCAATGTGTTACAACCATCTATGGGATTTATCTACAGAATTTAATATAAAGTATCTAATGCAAATTGTCATGTTGAAATTATGTAGCAGAGCAGTGATTGTCGTAGGTAATCACTCTTAGACTTGCAGCACAATATATTATCACTACTGTTAAATACCTAGAGCATGAGAATTTATAACCAGAAGAACCGGGTCCAAATCTTGACTGATACTTGCTATCTGCATGACCTTGGATGAGCCAGATAACCTCCTGGACCTTCGTTTTCTACCTTCGAAAAATGCAAACTCAAGAGAGGTTGTTCTGATGTTCTAATGAGAAGATGTATACAAAGCTTAGAGTGCTATATAAATGCCACATACTAATAGTTTTATCTGTTTTGCCATGTTTTAGTTACAGTTCACAAAACATTTCTTGTAGTTCTTATTCTTGACTGAAAAAACACATCCAACTCTAGCTGTTATCAGCTATTTTGTGACAAACAACCAAATTGTTTGTCTTAATGCTCGACTGACACTGTGATAAGTATTTCAAGTGGACAAGTGGAATGAAAAATTAAAATTAACACCTCCAAGAAAATCCAAAAGATCTTTCCTTAAGGTTGTGGTATTCTTAGTAGGTAGTATTGGAAGCTATTTTTATAACAAAATAAGCATTCTGATAGAAGGGAAATTAATAGCATAGATTGTGCATTTTATTCTGTTGAACATTAAGAGATATTTATTATCTGGACTACAAGTCAGAAGTAGACTGACAATCACATTTTCTTCCTACATTTAGTAAGAAAAAAAGAGTAGATTATGTTGTGGTTCTTAATAAATTCAGATATCCCATTTAAAAGTATCAAACAAACAACACTCCTATACAATAAGTCCTACCTGTTCATTCTTCCATTCTCCTTTTCTTTTACCTCTAGCAATATGAGTTCTAGTTCTAGGTCAGGATAACTCCTCCTCCAGGAGCTCACTGAAATTCATCACAAGTCCAAATCCCTTGGGTCCACTTCTGCAAGAGGAATCTTCTTAATCTGCTGTTTATTATTTCATTATGATCCTAAGCACACCATTTGCTAAAAAAAAAAAAATAAGCGATTACTTTATATAAAGACTGATATTTTAAAAATATATAAATTAGAGGATTCTTTAAAGGAGTTCTTCAATTTTTAAAAAGTTTTTCCTTAAGGTTCCTCTAAATGACAGACTCTTCTGGTGTTTTGAAAGTTAATTCATTATAATCCTCACCATAACATTGAGATTGAGATAGAATACTGCTGTGCTATAAGAAATGATTACCTCAATGATTTTAGAAAAATATGGAAAGACTTGCACAAAATAACATAGAGTGAAATGAACAGAACCAAGAGAACATTGCATATAATAACAGCAATATTGTTTTAAGAACGACTTTGAACAAATAAGTTATTTTGACTATTACAAATACCCAGATTAATTATGAAGGACATATGAAGAAAGATGCTATCAGCATCCAGAGAAAAAAATTATAAATAGAAGTATGTATAGAATAATTTTACATCTATATATACCTATTTTTGTCTAATGGTAGCCATCTCTAGGGCAGTGTTGGAGGAGGGAAGAAAAAAAAGAAATTTACATGATAATTTTGCTGTATATTTGACAAGGAACAGCAAGTTGAACATAGTAGATTTGCCGTGTCATGTGCAATCATCTTTGTCATTGTACTATGTAATGAAAATGCTTGTTTTGTTCCATAAATTAAAAATAAAATATAATACTAAAAAATAAAAGAAAAAGACAAGAAAAAAGAAAACTAATTCAAATGTGATGCACAAAATTTTGAGTGAGACATACAACTATAAATCTAATCATGGAAAGGATCTTAGAATTCATCCAGTCCAACGCAGATGTGTGTTTATGTCACAGATGAGTAAACTTAAGTCTACAGTGATTATCTAACTAGCTCAAGATCGAAAAGGTAAATGGCAGAGCTGAGATTTGAATTCAGGTCCTATGGCCCAAAATCCAGGACTAATTCTGCTGCATAACACTTATTCCTTTTCTGTTGTGCAAAATGAGCTATGCCTGCATTTGTTACAAATGCCGATGGCTTATTCCACAGTGCAAGATAAACAGTCTCAAGGGCCTTTACTGAAGCAATAACAGTGGTTGATATAGATGGTCTCCAAAGTGTCTTCTGACCAAAAATGCAATCATAACAGAAGAAAAGTTACTAAAATAAAACATCTCTAGGAAAGTGAAAATTTCAGTAATTTCCATAATTTTTGTTTATATTCGTGAGCCAAATTTATATTTGTGTGTTAATAATAGTAAAATACAGTGGAAAGTTAAGCAATTATCTAGTAAAATCAATAAATATTTATTGAAAACCTGCCATGTGCCGGGCACATACTATATGTTGGAGGTACAAAGTCAAGCTCCTTGCCCTCAAGGAGATTCCAATCTATTAAGGGAAAGAACATGTACACATATAAATATTTGCAAAGAATAAATAAGATACATAGATAGGGAGAGGTGGTAGACACTAGCAGCTGGGAGATCAGGAAATGCCTCATGCATGTGGCATTTGAGCTAAGTTTAAATGAAGATAAAGATTCTAAAGTCAGAGATGAAGAAAGGCATGAGGAAAAGCCTGCACAAAAGTATGGAAAGGAGATGGAGTATGGAATGTGAGGAATAGCAATAGGGCTGATGCAGAGAGCCAAAATGGATAATCAATTTTCCAAAGTAGCTGATTTTAAAATTTTGCCTGAAATTTTTCTTCCCTTTGAACCTAAGCAATGCAAAACTTTTCTAAACCATTTTATGTACATGCATGTGTAGAAGGAGTTAGATTGGAGTACTCCCATTCATCATTCATGTGGATGGACCACTCAGTGGAACAATGGAACACCCTGGCTGCTTCTGGTTGGCCACATGTGGCTCAGCACTGAGGTCCTCAGATGATAGATACAGTGTTCCCTTCATCAGTCTCTTGATCTCATGATAGAGATAATAGTTCTCCAAGAGGACTGGTCACTGAGACAAGAAGAGGCACACACTACTAAGCCTTAAAAGAAGAGACTTCCTCTCTCCACCTATCTCTAGAATGTATGACAAGAAGCTCCAGCCTTGGATTTCCCATGAAGGGTTGGGGAAGGGCAGATGCCCTGTTCCTACCCTTGCATAAATATTGGAAAGTTTTCTACGGCAAATGATTGGATTCAGTCAGACAAGCTGGAGCTTGGAACTCTGGATGCCTCTTCTTTCCTTTGTGTCTCTTTCCTGAGCACGTTACCAAACGGTTACCTGAAAGTAGGAGGAGTGTTTAGCAACTAAAACACTTCTTGGAGGAGAAAATGATTAAGCCATGACCTGAAATGCCAGAAAACATGAAATCTGAGGGAGCTGGTCGGTAAGGTTTGAGGTAAAGGAAGAAATTGCACTTCAGAAAGCCTGGAAACCACTTTAGGTTTTCATGTTGTAAGTAACTTGGGAGATTCTAACAATAGTTATGTTCTGCTTTCACTTGTTTTAAGTCTTTGTCAATTCAAACTTATGAATCTCTTGTGAAAAGCACTGTGTGTGTGTGTGTGTGTGTGTGTGTGTGTGTGTGTGTGTGTGTGTGTGTAAGAAATACATAGCTATCTTGAACCTGACTTACGTTGTATATCGATTACCTTTCTACTTCCCTTTGATATGAACTACACCTAAGATCTCCAAAGTGAAAGGTGGGGTATAAAGTGCCAAAGAGTCTAAGACAAAAGTCTGACCCCTTTCTCTGGAGACTAGGCTCCTCTAGGACTGAACCTGGACCACAAATACATATGTCACAAATTAGAGTCTCCTTAAAGGGGCTAGGTAGAAAGTGAATGCTGCAGCCTGTCTGGCTCCAGCTGTGGGTTAGTGTATTGTTATATATGTTGTGTGCATATTTACATAAACACAATGACATGACTAAATAGAACCATTTTGTACATTTCAATAGCAATAGAGAATAGTTTAAAAGCATATAAACCTTCTCCTCCTATATCCATAAAGATATCTTGGGAACACCAGAAGGTAACAACCACTGACACCTGACACTTCTCTTGCCCCATGAGTAAAAGAATTCTAGAGACCAAATCCTTAGTCCTCTATTGAAACTTACACATTCTTTTCATGTTAAAATATCCTCACTGAATTCCAAGAAAATATCATAGGAGATGTTTTCGATGAGTTTAATCATTTGGTTAGGGGGTTGACAACACAAACTCTGAGATCCACTGCAATTCTAATATGGAAAATTATAACAAATGTAAAAAAAAATGCATGAACCTATCATTTGGGGTTTGTTCTTAAATTGGTACCACCTTAATTATGTAATCACAGAATGCCAGAACCAGAACGGATATTTGAAACCATGATAATTTTTGAACAATAACCTCTACTACAATGTATTTGATAAGTGGTCATCTAAGCCTGTGTTTGTAGGCCTCTAGAAGAGGGAAGCCCACTTCCTCCCAAGGTAAGCCATTTAGCTTTTTCATAGCTCTATGTGTTAAGAAATTTTTCCTTCATAAATTTGCCTCTGTAATTCCCACCCAGTTACTTATCATACATGCTGTACATTATTAGATTTTATATAAACTATTTTCATAACCAAATATGGATCCTAATAAAAAGGAAATTTAAGGCACAAATTTCACATCTCATTCTGTTGACCATTTAGAGGTATGTTTGAGGCACATACCACAGTAGACTGACAATCACATTGTCCTCCTATATTTAGTAAGAATAGGACCCCCCGCCCCAAGATCAGATTTAGAGTTGGAAGGGACTTCAGAGATGATTTATTTAGTCTGACCCATTTATTTTACAGATGAAGAAACGGGCTGAGAGAGATTAAGTCACTGGCTCAGGGACACAAAAGTGAACAAGCATCAAAGGTGGAATCTGAACCCAAGTCTTCTCCCTCCAAATCTAGTGCTATTTCCTGCTCCACCCATTTGATTCTAGACATGAGCTGATTTCATTATAACCATAGATGCTAATAACAAACAACTTCATCTTCCTTTGTAGACTGAAGATCAAGCTTTTATTCACCTATGATTCAGTTCAACAAATATCTGTTAAGCATCCAAAACATGTACATTCCAATATGTCATGGATCTTCAACTTCCTGGATGTAGGTAATCTCTTCCTCCAGTGTAGGTGTCATCTATACCTTCTCCTCTTTGATTCTTTCCATGTCTTTACCTAAATCTTTTCAACAATCTCTAGATGCCATAGTACTTGCATTGTCCATATGTCCTTACTCTCACTCCATGACTACCTTACCTCCTTTTCACACCAGACATGTGATATCTTTGATATTGTTTACAATGTTTTTTGCACACAGACCATCCCTGATAACAGGCTTCAACTAGAACTACAATTTTGGGGCTGACACAACCATTCACTGCCCTCTGGGGCACATGCTATGGAATTCAAAACAGCTCTTAAAGAGAAATTCAATTGAAGGGGGCATGGGTGGGGGGAGGTGGAGAGAGCATCAGAAGCTATCAGACCTTGGGACAAAAAGGTCCTGGGTGGGGTGTTCTATGGTAGGAATTCCCTGTATATTGCAAGATCTGTGTTGGGGGAAAAGAAAGCATTAATTATTCACCTATTATGTGCCAAACATTCTGGTAAGCACTTTTTACAAATACCCCATTTAATCTTCACAACAATTCTAGGAGGTAGATGCTATTTTTATCCTCATTTTACAGCAGAAGATACCAAGGCTGACAGAAGTTAAGTTACTTACCAAGGTCATATAGCTAGTAAGTGCATGAGGTTGCATTTGAACTCAAGTCTTTCTGACTCCTGGCCCATTGCTCCATCTACCATGACACCTGTTAGGAAGAACACTGCCATGGAGAGCAGGTTGGGATGGGGCGAAATCGGAGATCACCTGAGAATGTGACTCCTACGTTAAAGAACTGAGCCACCTGGTTCATTCCATTGGTTATAATTCTTCTTTACAACATGACTAATGTGAAAATATGTTTAATATGAATGTATATGTAGAGCCTATATCAGACTGCACACAGTCCTGGGGAGAGAGAAAGGGAAGGAGGGGGAGAAAATTTAAAACTCAAAAGCTCGTGGAACTTAATGTTGTAAACTAAAAATAAATAAATAAATTTAAAAAAATTTTTTTAAAAGAATTGAGCCACCTGAAGACATTTTCTTTAAAACAATTCTTAATAACAAGGTTCTACATTCAATTGTTTCCTTCTGCTTAAGAAATATAAATGCTATCAATGCCCTTTAAACTTTGGCACTGTGTAGCAAAACCCCAGGGGCCCTATCCTAATTATAACTCTTGAAGTCTATTTATGCCCTCCACATGACTCTCTCCATTGCCTTTTGATTCTTGGGAGATCATGGTGTTCCGTGATTTGCAACTTTATAGTGTCTCCAGGAGAATACTGTTATTCAAAAGATGACTTTTTAACACATTCTATGTAATATAAATTACCAGTTTCATTTATAATTCCCTTCTTCTGTTCTACAGTGTATATGGAAATATTAATTTTATTTAGTGTTTGTTATATTCAAAAAAATTTTAAAATTAAATTTAAAGAGGCTTTTTATATAAGGGAGCAGCTTAGAATCATTGAAAATGCTATCCAACAAACCCATTTTCTTTCTTCTAGAGTACAATATGAATTATAAACTCCATTATACCAATTTTATTGACATGCACAGCCATGCAGACATATCTGTAATCCTTGCTACTGGGGTGGTTGGAACTAGTGGATTGCTGGAGCTCTGGGGTTTTAAGCCCTAGTAGGATATGCTAATTAGATGTTTGCACTCAATCTAGCACCAATATGGTGAGCCCATAGGAGTGGGGGGGGTGGCAAAATGCTTAGTGACCCAGCTCAGAAATATGGAGTTGGGCTCATGAGTAGCCCCTGTACTTCAAAGACCCAATCTCCAAAATGAAACAAAAACAACATTCTCAAGAAGAATTCTGTGTTTTGTCATTCACCCACTCTCAATATTCTGAATATTGTAATTACAAATGTATGCAGTGTTGTGCTCCAGCCAGCACATACCTGCTGAGCCAAGTCTACTGTTAAATTTTCATTCTGATCATTTATACCTCTGATGGCAAATGCTACAAAACAGGGCTTGATTTATTGTTTTGTTGATTGTCTAGACTTAAGAAAATGATGGTGAAAATGTTAATGCAGATAAAATTTAAAAGTTTCTTATTCGTACATTTTTTTTCCAGATAGCTAGTTGTTAAACATGTACACTCTCCTGGACTAAGTAACTACTTACTTGGTTTCCTCTCCCTGCGGAGATCTGTTGATTAGATCATGCTTTAATATAGTTTTGCCTCAGGTAATAAACACATCAGAGACAAAATGTTTGATATGTGTTCTCAGAGCAATTGATTTGGTCTTTCCACCTATTGGTGTGCTATGTGAGCACCCAGTGTTTACTTCCTTGGATTTCTTCATTACCAAAGTCAGTCTCAATCCTAAATAACTAACTGGTAATTGGTAATCAGCAGTGGACTATCTGGTCATAGAACTGAAGTTCTCTGAAAAGACTATTTTCAGTAAATATTGGAAGAATACATTATAGAAATAGTAAATTGCAGCTTTTGTTATTCACATTTGATCTTTTGAAAATATTCCTGTTGAGGGTGAGATGAGGTCCAGTAACCCCAAGATTGGAGTTCCTAAACAGAGTATTTCAGGGGGAGTACTCCTCAAGGACCCAAGTACTGGAGAGGGTTGGGGCCATCTGGAATGAATTCACAATCTTAAGCATTCTTTAAGTCAAGGTGGCAAAGATTTATTATCCTTTTCAGTGGCCAAGAGTTCTTAGGGAACCTGCAACCTTACAGGGGTACAGGTAAAGTTTATATAGGTTAAACTTTAGTAAAACATGAGCCAAATATGCTAATTAGGTGATTCAGGGTGGGATTAGGGAGTGGTTAAGGGGTAGTCACTTCTTAAAGGAATATGTACTTTTTGTATCTTTTGTGCAGGTATCTTCCCCAGAGTTCACTGGGAAATAGCCCAAAGGGAGGCAACATGGAGGTGTGGTTTTAGGCCTGAAATGTCACTAAGTCAACTAATAGTCAGGGCTGACTGGGAAACACCCAGGCTGCTCCCATCAATGTCTTGTTAGACAAGATAAATGTAAGGGAGTATACGTATGTCTAGGTCTAGCATGTATATGATAGGTCAGTGAGTAGTAAATATCTCTATGACCTAGTACACAGCCAGTTCAGCACATACACAGCTGGTTGAACTAATAAATTCTATTTATATCTCTACCTATAGGTACAGCTGGCTACTGTATCAGGAAGAGAGGCAAGTGTTTTGCTAGGGCATGCTGTCCTGTTTTGCTAGAGAGAAACTGCTAGGGACAGTGTTTTGAGGTTAGGGAGAGATGTGATTTTGGAACTGGATGTGATTTTGGACCTGTGGTCCAAGCACAGGCACCCAAGCACCCCATCATTCCCATTACTGATTCCCAGGAATAAAAATTCTAAAAATACCAACATTTGGATAATTCCCAAGTTTACTTCTCTTTTTACATTAACATGAACACAAATAATACATCATTTCAAGGATAGAAGTGAAAGTCCTCCTTTCTCTCCCCATCCTAGATTCTGTCCCAGAGTCAGTCTACTTCACAAACAAAAGCAAAGCAACATTCTCCTCTTCAAGCATTTGTAACAAGTATTTCCACTGCCTCCTGGAAGCTGACTGGGGAAAAAATCTAATGGGAAAAGTTGGAATTGTATGTAGGGATACATGTTTTTAACGTCCTTGAATTTCTTCTTTTCTTTGCCCTAGAAGAAGGAGTGTATGGGGGGGTTCAGGGAGGAGTACCACCTCTGATTTGAGAGCTTGCTGAGCCCTTTTCAGGGCTGCTTATCCACCTTTGGTGTCTATCTTCACCCAAGAAGCTGTAGCATTTGCAGTGGCTACACCCTGATAAAACTGTCTTGGCAAAGGCTAACCAGATTGGGGATAACCAATATGCCTCAAACTCATCAGTTACGGGGGTGTCTACCCCAAGCATATGAAGACTTCCCCCAGTTGAATGGTCAGATGAGAACAATTTGTTCCATGAAGGCGGTTGAAACAGGTGCTGTGGAGTACTTAGAGTTTGGTCAGACATCAAAGACACCAAGGTCATCCACTGCATCCAGGCCATCACCAGTCATCTTGACGTTTGTCTTGCCACTGCACTTTGCTGACTCTAGAAGAGTGAGGCTGACAACTTTGTGCAACTCTGCCTCACTTAAATCCAGTTCACTTGGAAGTCAAAATATCACGCCATCATGGCATTGGTCTGCTTTGAAAATGAAGTATAAAAAACAACAGCCCTTGAAGAAACAGCCAAGCTGTCATTCCAGCACTTTCTTTCAAAGCTATTGGTAGGACAAGTACTTGCTGCTTCCTAAAGTGGCCACTGCTGCTGTAGCAGCCAGAGTTGTCCATGGTGAAGGAGAAGCTCAAACAGATCCCAGGGATCTGCAATTAAAAATACAGAGACCTGGAACAGAGACAGAACAAGGGTATTTTGGTGACAGGGGTGCAGTATGACTCCATCAGGACAGAACCAGAAGACAAGCCAGGACTGCCATGATACCTTAGCCACTTCTGAGGTCAGACTAGAAGAACACTCTATCTTAGCATCCTCTCTCCCAGCAGTTCCTACCTTTTCCCAACTATTTGCAGAGCAGATCTTGGTGAGTCTCAATCCCTTCCCTTTTTCTTTTCTCCATCTACTGGCTTGGAGGAGTTTGATGGAGGAGATGGCCAAGTCAAATTTCTTTTTTATAGTTTTGCTAACTGACTGGCAGTTGCTGTCCTTTAATAAATCATGTGGCCAATAAACAGTAAATTGTCTAAATCTCATCAATAAGTTTAATTGACCAAGAGCATATTTCCCAAATGTGAGGTTTGAGGGCCTAGAGACACATTGAGATTTCCATAATTCTAATATTTCAGAGTGATTTTCCATTTTCTTATTTCTATACCCCTAGATCAGTTTTGAACCTGGCACATGCTTACTGGCTAATTCTGATCTTTGAGAGTAGAGTCACCTGGTGGCCAATTCATGCATTATACTCTTTTGCTTTTTAAGTGACAATCTATTTTTCTGTAGGTAGCAGAAAAGAATAAAATTATCTTAATGTGATCAGTTATTGCTACACCACCACCCACCAATGGGTACTCATAACCTAGGCCATTTTTTTACATATAGTAAATGGAAGTCATAGGAGAAGCATTATAGCTGTCTATAATAATGAGAACATTTGCTCATCCACCCTGCTCTTTTTTCTGGGTCACACAAACCCAGCCCTTATAAGAGCTTCGATGACCATAAAACTCATTTCCAGAATTCAGTTTGATAAATATTTACAAACTGCCTGCTATGTGCAAGTCTGTTCCCTCAAGGAGTTTAAAATACAGGAAACAATATTCACACAAATAATAATGATGGGGAGAAATTCAGACAAAGTACTCTAGGAAAATGAGGGAGGGGAGAGGTAGTGGGGAAGAGGGACTGATCACTTTCAGCTGAGGTAGGAGCAGATTGGAAAAGGCTTCTCAGAGTACTTGTGTTGAGCCTTAAAAGAAAAAGAATTCCTCTTCTTTTAGGAATAGGAGATGAGAAGAGAGTGTATTTCAGGTTCAAGAAAGAGCAAAATAAAATGCAAGGAAGGATAAAAGGACTGAACAAAACCAGGTGCTAACTAGTAGTGTTGGCTACAGTGCAGATAGAGTTCCTGAAGGGAGACAGAACACAATAAGGTAGTATAAGTAGGTTGGGACCATTTTGTGGAGGGTTTTAAATTTCAGGCTAACAATCCGTATTTTATTGACAATAAGGAAATGGGGGGGCAGCTAGGTGGCGCAGTGAGTAGAGACCAGCCGGGGAGTTAGGAGGACCTGAGTTCCAATCAGACCTCAAACACTTAATACACTTACTAGCTGTGTGACCTTAGGCAAATCACTTAATCCCAATTGCACTGCCTTCCCCCTCCAAAAAAAAGAAAAGAAAGAAATGCTAAAGTTAAAAATAAAAAAGCATGAGAGTAACAAGGTCAGACCTATACATCAGTACAATTATTTTAGTATATATGTGAAAATGGATTGGAGGGGTGAGAGAATGTTATAATACTCCAGACAAGAACTGAAGACATGTTGAATAGAGCTTCTTTAATCTCCAATGGTGCCCAGCATGGAAGCATATCAAATGTTCTAGAAAAGTGGACCTACCACTTTAGTTTTTCTTTGTGGAGGGAGAAAGTCAGCCTGTGTGATTCTGTGCTGTGGAAATGTATGAAGGAATACATTTTTTTTTTAACATCCTTGAATTTCTTCTTCTTTTTGCCCTGGAAGGAGGAGTGTATGGGAGGTTCAGGGAGGAGTAGCACCTCTGATTTGAGGGCTTGCTGAGCCCTTTTCAGGGCCGCTCATCCACCTTTGGTGTCTATCTTCACCCAAGAAGCTGTAACATTTGCAGTGGCCACACCCTGATAAAACTATCTTGGCTAACAGGCTAACCAGTTTGGGGATAACCAATATGCCTCAAACCTATCAGTTGTGGGGGTATAATTTTTTGGCATTTAACCTGCTACTTTTATATTTTACATGTCTTATAATAACCTTTTCCACCAACGGCCTGCCATAATGCCCCATTGTGCTATAAAGTTGACCCATGGTTCTCAAAGGTGATCTCTCCAGGAGAAGACAGGCAATGGCAGGTTCTATCAAGCTGGAAAGGCTTTCAGTAGAGCCCTAATCACTGACTGTGTCTACTATCTGAGGACTATCCTAACCAATTTCAGGGGCTTTTATTACTAGTAGGATAATAGTGATAATAATTTCTTTGAGGGGAGCAGGGCTGGGAGGGAGATAATGGGCCAGGCCTGACTCAAGCCCAGGGTTGAGTTTGGAATTAAAAATACACTCCTAGCTCTTTAACAATTAACAAAAGTTTTACTTGGTCATAGCAGGAAAAGGATATTTGGTGAGGATACAACATTAGTTCAGTTGGTGATAGCTTCTCTGCCCCTGTATTGGTCATGTTGGTCAGATGATCAGAAGCCTGATGAAAAAGCTACTGACTCTTTGTGTGCTGGCTTTTTTTAAGTCACTGAGAAGCTATGTCAATCACTTGAGCTTTAGTCTTCTGAGCCAATTAAATCTTGATAATGATTTCAATACCTTTTATGGTAAAACTAGCTTAATCTGCTGACCTAGGGGCCTTAGGCCCCTACCAGGGTAATAGGGCAATCTTGGGATAGGAATTTCCTCCAGTAATACACACTAGCAACCTGTATGTGACTTAAGGTTGTCTGGATTACTGAAAGTTCAGTGACTTGCCCTTGGTCAATAACAAGGATGTATAAGAGGTAGGGCTTGAATAAAGTCCTTCTAACTCCAAGACCAGTCTTCTATCCGCTACACCATTCTGCCTCTCAATAATTATAACTGATGGGGCAGAGAGGTATTGTAGTGGATAGAGCACCAGGCCTGGAGACAGGAATCTAGTCTCAGCCATTTATTAGCTGTGTGACCCTGGGCAAGTGATTTAACCCCACTGCCGCCAGAAAGAGAAAAAAAAAAACAATTATAGCTGACATTTACTGAGGGCAAAAAGTATATTATCTTGTCTGATCTTGACAACAACCTTGTGAAATAGGTTCAACAGGTATAATAATTCTTACCATTTTAGACTGGCAAACTTAAGAGGGGTGACTTGTCCATGTTCACAAGCTGTTAAGTGTCTGAGGCAAAATCTACACTTGGGCCTTGATGCCTCCCTATCTAGCGTAGTCTCTGTTCTACATCATGCTGCCTTCTACTGCACCTCTGGGTGATTCATTCTTTGGCCATGACAACTTATATGTGACAAACTTAGCACAATGTGGATGGATACATGCTTGATAGGTATCAGGGGTAACACCTGAGCTATTGTACCAGTATAAGCAGCCCACACCAGCTTATGCCTTACTATCTGTAAACGTTGTGTCACTTTACAAGTAAGAGAATGTATATATAACTTTTCCCACAAGAACAAAGGAACAATTGATGACCAAGGCCTTAAAGGAATCTAGGGTCTGATAGAAAATTATTGTTCAGAATTTAAAAAAAAAAAAGGATCATTCATTGTTCTAGAACCTTAGTCCAGCTTGGATGGGAAGTTTCCTGCTCCCTGTTGACCAAATGCAATATTTATGAGATTCAGATAAGCTTCATTTATTGTAGCCTTTCTACTTACTAAACATTGCAAAAGCATTAAAAATTCCAAATGTTCACCTTTTCTTAATCACTTATATATCGGTAGTGCCCAAATTAAAACCTACTTCCCCTGGGCCACCCCAGGTTTACAGGGTTGGGATAGGATTAGTGAGAAGGGACCTTGATGTTTAAATCAGAAGGCAACAGCCACATGCTTCACTATTCATTTTTCCTCCACTATGCTCTGCAGTAACTGGCAGACCCTGGCACTCTGGAATTCTTTTTTGGCAGCAATGCTCCCCTCAATCTCAGCCAACAGCTTACATCACTGCTTCAGGTTGGGATCAGTTAGGCTGTCATGTTCCCTATCACTGCAGATAGCAATTGGACCATGACACCAATAATTTGGGAAATCTAATTGCCAAAGCCAATTGCTATTAGATTGCATGGTGGGCAGATGGCCTAAGTCTTTCACTCTCTCTTCCTAAAAGCCAAATTGAAAGGCAGCCCAATAGTCCTTCTTAAGGCAAAGGGAGGAAAAAATAAAAGGCAAAGGGGAAGGAGCTGACTTGCTCTGTATGTATCTCATGGGTACATAATCTTTCCCATTAGAATGTGAGCTCCTTGAGGGCAGGGACATTATTTTTGTCTTTCTTTGTATCCCTAACATTTAGCACAGGGCCTAGCACATAGTAAATGCTTCTCATTGATCTTGGTCCCCAAGCATATACCATGGAAGCCTAGTTTCATTGTCCATTTGCCTCAGTTTCCCCAAAGAGAACCCTCTTGCTCTCTCTGATTACCATATAGATGAAACATATTTCAGCGTTTATCAAACATTAAAGAAAGGAAAGTGCAAAATGGCCCTTGCTTCGTGCAGCTACCTTCCACTTCTGCTGTGATGGTGGCAGACCAGCAGAAAGGTGGGGCAGGGGGAGAGGATATGAAAACTAACATAAATTTGATAACTGCCATATTTTGATGTATCTGTGATCTTATCGATGTTGGTATTTCTCCAGTGATTTAAATATTAACCTACCCCATGCATATCTTGTCCATTTCCTCCAGAAAGTCTGTCATGGGAGACCACTTAACATACTGGAGGTCTTTCCCTAGGTTTCTTGATATTTCATGGACACCATTGGAAAATAAGCCATCTTTTAGTTATCCCTTGCTCTTTCCCCCTTTTTGCCCCCTTCCTTTTTTCTGCTAATAGATTTCTTTGATGACAGCCCTTTTGTTGCTTTATCCGAACGATTTCTCATTTGTAATTTGCTGCAGCCTGCCGCGATCCATCCTATTTCAACTGTCTATAAACACTGGTTTAACTATTGATACTGTAAATGTGAGATCCCTGTCCAACAACCGAGAAGTTGACATATTGGAGGAAATGAATCATATCAATATTGATATTCTCACCATAAGTGAAGCAAGAAGATACAAGAAATGCTGTTCAATGGAAAGCTGGCTCACTGCTTCCTGGTTTTACGTGCAAAGGCGACCAGAAACGTCATTTCATGGGACCCTCGATCATCTTAAATTGTAGCCATCATGATGGACATAAACAAAAGAAGACTGTCCTATGTGCAGTGGAGGATGAGAAGAGAGAGAAATTCCACGGAGAACTCAAAAAGATTCTCCAAATTAAATTAACATTTGCTGTTTATGTTCAGTTATTGCAGTGGGGAGGTAAATTAAAAAATGGCAAAATATGTTGGAAAACATGACTCAGGACAAGATGGAGAGACGTGTGGCCAAGATGATCATATAGTTAAAAAGGTTCAGAACTGGTTAAATGACAGGACTCAAAGTGTACTTTGTCTTTAATGAGTCTTTGTCAGCTTGATACGAAGTCTCTAGTGGAGGCCCTCAGGGTGCTTGGCCTTGTGCTATTTTTCATTTGATCAGTGACTTGGAGAAAGGCAAAGATGACGCGCCTGTCAAATCTGCAAATGAAACAACCCCATGAAGAATAACCAACTGTGAGGTTGGACTACAGAATCCCAAAAAAGGTTGACGGACTAGAACACTGGAATGAATCCAATAAGATAAAAGTTAATAGAAATAAATGTAAAGTCTCATACTTGGGTTTAACATAATTATGAAACGCTTTTCACGCGAATAAAGTCAGATCTAAATAAATGGAAAAATATCAGTTGCTCATGGTTAGGCCAAGCTAATATAATAAAAATGACAATTTTACCTAAATTAATCTATCTATTCAGTGCCATACCAATTGAACTACCAAAAAATTATTTTACAGAGCTGGATAAAATAATAACAAAATTCATCTGGAAGAACAAGAGGTCTAGAATATCTAGGGAATTAATGAAAAGAAATGCTAGGGAAGGTGGCCTAGCCATACCAGATATTAAACTGTGCTATAAAGCATCAACCATGAAAACTAACTGGTACTGGCTAAGAAACAGTTGTGGATCAGTGGAATAGGATAGGTACACACACAAGATGCAGTAGTCAATGACTAGAGCAATCTACTCTGATTAAACCCAAAGGATCCAGCTTCTGGGCTAAGAATTCACTGTTTTGCAAAAACTGCTGGGAAAATTGGAAAATGGTAGGGCAGAAACTGGGCATAGACCA
>CM053622.1:194551168-194586889 GCA_028646595.1 Phalanger gymnotis | reverse complement strand
GCTTTTAAGTAATTATTGGTAACACTTTGCTAAGTGTTGATCTGCTTTCTCCAAGAACACTGTAAAACCTATTTTCACTTGATTTCCATTTATGGAAGGGCACCAACCAGTCAACAAGGTTAGAGGAAGTGAAGTCACATGACACATTCAGGTTGGATGAAGGTTTTGCAAACAGAGAACTGACTTATAACAAAAAAGGAGGAAAACATTTCCCTGTTAATGATTTTGTCTAACAAGTATGCATTACTCATTTCAAATAAATTCAGCGTATAGAATGTCAGAGTCACATAAACAATAGCACTTGAAAGTTCATTTTATGCTTTTGTTCAATACATAGTTTGCTCTCAGTAGTTATTTGCATGTATCTTCCCCATTAGAATGTGAGCTCATTGAGGATAAGAAGTGTTTTTTACCTTTCACTGTATCCTCAGACCTTAGCACAGTTCATGGCACATAGTAGGTGTTTATTGACTGACTGACATAAGGAAAGGAAAGGGATTATTAGTTGTCTTGAAGAAGAGAAAATTGATGGGGAACTATGGTGCGGGTGGGTTTGGCTGTGGTGGGGTGGATGTGGAGGGTGCAAAGGAATGAATTCCTATTTTATTCTTGGTCATAAGCTCCATTAGTTTAAAAAAAATCCTGGAAATAATCACTCATCTGTATATAACACTCCTTGGAGTTGGGAAGAACTGGGTTCAAGTCCTGCCCCCAACTAGCCACGTAACCATGGACAAATAACAACAACTACTCTACACTACTATACATTTCCACAGGTTACTTCTAGGTACAGCAAGAGGGATTTTGATTATTTGTTAATGGAGAAAATGTCCATTTGGGGTGATGAGATATCTGGATGCATTATGAAAGGAGATTACAAAATCTCCTCTAGATGTTCAGCTATTTTGTGGGCTAACAGGAGAGCCAGCTTCATGGGGAGGCAGAATGATTGCCTATGGAGTACAATTTGAGGGGCCCTGGAAAGATGTTGCTGTTTTTTTAAAAGGCTACCACCCAGGGGCCTAAAATGTCCCCATCAGCGATCTAGTCTTTCAGGTGTTGAAGAGTCACCAGCTTGAAATGTAAATCCCCATTTTGGAGACATAACCAGGATCCTTTCTGTAAAAGGTGATGAGGCCCTTTGGGGCTGGGAATACAGATTTAGAACTAGAAAGAAATTTGGAGGCCATGTAGTCTAACCTTGTCTTCTTACAAAGGAGGAAATTGAGATTCAGAATTCAGACTTACCCATAATCTAGCAACCAGTAAGTGTCAAAGATGGAATTTGAATCCAAGTCTTCCTCATTCCAAATTCAATACTCTTCATTATACAACACTTGAGGACCAGGGAGAGAGGTAGCTGAAAGATGACTTGGGAAGATGATGGAGACAAATATTACCTACTTTATGATCTCACCATGTGTCTGTCACTCAAAGTGAGATTTCCAGTAAGAACCATGGCTGCCCAGTGCATGGCCCCTTGTTTGGGAGTGGGAGAGGAGGGAGAGAAAAGTAGATACAATAAGGGGGAATAAGGAGAGTGTAAACATCTAAGGCCAGATAATTATTCCATTGGTGCTGACTGATGAGAGGACCCAGAACCCTCAGAACGACTCTGCTGAACATCATCTTAATGTGTGCTACTGACAATTTGTCTTCTATCAAACTCAGAAAGTTTCTGAGCAACTCTCATTTACAGTTTCAATATTAAGTACTGTATTTACAATGTAAAAATGGTTAACTAGATCAACTCTGTTATACGAAAAAGTAGCTGGGCTTTTAGGGCTCACTAGGGTTCTTATAAGCAATAATAATGGCTTGTATTTATATGGTCTTTATGGTCACAACAGCCACAGGAAGTGTATTTAAGTGTATTTACAGATGTGGAAAATAGGGCTCAGAGTGGCTAAGTAACTGGACCATATTATCTCTCCCATTAGAACATAAGCTCCTCGAGGGAAGAACTGTGTTTTTGCCTTTCTTTGTATCTCAGAGCCTAGAACAGTGCCTGGCACATAATAAACACCTAATAAATGCTTGTTGACTGACTAGACCAAAGAACTAATAAGTGTCAGAGCTGGGATTTAAAAATAGGCAGGCCTTCTATCTCCACTTCCAGTGTTCTTTCCAGGTTTCTTTTGGAAAGCAATACTCTTGTTTTCTCAAACTATGAAAACTAACACCATGGTATAATTTTTCTGTGCCTCAGCATCTTTCATAAAACCTGTACGCAGGGCAGCTTATGAAATTAAAGTATTAGAGGCCATGCGGTCAGGCTGGGGGGGGGGGGGAAGGAAAGGGCCTTGTATTTATGCTTAGATGACGGTAGCAGCATTTACTAGTGTTGAAGAATTCAAGGTTGAAAAGGCTGAATTCACTGAATTCGACAGAGTCCCAGCACATATTTTTAAGCTCCAAAATGTGATTTAAAATTTAATATAGGCTAATATAAGTTCTCATCTTTTTCTTTTAAAGTTATGGGGGGGAGGTGTAAACCACCTTTTTGTGTTTATACATCTAAACAAAAAAAAAAGGTGTTTTTGTCCTCACCCCACCCCCACTTCTGCTCTTCAGCAGGAACATTGGAGCATTGTGCTGGCCGCTTGTGGATGCCTGAAAAGTAAAAGGAAAACTGATTGGATTGTTTGTATTGTCCAAATGGAGAGTTTCCAGTAAACAAACGGAATACATTGAAGAAAACAGATGAGATACTGAATTTAATTGAAAAGAAAAAGTAAACAGCACATCATCAGGATTTCCCTTCAAGATGAAATTCTCATTATTTTAGCGGCTAACACCCCTTACTACTTTTGTCACACAAAGTCAGCAGTGGCCAGCTGCTAGACTGCAACAAGTGGGGAGATGAAAGATTATGTGCCCAGGCAGAAACATGGGCCGGCCTCCCACCCTGACCGGTTCTTCCCCCCTCCCCCCCACCAATCTCTGTCTCCCCTTCCCCCAGGCCAGTACTGCAGCAGCATGCTGCCAAAATGCAGAAGAGGGATCTTCAGCCAAACAGGTATTGGATGAGGCAGAGAGGAGCAGCAGTAAGTGAAGTAAGTCACTTCCCGCCGCCACGTCCGGTATCAACTACCTGAGTCCTCACTGCTTCTTAAGTGTCCAACAATTCTGACTCTGGCTGTCTGACTGGCTGTGTGTGTGTGTGTGTGTCCCTTTCCCAGAGTCGAAGCTTACGTGAGCTCCCCAGTTCCCTTTCGTCCTAGAACAGGATGAGAATCAGGGTAACCCCCTCCCCTCACGCACCCTAGGACATTATCAAGCTCCTTCCCATCCCGCCCCACATTACTCCACCCCCTCTAGTTCTCTAAGCAAGGAGGCTGACCAAGCTCTGGGCGGTTGAAGGAGGAAGGGGCTCCCCTTAGGGTAAGAGAGCGGCGAGAGGCGGGGCTGCCGGGGACGGGGGAGTCCCTCCCTGGGCTGTGCACCAGGGGGAGGGAAAGAAGGAGGAGAGGTAGAGGAGTGGGAACTGGCCGAGGCAGCAGCAGCCGCTGCAGCAGCTGCAGACACTCTTCCTCCAGCTGCGAGTTGGGCAGCCCTGATCACCCTCCTCATACCCCACTTATACCCATCGCCGGCTTCACAAGCAAGCGAGGCCCCGATCTCCCGCCTGAGGAAAAAAAGAGAAGTTTGTGACTCTCCAAAGGCAGTTAGAGACTGGTGCAAACCAGGGTCTCGGCCCCCTCCCTAGCTGCTCTGCTCCCCGCCCCCACGTCCGTGGGCTCCTTGGCTGGCGAGCCGGGGCACCCAGGAGGAGGAGGGAGACTGGAGTGGGGGCTCGCTTGCGGCTGGAGATGAAGCCCTGCAAAGAAGAAGAGGAGGCTGCGGCGGCGCAGGCGGCTGCAGGGGACGGCAGAGGCGGCGGTGCAGACCCCTGGAAGGAGTGTGCAGAGGTGGCTGTGCAGCTGGCGCTCCGGGCGGGACAGGTCAGCAGCCTTCTTGTTCCCCAGGCTCTCCCCGCTGCGGCGCTCTCCTTCGCGTACGGCCGCCCCTCTAGCTCCCTCACATCCGCGTTCACCCTCTTCCCCAGCCGCGGAGGTGACTAGGGCTCCCGGTTTCCCATCTTCACAGTCAACCCCTCCCCCAGCCCCCAGTCAGACTCACCGAGTTGACCAGCGCGATGCCGCCGCCGCGCCTCCCCTGGGCAGCAGGAGATGGAGCGAGCGAGGGAGGAGCTGGCAGGGTGAGGTCAGGCACGCGGGACACCTGGTTCCCAAACGCGGGAACGCACTCCTTGCCCAAGTCCTCTCTACAAGCAGCTGGAGGCAGACAGGTTCAAACCAGATCATCTCAGTTCCTTGTAACTTTTAAAATTTATTTTAAAAAAACAACTTAAATTCTTTGTATCTGTCGCCTAACGTGGTGGGTTGAAAGGCGGAGATGTGGGTTGCCTTAGGCAGGAGATGATGTGTAGTTTGAGAGGTTAACATTTAGCTTGTGGGAAGGTGTTTGGGGTAGGCTAGAGCCATATGGCCATACGTCCTATCTCCTGCTCTCGCTCCTCCCCCGCCTTGCTCTCCGCCTCGCCTCCCCCTCTGCCCTCCTCTCTTGAGTCCGAGTCTAGAGGTGACAGAATGCTTGTGTTCTTCTGGCCTGGTAATCTTTTGGATTGGTGGCGCTGTCAGATAAACTATCTTGTGCCTAGTTCCTGCCTAGTTTCTCAACACAGGGTGCTAGGGCGAGATATTGTCAAAGAAGCTCTTTGTTTTTTGTTTCCTGTAAGAACCTTTGCTTTCTCTTCGTTTAGCAAGAAGGGGTGCACTTCTCTTTTGTCCTCTGCGTCTATGTCATCACTGTCACTCTGGTGTCCCCATGGTGCTCCATTGAAGCACCAGATGGAGGTTAAAGTGACACAGGCCTTGACCTTTGACAGCATTCTGGCTGACTATAGGCTAAAGCGCCCTCTTTTTAAAAGGCCAAGTTTGAATTTAATAATCATGCTTTATGGAGCAGCTAGATGGTAAGTGGATAGAGAGCCGGCCCTGGAGTCAGGAGGACCTGAGTTCAACTTTGGCCTGTCACTAGCTGTGTGACCCTGGGCAAGTCACTTTATGAGCTCAGGCTCCCAAGTCTAGGGTCCAAGAGAAAAGGCAAGGATTCAAAAGGTATACAAGTGAACACTAACCCATGCATCAAGAATAAAAACAAATACTACCCAAGCAGCTCTAACTTTGCAGTCATCAGCAATTCGCAATTAAGAAAGGATCATAGGATTTAGAACTGGAAGGATGACTTTAAAGACCATTAAGTTCAAGGCCTTCATTTTATACATGGAGAAGCTGAGAATCAGAGGTAAAGGGACTTGCTCTAGTCTCAAAGAGAATAATTTTCAGAGTTGGAACTTTTTTTTAAGTATTTGGGAGTCCAGAATTTAAAATTACCATAATCATTGGATGCAGTGTTAGGAACATAGTGCTCCTTAAATATTCAGTGAATTAAACCTCGAGATCAAACAGCAGGATAATAAAAAACCAAATAGGTTAAGTAAATGAAATACCATTTTCTCTTTTTTAGGGGCATTTTTGCTTTGGTTTTGGGGGGAGCTGGGAGGGAAGCCCTTTCCTGAGAATGCTGTCAAATTTACCTTAATTATATACTATCTAGTTAAGGCAGTTTCTGGAATTTTTGTTATTTGGAAAATAATGAAAGGTAGTGGAATTGAATAGATTTCCTTTCAGAAGTGGGACTAGGTCAATTACAACTAAAAACCATTTTTTTTTCAAGCCCAAGAACAGTTTTTGAAGGAAGTTCACAAGTTTTTGGAATGTGACCTTGGAGTTATCCTGAGCTTGCAAAGAGCTGGAATGAAGAGGGAGGCTTGGTATATTATACTTTCCTCCTTTCATCATTATCATTAATTAAGTTAGCCACCTGTGTGACTTTGGGCAAATAAGTCACTTAATGTCTCTGGGCCTCAGTTTCTTCATCTATAAAACGAGTTAGGCTGCCTTCTAATGTCCATTTTGGATGTAACATTCTTATGATCCTGAATATGACTTGATATGCTGCATGGATAGATGGATAGATACTATGTCCCTGACATAATACTAATTTCTGGGGATATGATTGCAAGGAAGACCATCCTTATCCTCAAGGAGCTTATATTCTCTTGGGGAAAGACAGCACATAAAGGGGACCTAAAAATAGGGGGTAGAAGCAACACAACGTGAAGACTGGCTGGAGGGAGCATAGAACTTACAGTTTTAATGATGAAAAGTTATGCAATTAAGGACAACATATTACATAATGAGTACTGTGGAAATATTATCCATTTGGCTTGATCTCTATTATCTTCTCCTCTGTGGGAAAGGAAGGATCCCAAACCTGTACATGTTGATTGTTATAACTGTAGGGCAAACATTCCTGCCTGTTTATCATTGTATCTTTCTTAATCCTGAAAGCTAAAGGCCCTTCAAAATCTTGGGAGGATAGGGAAAGGAAAAAAAGCTTGGCAGAATTTCCTGGAAAGCATAGCTTTCTCCAAGAATACAACCCTTCTCCCTTTCTTATCACATCCTTTATCTAAACCCTCCTTTATAAAGTTTATCACATTTATGTCTATATATTAGGTCATATATAATATATAAGTACCTCATTTATAAAATTTATCACCCTCATACTTTCAAATTCCTACATAATACCTACATAAGACCTACAAAATATCTCATTTCTAAGATGGTTTTGGAAAAACCTTTCCCAAGGATTTAGAAGCTATCATTTGGACTCCACTAGGTTAGATTGGGAGGATGACAAAGAAAGGAAACTTCTAAATGGCTGAAGGAACAGAAGGCAAGTTTATTTTTTGTAACATAAAAGAAAAGCTGGAAAAAAGGGGGGAGATGGAGCAAAGATTCTGCAATTAGGAGTCTAGTCATGGAATCCTTGGTTTCTGGGAGCTCTCTCTTGAGCATTATGCTGATGCATCCTGCCTGGCAGATAGGATAGAATACAACTGACCATGGGCTGTGGAAAACTAAAGGTACACAAGGTCAGTGTGACCCTCATGGAAGAAGTACAAATTGTTTTCCTAATAACCTTACAGAATAATCATAAGACTAATTTAAAAACTTTTTTGTCTAGACACTTAGTCCAGTTAGGGTTTAAAAATAACGGATTTTTAACAAATTTGGTCTTCTGCAGCCAAAGTGGTTTTCATGGCTACCATGGTTCACACGAGACACATGGAAAAACATAACCAGAGCACTTTGGGTTTTGGGAAGATAGCTGAGAAACATCCTAGTG
This sequence comes from Phalanger gymnotis, assembly GCA_028646595.1. Taxonomy (NCBI): domain Eukaryota; kingdom Metazoa; phylum Chordata; class Mammalia; order Diprotodontia; family Phalangeridae; genus Phalanger; species Phalanger gymnotis. Next base: position 194,579,629 of record CM053622.1, on the reverse strand, counting down.
TAGTAGAAAAAGGAAAATAGTAAGAGGTTCTAGCCCCACTTCCTGCCACCAAAAGACTGAATAACTTGTTTTGGTTCCTCTGGAATCTGATTCCCTCAGCTGTAAAATGAGTGGATTGGACTGAATTATTTCTAAGGTACTTCATAGTGATAATGCTTTTACTGCTATACAAGTCCCTGGAAAAGAGCAGTAAAGTTTCTCATTCATTATAAACTTTAGTGGCTCTCGCTGACCCTACCCCAACAAGCAACTTTTGAGTTAAATTCTTGTCCCCTCTATTTTCACTTAAGAATTTAATTCAATTTACACATTTATTAAGCACTACTAAATACAAGACGCCAAGTAAGGTGCTGAGTATACAGAGACAAAAAATGATTTGGCATTTCAGAACTCTCTATAGTCAATAAATTTGTAAGATACCATGGTAGGTGCTGGGAATACAAACACAAAATAAAATAGTCCCTGTTCTGAAAGTGCTTCATACCATCATGGGAGTAAGTATGCAACGAATAAATACAAGGTAGTTTAGGGAGGGAGAGCACTAGCAATTAGGAGCCAGAAGGGCAGTGAGGAAAGACTTCACATAGAAGGTAAAGTGTTTAAGCTAAGTCTTGAAAGAAATTAGTGTTGGTTTTTTTTCCCCCCCAGGCATGGGAAATGGTGCAAAGGGACAGAGAAAGGAAATAGAGTATTATATGGGAAGGCAAACAAGGCCAGTAGACTTTGAGGAGAGTAATATACAAAATGAGGCTTGAAAGATAGGAGTAAAGTTGTGAAGGGTTTTGAAAAAACAGAGGAACTTATATTTGATGCTAGAGGTAATAGGGAGCCATTGGAGTATATTGAGTAGAGGAGTGAAATGTTTTAGGTGTGATGAGTTTGAAGCGCCAGTAGTATAGCCACATGGAAATGTCAGTCAACCTCAGCATAGAACCTAGGAATAAAGATACAGATTTGGAAGTTATCTGCATAGAGGTTGATTTTTGAAGTTATAAAAGGGAATGGTATTGCTGAGAAAGAGGGGAGGGAGAGAGAGAAAAGGGAAAGGGGGAGGAGAGAGAGGGAGGAATGGGGAGAGAAAGAAAGAATTAAAGATGAAGTCTTGAGGAACACTAATGTTAAGTGGTCAGGATAGGAACAAAGATCCAAAGAATACAAAAAAGGGGGCAACAAGAGAGGTAGGAGGAAAACCAGGAGAATGTAGTGTTTTTGAAGATGAGTAAGGAGAAAGTACCCTGTACTAAGAGGTGACCATCATTGTCAAAGACTACAGAGACGTCAAGCAGGATGAGAAAGTGGTTAGAATATCATTGGTGACTTCAGATAAACTTTATTAGAATGATGAATTCTGAAACCCAACTCAGTTATAAGGGATTTAGAGTAGGGAGTGAGAAAGTAGAAGCATTCGATATAAATAACTTCTAAGTTTAGCAATTAAGAGGAGAGATGGAATGGCCGTTGAATGAGCAACAGGGTAAAGGGAAGCTTGTTAGGGGAAAAAAAGCATTGAGGACACCTGAGCATGTTTGTAAGCATATAGGAAAGAGCTGATGGGGAAGGAGAAATTCAAGGTATGAGAGGGAAGTGATGATACTTAGAACAAAACTCTGAAGGAAGTGGTAAAATATCAGATCAAGGGCATAACAGAGGGATTACCATAGTAGATTAGCAGGGCTAGTTCTTTCTCTGTGACAGTAGGTAAAAAAGAGAGGTGATGATGCAGAGGTTTTAATCATGGAGAAGTGAGATTAGGAGAGCTTATGTCAGAGGGCTTCTGTCTTCTCAGTGAAATAGGAAGCTGAGTTATCTACTATATTTGTGGGGATATGGCTGGGATTGATGGTGAGAGGAAAGAAAAAAAATTTAAAATGATACTGTGGCTCATGAGATAAGGATAAAGTTTGATTGCTGAGCAGCTGTGAAGGCCTAGCTGGGATTATGTATAACAAATTGGTAGTGAGTGAAATCAGCTGAATATTACAATTTTCTCTAGTGTTGCTCCAGCCTTGGAGAAAAAGAAAAGAAAAACAAAATTGTGGTGGTCACCCAGAAACAGGTGGATTGGAGCAGTAGGATTAGGGCTATGGGAAGGGAGAATGTGGAAAGAGCAAGGATGGATTCTGTGATAGCAGCTAGTGAGATGTTACTATGGCAAACTACAAATGGACAAGCTTAAGTATAATAACAAGCATGGGGGACCTAAACTAGAAGAGAAAGGACTGAAGGAGTTACAGTAAGAGAGAAGAGTAGATTCAGTGTGAATCAAGTAATAGGAGAAGTAAAAAGAATTGTGTGGACATGAATAAAGGTGGAATCACAAGTTCTGGAACATGGAGGCAAGTGCGGAAGAGAGGTTGACATCTAAGGTATGACCATGTTAAGTGGTTGAAGTGAAATGAAAAAGTATGATTTTTGGAACTGAGAAGACTGAGGAATTCAAGTTTTACAGGGGCCATTGATGTCCTGTCTACACGTTTGTTCTTTCCCAAGCTATCACCTCTGCATTGAAACTATATTCTCTCCCTTTCCCTATCTAAAGTCTGAGGGAAGAGAGCAACTCTACACTATCCCCTATAATGGAGTCCCTTGTCCCCCTGTCCTACTGCCAATCACTCTTTGCCATCCCCTGACTTGGATTACTCCCTCCATGTGCCTCTTTCAATCCTATTTATGTATTACTTGATGAACCTGTAGGATATCCTGGAAGCATGCTAATTCATCCATTACCAATTTATGTTACCTAATGACATCTGGGCCTTCATTGAGGACAGGCAAACATCCAGCCGTTTCTCAGTCATCAGTCATGTAGTCTTGTTTCATTTTTCCCTATTAAAAATAATGCTGTAATACAGGGCTGTCCAAAATATGGCCTATGGGCCGCATGTGGCCCGCAGTGTGATTTTATGGGGTCTGCCTGTGGGTTTTAATTTTCACGAGTGAAAAAATAAAATAATAATTTGCATGGAATGCATATTAGATTTTTAATTCCATCACTAATAATCTTGTCGATGTTAATTTTCTTTGGTGTTTTTAAGCAGTATTATAGACAGAACATATCGCATGGAATTTTCATTCGATCTGTGGGATGAGTACTGTCTGTAAGATGCAGACTAGTCAGTATGCACCTACCTTTATACTGCTGTGTTGTCGCTTTGTGGTTTTGTGTTTGTTTTCTTGTGCCTTCCCCTGTCATATTGATGATGCGCGTTCCCCGACTTTCTATTAGTGTACTGTTTTTTTATTCTGGATGTGGCCCTCAAATAATTATTTTATTTTACTGTGGCCCTAAGATAACCTAAGGTTGGACAGCCCTGCTGTAATAGCAGGATGGAGGTGATAATCCTGCCGAATCCTGCAAATTTAGGCTTGCTATAGACTACCAGAAAATTAAAGCTATCTGTAAAGGGTTCCTCCTAACTTTAAGTAGTTGAGCAAAGGCTGGATAACCAACCTACTTTTCAGGTAGGTTGTAGAAGGAATTCTTATTCAGGTATGGATTACACTAGTGGACCTCTGGGATCCCTTTAATTATTGAGATTTTGTAGTCAGTTTAGTATTTTGGATCATTTTAGCAAGGATAGTGACAAATTGGGGCACATTTAGAGTAAGCCTTCCAAGATAGGTAAGAAGACTAAAGACATACAGCTTGACATAGTGATCTCACTACAAGAATCAATTGAATGAACCTAGATTGCTTTAACTAGAGAAGAGAAGACTTATGGAAGATAGGATAGTTGTTTTTGAGTATTTAAAGGGCTTCTATGTGGACTTGTTTTGTTGACCCAACAGTCATAAAGAGGAGCAGATTTTTGGTTTAAGGTAAGGAATCGAGGGGGGCGATATATCACACATTAAACAATGTAGGCAGAACCCAAAAGATCCCAATAGCCTAAAGTGGGTCAAAGTTTAAAAGCTGGAATTGAATAATAAATGTAAGTTTTTACACTTAGGTTCAAAAATGAATTTCGTAAGATGAAGGAGACATGATTGGACAGCAGTTTGAATAAGATTTTGTAGCAGTGTGGTATGATAAGCAAAAAGCAATCTTGGATTGCATTAAGAGAGACAATGTCTAGAGGATTTGGGTGAGAATCCCAATGTATTCGGCCATGTTTTTAAAGGAGGGGTGAGAAAGTTTAGAGTATTAAGTTTGGCTTTGGGTGCCACATTTCAGGACTGCTATTGATAAAGAAGCTTATAGAACTAGAAATGGAACTAGGGATATTTAGCATGAAGAAGGGAAGATTTAAAGGGCACATGGGAGCTGCCTTGAAGTAACTCTTAACATGTATTGCCAGAATGCTCTCTAAAAAGACTAGACCAATCTATAGGTACACCAATGAGGAATTAATAATGTTAACCCATAGCATTACCAACATTAAATTTTATAGTTAGTAATTTATGCTAAACTGATAGGCATAAGGTGCTACCTCAAATTTGTTTTGATTTATTTTTTCCTAGTATTAGAACATGAACATCTTTTCCAGTGGTTGTTCAAAATTTGTTTTTCCTTTTTAGCAAATTGGAAATTTTAATCCTGTGAAAATTTATCCATTAGGGAATGTGTATTAGTCTTACAATTTTGTGTCATTTCATTAAAGGTTCTGGATGTCAGCTTTTTTCATCAGAATAAATTTACTGGAAAAAAACCATTTTCACAATCTCTTTCCTTTTTGTATTTTGGATGCATTCCTTTTTGTTGCCCAATTTTTAAAATGCATTTAGATTCTTCTCCCCACCCCCAACAAAATCCCGTTTCTGATATTACAGCATAGCATGGTATTAGTATTGGGTTCTTTTGTGGTTCTTTTGACTTTTTCAATGTTGCCAATACTGGTGCTATTCTTTGTAACAAATATTAAAAAAGAAAGATGTGGGGAGGGAAGAACGTGAAGCAGTTTAGCAAAGACAATCAAGACGCTAGTCATGTATGATAGTTTATGCAATCGCCTATGTGCTTATTCCTCTATCCCTGCAAAGAGGGAAATGGACATTTTTATAACTCCTCTACAGTTCCAGGCTTGTGACCATGGGTCCTTGAAGACTTTACCAGACAGGGCATAAACTTACATAGGTTTTGCCAACCTCAAAAGTCTGGTTAAAGCTCTAGTTGATGAAGGCTGTGTTACTATCCAGGGACCAGCCCAGTTGGAAAGGCTTATCACCAGAAAGTTGGCCATTAGATGATGGCATTTTTTTTACCATGATGAACCATAAAATGGCTTTGCTTCTGCAAGTGATGAGGGCGGAGTGGTGGAAAGGGTACCGAAGGTGCTAAGAATATCACCTTTTAGGATATGATGTACATGACTCAGAATGTTCTACAAACAGGGTTACTGTCTTTGTCCAACAACTAAGTCACCATTCCAGTAGTAGACTAGAGGATCCAAATCATATTACTGTTGCCATTCTTGCTATAAATGAAGTCTAAACTCATAAAGAAGTTGCAGTAAAACAGAAGGATGACTGGCAGGATCCCTTTGGAAAGGCAAATAAAAGAGTTGGTGGAATTAGTGCACCAGAAGCATTAGTGTACATTGTATGCCCCAAGCCAAGAAGAAAAAAAAAACCATCTTTTCATGGGACACATGGCTGTTTCTGTTTGCAGGGCTTATGGATGAATATCAGAGCAGTTGACAGAGTGTTAGGCATGGAATCAGGAAGATCTGAGTTCAGATACCACCTCAGCCCCTTACTCAGTGTTTACCAGCTTGGGCATGTTATTTAACCTCTTTCTGACTCAGTTTCCTCATCTGTAAAATGAGGATAGTAACGCTACCTACCTCCCAGGATGATGGTGAGGATAAAATGAGATAATATTTGTAAAGTGGTTTGCAAACTTTAAAGTGCTATAATATGCTAGCTATCATCATCATCATCATTATTGTTATGGGATCAGGCTGCTTTATAGATCACAGTAGCATATATGCCAACATCTTTTGCAGAGAATGTGGAATTCAGTGAGAGGTTCCAAATGTCTTCATGTGCCTAGACAGATACCTTGTCTCTTAAAAGTGAAAGTGAGCATGGTGGAGGGCAGTGAAAAGTGTTAAACCAAGTTCGAAGAAAAGTTCAACACCAAGAACTGAAAATGACCCAGAGCTTCTACACTACTTAGATACTTCACATCTGAATAAGTATTAAATTCAAGAAAAGTTGGGTATGTTTAATAATTAAAAGTATCTCATGCAAAAGTAACATCAAACACACACACACACACACACACATATATTATTAACAGACAAGAAAACAACTGCTACCCATCTGGGAGATATTTCAAAATCAGATGTTCAATAATATTAATTGGTAAATGCAAAGGTCAAATTAAATACAAAATGAGAAGAACTCTTAAAGACAAGAATAATTTATTGGTGATTACAACGAAAGATTGTATGGAGAGAGGTAACGGAGTAAGAACTTAAATTGAAAAAGTCAGTCATTTTATTAAGTGCTAACTGTGTGCCAGGCACTGTGCTAAAAGGTGGAAACACCAAGAAAGGTTAAAATATGGTCTCTAATTTTTATTCTTAATTTATGGAATAAAACAAGTGTTTCCATAACAAAGTATAATTAAAAAAAAGATGATTGCACATGAAACTGAAGATCTGCTGTGCAGAACTTGCTATTCCTTTCAAATATACAACAAAATTATCATGTACAGTTCTTTTTTTCTTCTCCCCCCCCCACTAGCGATGGCTATCATTAGACACAAATATGTATGTGCATGTATTTATGTAAAATTATGCTACTCGTACTTCAGTATTTATCAGTTCTTTCTCTGGATGCTGATAGTGTCTTTGTTCATATGTCTTTTATACTTCATTTGGGTATTTATAATAGTAAAAATAACTTAATCACTCAAAGTCATTCTTAAAACAATATTGTTGTTACTATATAGAATGTTCTCTTGGTTCTGCTCATTTCACTCTTCATTATTTCATGCAAGTCTTTCCATGTTTTTCTAAGGTCATTGAGCTCATCATTTCTAATAGCACAGTAGTGTTCTATCACAATCATATACCACAACTTGTTCAACCATTCCCCAATTGATAGGCATCCCTGAAATTTCCATTTCTTTGCCACCACAAAGAGAACTACTATAAACACTTTAGAACATATATGTTCATTTGTGTCTGATGGTAGCCATCTCTGGGGCAGGGGAAAGGAAGAAAAAAAGAAAAAATTTACTTGATAATATTTTTTGTATATTTGAAAGGAATAGCAAATGGTGTATAGTACATATGCAGTTTCATGTACAATCGCCTTTTTTATTGTACTGTGTTATGGAAATGCTTGTTTTATTCCATTAATTAAAAATAAAATTTTAAAAAGAACATATAGGTTCTTTTCCTTTATCCCTAATTATCTTTGGAAATAGACCAAGTAGTGGTATTGCTGGGTCATAGGTAGTTTAATAATTCTTTGGGCATCATTCCGGATTGCTCTCCAAAATGGTTGAATCAGTTCACAATTCCACCAGGAATGCATTAGTGCCCCAATTTTTCCATATTCCCTCCAACATTTGTCACTCTCCTCCTCTATCATTTTAGCCAATCCAGTTGGTATAAAATGATATTTCAAGGTGATTTTAATTTGTATTTCTCTAATCAATAGTGATTTAGAACATTTTTTCATATGACTATAAATTGTTTTAATTTTTTCATCAGAAAACTGCCCATATCCTTTGACCATTTATCAATTGGAGAATGACTCATTCTTATAGACTCTATAAAATTCTTGTTGTATTTTAGATATGAGAACTTTATCTGATAAACTGTAATTTTCCCTCAATTTTCTGCTTTCCTTCTGATCTTGGTTACATTTGTTTTATCTATAAAAATCTTTTTAATTTAATTTAATTGAAATTATCAATTTTACTCCAATTTTTCTTTCTATCTCTTATTTATTCATAAATTGTTTGCCTGTTCATAAGTCTGAAAAATAATAAATCCTATGTTCTTTTAATTTTCTTGTAAAATCTCTTTACATCTAGGTCAAGCATCCATTTTGACCTTTTGTAACACACATCCTAATGAGAAAGACAAACATAGAAACTATGAATATTGAAGATATATGCAGTATAAACTCTATGTAGAAGATACTTACAGAGCAATCTATATAAATAGAAGATATATATATGCATATATATGTGTGTGTGTATATATATATATACTAAATGGAAGGTAATCTCAAAGAGAACACACTAAAAATGAAGTGTGGGAGAGGAAGGGAAGGCCTCTTGCAAAAGATAGAATTTGAGCTGAGTTTTTAAGGAAGCCAGAAAAAGGAGATGAAGAGAGAGCAAATTCCAGGCTCAGAGGGCATCCAGTGAAAAGGTGTGGAGATGGGCAGTGGAGATTCATGAGTAAGGAATAAGAAGGCCAGTTTGACTAGATTGTATTGTGTGTGGAGCGGGGTAAAGTGAAGACTAGAAAAGTAGGAAGGGGTCAGGTTACGGAGAGCTTTAAAAGTCAAACAGAATATTTTGTATTTGGCCCTGGAGGAAATAGGAAATACTTGGAGTTTGTCGAATAGGGAAATAACATGGTCTGATGGGTGCTTGATAGCTAACTGGAGAATGGATTGGTGTTGGGCAGAGGCTTCAGGAAGGGTGACCAACTATCGTCTATTGTGATAGTCTAAGCATGAGGTGATGAGGACCAGTGCTAATGTAGTAGTTATAGTAGAGTGGAGAGTATAGTAGAATGGAGAGAAGGGGACATATATGAAAGATTTTGTGAAAGTAGAAATGACAAAACTTGGCAACAGATTGGACATGAAAGGGGTGAGTTAGAAGTCAAGGATGACATTGTAGTCACAGGCTTGGGCAATTGGGAGGATGACAGTGCCCTCAATAATAACGGTAAGGCTTGAAGGAGGAGAGGGTTGGGAGGAAAGATGATAAATTCTGTTTTGGACATGTTAAATTTGAAATATCTTCAGGGCATTCATTTTGAAATGTCTAATTGACAGTGATATGAAACTGAAGGTCTGAAAAGAAGTGAATGCCGGATAATCACCTGCAAGGACGTGGTAAGTGAACTCATGGAAGCTTATGAGATCACCAAACTAGAGATTGTAGAATGAGAAGAGAGCCCAGTATAGAGTATTAGGAGATATCCAGTTAGTGGGCATGACCCAGAGGAAGATCGAGTGAAATGAACGGGAGAAGGTCCAACAGCTAGGAGGAGAGGAGCAATGTAATGCAAGTCTAGAGAAAAGAGAGTAGTCAGGAGAAGAGGGTAATCAACAATGTCAGAGGCTGCAGAGAAGTTAAAAAGGGTAAAGATTAAGGAAAGACCGTCAGATTTGGCAAGAAAGATATCATAAGTAACATTAGAAACAGCACTTTCAGTTGAATAATGAAGGAGGGATGGGGGAAAGGAAGAAAATAAACATTTATATGTCACTGACTATGTATCAAGCAATGTGCTAAGCACTTTGCAAATATTATCTCATTTGATGAGGTTGAAAGCCAGATTGCCAAGAGTTTAGAAGAGAGTGAGAGGAAAGGAAGTGAAGATAATGGATTGAAGATGACTCTCTCAAGGAGTTTAGCCATGAAAAGGAAGGGAAATATAGAACGGTACCTAGTGAGAATGCTCAGATGAAGTGAGGGTTTCTTAAAGGTGGGGGAGGCAGATGTGTTTGTAGGAAGAGGAAAGTAACCAGTAGATTGGGAGAGATTGAGATAGTGATGGAGATAGAGACAGATGGTGAGAGATTGAGAAGACACAGTGGAATGGGATCAAGGGCACATGTTTAGGGTTCGTGTTGGGCAGAAGGCCTCTTCTATGTGAAACATAAGGAGGAGGAAAACCATGAGAAGGAAAAAGTTTTAGAATAGTAGTGAGTGAGATAATGAATCAATTAGGGAGGCATATAAGGAATACCTTCTAGAAGTGAGGGCTCAGTTGAGATTATATAACATAGATTTGTAATAATTATAAATTATAAAGAAGGAGATTTGGAGGTTTTGGAATTATGAAAAAGACCAGAATTTAGAATCTTGGAAGAGGAGGACAAAGATCAAAAGATAAGGATCCAAGAAGGATGAGAAGTTGGTAAGAAAAAGTAAAGAAAGTTCATAAGATCTCTGGATCATAAATATAGAGTTGGAAGGAAATGGGCATAATCTTATTCAAACTCCTTAGTTCATAAATGTGTAAATGGAGGCCCAGAGAAGTTAAATGACTTGTCTAAGGTCATACAGGTAGTTAATGACAAAGCGTGGATTATAACCCAGGTACTCAGATGCCAAATCTTGTGTACTTTCCAACTATATCATTCTTCTCTGCCGAGAAGAATATGCCTGACATGGCGCAAACAAGGAGGGAAAATAAATGGAGGGAAAAGGTGACAACTTAGAAATAGAAGACCCCCATGTGTGGTTGCTACAGTTTTTCAAGGAGTTGGCAAGGAGAGCTACTAGCAAGAATGAAAAAGGACTGAGGGTCTTCCCTCTCCCCCACAAAGCATGGAAAATTTCATAGTCACTTATATACAGCGTGGGATGGTTATCTTTCTGTCATGGCAAAGTAAATATTAACTACATTGAAAATATAGACTGGTGCCCTGTCTAGAAAAATAGGTAAATGCACTCAAACTCAAAATGTCCAAAACTGCATTGGTTTACTTTTCTCAGTGCCCTCTTCTCTTTTTAAATATGCTCTTACTGTGAAAGGAACCACCATCTTCTTAGTTACCCAGGCTGGCAACCTAGATGTCATCCTTAACTCTTTACTCTCTCTTATGCCCACATATTCCTATAGCCAATCATGAATCAAATTCTATCATTTCTACCTTCTGCTGTTGCAATAACATGATGGTTGATCTCCCTGTCTATAGTTTCTCCCCCCTCCAGTCTACCCGCCACTCAGCTACCCAAATAATGTTCCTTAAGCACAGATCTGACCATGACACCCCTGTCCCTTATTCAACCATTCTTGTGCAGGCACTTGTTACCTCATGCCTGGGCTATTGCAATAGCTTTCTGATTGGTCTCCTTTTTTCAAGTCTCTCCACCACTTCACTCTGTCCTCCACTCACATATCAAAGTGGTCTTCTTACAGTGCACGTCTGACCATGCCGCTCTCCAATCAATAAACTCCAATGGCTTCTTATTACTTCTAGGATCAAATAGACAATCCCTCTGACTTTTAAAGACCTCCATTACCTGGCCCCTTTCTACCTTTCTAGTCTTCTCATACCTTACTCCCCTGCCTTGTACTCTGTGATCCAGTGACAATGGCCTGCCTCCTTGCTGTTCCTTGCATACAACACTCCATCTCCTGACTCTAAGCATTTTCATTGTTTGTCTCCCATGCCTGGAAATCTCACACTTCTCATCTCCACTGTCTAACTTCCCTGGTTTCTTTCAAGTCTCAGACAAAGTTCCATCTTCTGCAAGAAGCCTTTCTAAGTCTTCCTTAATCTTAGTTCCTTCCCTCTGAAACTACCTTCAGTTTATTCTGTATATAGCTGGTGGGGTATATATAATTGGTTGGCACATTGTCTCACCCATTAGATAAGCTCCTTGAGAGCAGGTACAGGCCTTCTTTTTATCCTCAATACTTAGCATAGTTCCTGGCACATAGGAACTGCTTATTAAATGTTTGTTGACTTGACTTAACCTCTCAACTCCTTATGTTACCAGGGAGAATTAAAATTTTTTTTAAAATGGAAAAAAGGACCCCTATTTTAAAATATCGAGATGAGAGAGAATGCTGATTTGTCAGGATGCCAGCAAAAGATTTGTAAAGGAGCAATGGAATAAGGATCACTGACTGTTTGGAGTTAAGTAATGATTGAGTCTCTTGGAAGAAGAGGAAGCTAGATAATCTAAAAGGAAGCAGCTACTGCTACTGTGTTTTGTAGAATGATGAGGTGTATTCACGGGCACCATCATGTGAGAGATAATCCAGGAAAGGTCAGAAGGAAAAACAAATGAGTAATGATGGTTAGTGACTCTCTTCTGAGGGATTCTGAGATGACTGTTGATTTGACAATAACAATTGTGAGGTCTGCTGTGTGTTGTTAGAGAATGTGCCAGAAAACTGCCCAAGATTTGTCAAACCTGATGTATTTCAAATATCTGGTGAGTCACCTGGACATAAACAGTGCATTCCAGGAGGAATATAGAAAACACTGCTCAGAATTATGTGGCAAGAAACTGAAGACCTTAGGGGCAGAGGTGGTGGTATCATCACTGCTGTCAATTGAAGACAGTGGCTTGAAGAGAGAAAGGCAAGATTGGAGGAGTGAAGAGGTGGGCAAATAACTTAAACTCTCTGGACCTTGGTTTCCTCATCTTTAGAAATGAGCAGATTGGACTAGATGGGCTCTGAGGATCCTTCTAGCACTAGATCTATTATCCTATAAGCTAAAATTTACATACCTCTCCAAGGTTTGCAAATCCTTTGCGCATATAACCTCATTTAGTCCCCACAATAATCCTGTGAAATAAGTCTCCAGGTCTCTTCTACCATATCCCAGCTCTTAAGCCCGAAGTTTCACTCAAGTCTTAAAATTCACACATTAGAAGTAACTTTTACCTCTGAGGATTTTCCCTCTGAATGGATGATGCCTCCCAGAACCTCCATTAAGGAGGTTCCCAGGTCAGCCATGTCTCATTCCTCTCCGGGGGTTATACTCTGGACTTTGACTCCCATGTCCACTTGCCATACCCTCATGTCTCCTCCCATTCCAGCTTTCTTTTATGTATTGTGTTCCCCACCCATTAGAATATAAGGTCCTCAAGGGTAGAGGCTGTCTTCTCTCTTTATACTTATATTCCCTGTGCTTGTTACAGTACCTGGCACATAAGTAGGTGCTTAATAAGTGCTTGTTGTTGTTTCTGTTTTTGTTGTTCTGTTACAAACCTGTTATTTCATCGATAGAAGGAACTGTCTTAACGGTGCTGGTCAGCAACTATTCTTCAACTTAATGTTCCTAGACAATCGGGGGTGTTGAGACTTGAAGTAACTTTGCTAGGGTCACACAGCCAGTTTTTGTAAGAGATAAGCTTTGATCCCAAGTCTTCCTGACTCTGAGGTCAGCTCTCATCTACTATGTCATGCTACAAAAAATACTACAGGAATTATTATTTTCATTTCACAGATGAGGAAATTGTGTCTGGAAGAGGCAAAATGCCTTGGCCAGTGTCATATAGCTAGTAAGTGCTAGTGGCAGATTTCAAACCCAGGCTTTCTGTCTAGAGTTCTATCTAATATGCCAGGCTGTCTCACAAGTGCCAACAGATGAGAGACAACCCAATAATGGAGGGGAGATAAGTAGTGATAGTTGGTGGTGTCTTTCTTAGGGATACTGACAGTAACTGATATATCTGCTGTAATCCCAGTGTTTGACAATAGATCTTAGATTTCTGGACCATCGTTTAAAATAATAGGCATTATAGACTCTTCACCAAGCCTAAAGTACACCTAACAAGGCCTATTTTTTTTCCCAATAGTATTTGCCTGGAGCCTTGCAAATTCCATCAAAAGGGTTTTAACTAAAAAGGAAGGGGTAAGAAGAAGCTACCTATGCATATCCACAAAGTGAAAGCAAAATAGGAAGGAGACTATAGAGATGGTCAGAAATTCTCAGGAAACAAAATTCTAGAAGAGATTAGCAATAAAACTTCAGGTGTCTATACACGAAGTATGAGTAAAAAGCAAGGTGATCCTTGTGCGCCAGTTTGAGCTCATAGTATAAATAACCATTTGGTGGATGGGAGCTGTGACAAAAATATGGCCGAATCAGTCAATAAGTATTTATTAAATGTCTACTATGTGCCAGGTACTGTGCCAGACAGAAGAGATAAAAAGGCAAAAGTGAAAATAGCCCTTGGCCTCTAGAAACTTACAGTGTATCGGAGTGGGTGTGGGTGTTTGTCCCAAAAGTCTTAGTGCAGTTTTAAGTTTTAGTAACTTCAGAAACATAAATTCTACAAACATAAAAACATCATTTAGAAGATTAATTATTTTACTTTCTTGTATATTTATTTAGCTTTAAGAAATTTGAATAAGATCTCCATGACATTTTCTGAGACTGTTGGATCTGTAGAAATTCTCTTGCTTGGTCACCTTATCTAGCTCCATTAGACTTTTTCTTCTAGGATCATGTCAAAATTGTCCTGTATGCATCAGATCCTTGTTCTTTAGATGATCTTAAGGTTAAGATTACAAATATAGTCATTTTAGTCACTGAGCAGCAAGTGATGAAAGTCTTCATAAAATTCAAAAATCATGTAGAGCAATGTATAGCAATGAGATGGTGGATACATTGAATTTTAATAAGAAACATCAGTATTTTAAAATTATGAATAATTAACCTTTCAAGTATTCTTTTTCGTATGTTTGTGACATTTATATAAAGACTTTTGGAACACCAAATACAACAGACAGAAACTGTATAAAAGATGATTGTGTAGGGAAGGCACTAGAAGCTTGGGGCCATCAGGAAAGGACTAATTTTGAAGGTAGTGCTTGAGCTGAGCCTTGGAAAAAAACAAACTAGGGGACATGAGAGTTAACAGACAGTCGTTAAACATTTATTAAGCATCTACTATATACCAGGCACTGTGCTACTCTGGGGATATAATGAAAGGCATAAGATAGTACTACCTATAAGGAACTCACAATCCAGTGGGGAAATACAAGACATAAAATGAAGCTAAAAAGGAAGGAGGCAGGACCGGGTGAGGGCAGCTAGGTGGTATAAATAGTAGATAAAGCCCCAGGCCTGGAGTTAGGAAGATTCATCTTCCTGAATTCAAATCTGGCTTCAGACACTAATTGTGTGACTCTGGGCAAGTCACTTCACCCTGTTTGCCTTAGTTTCCTCATCTGTAAAATGAACTGGAGAAGGAAATGACAAACTATGCAAATATCTTTGCCAAGAAAAGACCCAAATGGGGTCATGAAGAGTCAGACTTGACTGAAAATGACTAAACAACAGCAACAACAAGTACCAAGTGTGGGGCCATAATGAAGTCCTGCAGCTAGTGTGGGAAATCATCTGAGGAGGTATGAGTTACAAAGTTGATTTCATCTTGCAGAATGATGATTTTCTGGAGATCATGTAATTCAGGAAATCAGCCAGGTGGGAAATGATGAGGTGAATTCCCTCCTTGCTTTCTTTAAATGGGCAGGGAGTCAGGGAGGAGTCTCCATTGTTTGACTTCTCCAATCAGAGGCCGGGAAGGACATAGGCAGAGGGTGCTGAGGAGGTATGAGTTTCAGAGTTGATCTCATCTTGCAGAATGACGAGTTTCTGCAGATCTTGAAATCCAGGAAGTCAGCCAGGTAGGAAATGATGAAACAAATTCCCTGGTTACCTTCTTCAAAAAGAGTCTAGGAGTTCCCAGATATCCACCCTCTACCCTCTCCAACCAGAGTGAGTAAGGGACCCTCATAGAGGTGAGAAGGAAAAGCATTCCATGCATGGGGGACAGTCATTATAAAGGCAGTGAATGAGAAGAAGGTGTATTGGGGTGAAGAAGAGCAAGAAGGCCAGTTCGGCTAGACCAAAGTATGGCTGGAAGGAAGTAATGTGAAATAAGACTGGTAACATAGACTGGAACCAGATACTGAAGGGTTCTAAACACCAAACAAGAGTTTACGTTTGATCCCAGAGGCAATATAGAGCCACTGGAGTTTATTGAGTAGGGAAGAGACATGGTCAAATTCATACTTTAGGGAAATATAAAAAGATATTTATTCAAAAGGAACAGGATAAGAAAAAGGTGAGTGATAGTGATGGGAGGGAGGAGGCGGAATAGCTGTCTATTCTGTATATATTTGATGTGCTTGTGTGTGTGTGTAGTCAAGCATCATAGGATCATAGAATTACAGCTGGAAGGGATATCAGGAGTCATAAAATCGTCAACATCCTTCTTTTACAGATGAGGAAATTGAGGCCCAGAGAATTTGTGACTTGCCCTGGGTTGCAAAGTCAACAAGTGTCTAAGTTGGGATTTGAACCCAGGTCTTCCTGATTTAAAATCCTGCATTCTATCCACTACATTGTAGTTTAATTAAAGGTCCATAGAGGTAGGAACAAAAACAGTATTGTAATAAAAGCATTACTAGAGACCACCCAGACAGGAAGGATAAAATAGATAAGATATTCTAGAAACATCCAAAACCTGGCATGAATGTATCATATAGCAGTGATAAAATTTCAATTATCTAAACATCCGCTAGAACTCTCTCTACCAAAAGCAGAGCAGTTGATAATTTCTCAGTGTGCCTTAAGTATAATTTCATCTTTCAAGGGATGTAGGAAGCAAAGAAAAGAACCTACTATTTTGGGCTTGATTATTGCAATCAAATAAATTGCCAACAAAAATGAAAACAACAAAAACTCTGGCTGCTAAAATAGAAACGATAGAAGTCTTGAGAGAATATGATGAGTGATAAGAGGAGCAAACAGCTATATGTAGTTTAACATGTAACCTAGATTTTTGGAGAGTAGATTTCAAAGGTTTCAAAGAATTGCATAGACTATAATTCTTTGAGGGAAGTCAGCAGGGAGAGATGGTAATATCAAGGTGTAATTCTGAAGTACCAAGAGAAACGAAGAGGAAAAGAGGGTGGCTGTATAAAGAGACTCATGGAAATGCACATGGAACTCAATGATCTTTGGGTTGTTGTTGTTTTTAAGGTTTACAGAAGATATGAACAAGGGTAGGTGACAGGACAAATACAAAATGAACCAATCAGCTACAGATTCGAAAGCCTGGACTGTGAATATGAGTTTTAATCCATTAACAAGAATTTATTAATTACCTATTATGTTCTGGGCAATGTGTTATATACATTGGGGATACAAAGACAAAAATAAAACAGTCCCTGGCCTCATGGATGGGTCTTACATTCTATCAGGGGAAACAACATATAGATACATGGATATAGATTTATAGATAATAGACATAGATATATCAGTGTGGCTATAGATCTAGTGGGGCACCTGGATGGTGCAGTGGATAGAGCACTGGACCTGAAGTCAGGAAGATTTATCTTCCTGAGTTCAAATGTGGCCTCAAATACTTACTAGCTGTGTGACCCTGGCTGGGCAAGTCACTTAACCTTGTTTGCCTCAGTTTCCTCATCTGTAAAATGAGTTGGAGAAGGAAATGGCAAACCATTCCAATGTCTTTGCCAAGAAAATCCCAAATGGAGTCACAAAGAGTCAGACATGATTGAACAACAACAAAACAGATATAGCTATAAGTATGGATAGATATGGATATCATATATTCATACACACATACAAAATAAGCACAAGAGAATTGGCTGGAGGGAGAGACACGTAGCATCTTGAGAGATCAGGAAAGATTTAATATGAAAGGTGGTGTTCTAGCTGAGCTCAGAAGAAAAATGGGGATTCTGAGGGGTGAGGCTTTGGCAGACATATATCCCACGCGTAGGATACAGCCAGTACAAGGAAATGGAATCGAAAGATGGGCTATCATGTGTGAGAAACAGCAAGCAAAAGAGTTTAGCTAGACCATAGAGTGTGTGAAGGGGGGAAATGAATAATAAATCTGGGAAGCTCAGTTGATACCAGGTTGTAAAAGGCTTTAATTGCCAAACAGAAAAGCCTGTATTTGACCTTAGAAATAACAGGATGCTGTTGGAGTTTATTGAGTAGAAGAATAATATGGAGCATTCTATACTTTAGGAAAAAACCATTTTGTTACGTATGTAGAGGATGGATTGGAGATGGAGACTTGAGGCAGGGAGGCCAATTAGAAGTGTGGCATATTCATGTGAGGCTGAATAATAATAGCTAGTATTTTGCATAACACTTTAAGATTTGCAAAGTACAATGTAACATGGGGAGAATTAGAACTCAAATCTTTCTGTCATATTTCTCTACCAAGGAGAATGATTGTTGGACTAGAAAAGCCAGAAAAAAACAGAAATGAAGCTGGATACCCACTTAAGTGAGGAGTTGGTAAGAGAACTACCCTGGATGAGTTCAGATCCTCAGACCTCGATGAACTGGGTACTTTTGGGGGGGGAGGGGAGAGGAAGGAGGGAACCCTGCCTGATGGGATTACTGGGCCACTGTCAGTGATCTTTGAAGTACGGGAGCAGGGCAAATGTTGCCCCATTTTCAACAAAAGGGAAGGCAGAGCATGCAAAATGTAAGCCAAAGAGCTTGGCCTTAATTCCTGGCAAAATTATAGAGTGTATTTTTGAAGGGATAATTAGTGAACATCTAGAAAAGGAAGCATTGCTCCCAACAACCTAACATCGTTTCATCAAGAACAAGCTATACCAAGAACAGCTCTACTCATTTACGTTTTGGACACAGCTACTAAACTACTCTTTGGAAGATACAGTTTACCAAGATTTTAGTAAAGTACCAGACAAAATATTCCATGTTTTTCTTATGGAAAAAAATTAAAAACATCTGAACAAAATGTGCAGTTCTTACCATTTTTTGTGACATGGCTCCCTCTGGCAGTCTGGAGAAATCTGTGAGTTCCTTTTTGGAATAATGTTTTTAAATGCATAAAATAAACAGAATTACAAAAGAAATCAATTACATTGAAAGTCATCAAATATTAAAAAGAAAAGAAAGAAACAAGTGCATGGATCCCAAGAACTCTTGATGAAATGATAGACATTTGGTACATTTAGAAGAGATGGTAGTTTGGTAGAGTTGAAAGGTAGAACCAAATAAAAATAGTTAACATTTACATGGCACTTTAAGGTTTACAAAATAATTTACATACATCATTGATTGATCCTCACAACAATTCTAAGAAGTAGGACTATTATTATTCTCATCATTATTTTATATATATATATGTATATATCATACTATATTATTATATCATATATTCTCATCATTTTACAAATGAGGAAACTAACTTAATCGTGAGAGAAGTTAAGTGACTTAGGGACATAATTGGTAAGTGTCTGAAGTAGAATTCAGAAATCAGGTCTTCCTGATCATCAGTCCAATGCTCTATCCCCTCTGCCTCCTAGCATTAGTCATAAATAGTACTATATCAAATTAGCATGGCATCTGTAGTGGAGTACCACAGGGATTTGTTCTTGACCCATTGCTTTTCACATTTTCATCAGTGACTTAAAGACAAAGATGGAACCCTTATCAAATTTGCAGATATCATAAGAGGATAACAGGATCCAAAATATCTTGACAGGTTAGATAGAATACTAAGATGAATTTAAAAATACTACACACACACACACACACACACACACACACACACACAGCAACTTGATAGCCATCAACAAAATCAATCAAATAAACAAAACAAGGGGCAAAATCTTGCCCTAAACTCTAGGTCAGGAAGTACCAAATGCATTAAAAAAACAAAAAAAGCAAAGAAAATGCTTCTGTAGTTTCAGGGCTTACCTAGAGGTCCCCTTCCTTTGAGCCTTTTCTTTCCTTTTTTTCTATCTTTGCTTTTAAAAAAAAATGTTACGTAGTCATAGTCACTGTTTATATGGTTTCAGGTTCTGCTCATTTCTTTCTGCATCACTTCACAATGCTTTTACCAGCTTTCCTTATATGCTTCCTACTTACTTTTTTAGGGTACCCTCATATTCTTTTCATTAAAAAAGCTTTAATGATGGCTTTTGTTTTTATACCTCATTCATGGATATATTTCATTTCCGAATATTCTCGTCTCATTAATGGATGTACCTCTCCCCTTCTCCCAGCTCCCTTAGTCTTTCCTTGTGACAAAGAAAAACAGGCAAAGCAAAGTGACAGAGATCCATTTGGCAGTGAATGCAGTGGCCCCTTACCTCTCCAGTAAAAGCATAGAGGAATGGGAGGAAGAAGGGGGAAAGCATTTATTAAGTACCAGGCACTGCCCTAAAGCACTTTACAGATATTATCTCATTTGAACTTCATGACAATGCTGGGAGATAGGTCCTATACTCTGATTTTATAGTTGAGAAAACTAAGGCAAGCAGGCTAAGTGACTTGTCCTGGGTCACATAGTATGTATCTGAAACCAGATTCGAATTGAGTGAAGCAGCTAGATGACACAGTAAATATAGCTCTGGGCCTGAAGTCAGAAAGACCTTCTGAGATCAAAATTTGGCTTCACTTACTGGCTGTGTGACTCTGGGTAAATCATTACTTAACCTCTGTTTGCTTTAGGTTTCCCACCTATTAAATGGGGATAATAATAGCACCTACCTCCCAGGGTTGTTGTCAGGATCGAATGAGGAAATATTTGTAAATCACTTAAGTACTTGGGACGTAGTAGGCATTATATAAATATTAGTTGTCGTTATTTATTATGATTATTGTTGTTATTCTTTTTTTAAAAATTACTTATTTTTAGTTTATAACATTCAGTTCCACAAGCTTTTGAGTTCTAAATTTTCTCCCCCTCCCTCCCTTCTGCCCTCCCTCCTTCCCCAAGATGGCATGCAATTTGATATAGGCTCTGCATATAGATTCACATTAAACATTTTCACATGTTGCAAAGAAGAATTAGAATTAATGGAATGAACTCAAGAAAGAAAAAACAAAAAAAAAACACCGAGAGAGAGCAAATGGTATGCTTCAATCTGCATTCAGACCCCATAATTCTTTCTCCGGATGTGGACAGCATTTTTCATCATAAGTCTTTTGGAATTGTCTTAGAACCTTGCTAGGTTGCTCTTAGAACCTGGCTGAGAAGAGCCAAGTCTATCAAAGTTAGTATATTATTGTTTTTCTTATGGAGCCTTCTAGATTCCAAGCCCAGTGATCTATCCATTCTCTGTTTTCAGGGTTTTGCTATCAGTACTAGAAAAGCTATAAATGTTTTTTGCACAAATGGGCCTTTTTATGCCTTTGTTGGGGGTGGGGGAGGGGAGTCTTTTAAAATGAATTTTGGGTTGTTTTTTTTTTTAGTGAATGTAAGTCATTTTTCTCCCCCTTCTGTTATCCTATTAGAAAATAAAAAAAAGAAAACAAAACCAAAAAACCCTCATAGCAAATATAAGCAAACAACACAGATTCCCTCATTGGCCACATCCAAAAAAATATGTCTCATTTGGCAGCATGAGTCCATTACCTCATTGCTAGAGTTGATAGTATGTTTCATCACTAATCCTGTCAAGTCATGATTGGCCATTTCATTGATCAGAGATCAATTTAGAGATCTTTAGAAGTTGTTTGTTTTTATAGCGTTGTTAGTTTATAAATTGTTCTTTGTTCTATTCACTTCACTCTGTATCAGCTCACGTAGATCTGAAACCATTGTTTTCATCATTTCTTATGGTACAATAGTATATCATTCCATTTGCATACGATAATGTGTTTGTTGTTACTGTTCAGTTATT
This sequence comes from Phalanger gymnotis, assembly GCA_028646595.1. NCBI lineage: Eukaryota > Metazoa > Chordata > Mammalia > Diprotodontia > Phalangeridae > Phalanger > Phalanger gymnotis. The sequence continues at coordinate 194,558,297 of CM053622.1, read as the reverse complement.
TTGAGTCATGACCGACTCTTTGTGACCCCATTTTGGGGTTTTATTGGAAAAGATACTGGAGGGGTTTGCTGTTTCCTTCTCCAGCTCATTTTACAGATGAAGAAACTGAGGCAAACAGGGTTAAGTGACTTGCCCAGAACTAGTAAGTATCTGAGAACAGATTTGAACTCAGGAAGATGAGTCTTCCTAACTCCAGGCCCTGCCACTCTAACCACTATGCCACCTAGCTGTACCATTCCTCAATTGATATGTAGTCCCTTTGTTTCTACTTCTTCACAACCATGAAAGAACTAGTATAAATATTTTCGTGCATTTGAGTCCTTTGGTTGGGGGAGGGGGCATCTCTTTGAGGTGTAGGCCTAGCAGTGGTATCACTAGGTCAGTGGCTTTGCATAGTTTAATAATTTGGGAAGTTTAAGTTGAAATTGCTTTCCAGAATAGCTATACTAATTCATAGCTTCATAAACAGTGCGTGAATGTGCCTGTTTCCCACAATCCTCCCAACTTTTGTCACACACATAGCAGTCAAGCCAATCTAAGGGAGAGATAAGAAGTGGCATGTACCAGGAAATTCAAAGCCATCACCACCACCTTCACCTTCACCTCCCCTCAGACCCTGCTGGAGACAACCCAGGACTCTGAGCTCAAGAGTCTTGGAAATAACAAGTATCCCCCAAAGCAGGAGTGGGGAGCCTGTGGCCTTCTAGGTGGTCAGGTGCGGCCTTTTGACTGAGTCTATGTTTTCCAAAACAAATCCTTTTATTAAGGGGATTTGTTTTGTGAAGTTTGGATTCAGTCAGAGGGGTCGCACTTGAGGACGTAGAGGGCCATATGTGGCCTCAAGGCCACAGGTTGCCCATCCCTGCCCCAAACCACCAGACCTGCCTTCAGCCTACCACAGCCCAACCCCTATAGCAATTTCTGATAAGAAAAATCACTTTGGAGAGAGAGCCCACTTTCCTCATCACCAGCTACAACAATTATTGACCAACTCTTAGCAACGGGCAGATAGACATAGGATCCTAGGCTGGCAGCACCCCCAGACCATTAGTCCTATTTCCAGTCCTCATGGCCATCATTTAGGGAGACAATTCCTATAGCAGAGGGGCCAGTTAGTCATCCCCACCAACCAGCCAACTACCAGGTGGGCAAGCTAGCCTAGTTGAAGCAACAAGGCGCACCGGGTTAGAGACAGACATAGGCCAAAGAGGTAAGACCACTTTGGCCACCATCTCCCCTCAGACCTCAATGAAGATAGCTTAGGACACTGAACCCAAGAGCCTTGAGAATGGCAAGGCTCCTAGCCTAATGCCCTCTGTCATCATCCTGGGAGGCAACTCCTGGAGAGATATAGCCCAGCGACTGCTCCTGCAGGTGCTACAGCCAGATCTCTTGAAGACTCAGCAAAGAAAGACCTCATCATCAACATCCTTGGCACTTTCAGATGGCTCAACTTCAGAAGCTGAGTTGATTTTAGCAGTGGAAATGACATTAAAGAAAGCATTACCATCTGCTTTACCACTTCACTCTAAGGACCATCTGCCTTGCAGCTAAAACTTTCTATATGTATCATCCCCCCCATTAGAAAGTGGACTCCTTGAGAGCAGGGGCCATCTAACTTTTCTGCTTGTACCCCCAGTGCTTCACTCATAGGAAGCACTTAATACATTTTTATTCATTTTTTCTTTTCTTTTAATATTTTATTAAATTTTATTAATTTATCAAATATTTTATTTTAATAGTATTTTATTAAATTATTAAATATTTTATTTTAATTTTCTTTTTTTTTTTGTCAATTGTGCCAATCTGGAGGATATGAGGTAAAACCTCAGAGTTGCTTTAATTTACATTTTTTTCAAATTAACAGCGATGTGTAGTGTTTATTTTTCATGTGGCTACTGATAGCTTGAGTTTCTTCCTTTGAAACTACCTATTCATATCCTTTGATGATTTATCCATTGGGGAGAGGTCTTAGCAATGGAATCAGTGGGCTAAAGAGTATAATCGTTTAGTGACTTTGATTGCATGTTGCCACACTACCCTTATGAAACATTAACACTTTTTTACAGACCCTCTAGATATATTGGAGTGTCTGCTTTCCCACATCTTGGCCAACATTGGAATTTTATCATTTTAAAGTATTTTTATCATACTAGTGGGTGTTATTAGATGGTACTTTAAGGGTGTCTTGAGTTATATTTCTCTGGATTATTAAGGAATTTGATCACCTGTTCATTTCACTATTAACTATAATGTACTTCCTCTTAATAAGTCATTCATGTCCTATGGCCATTGTTACTTCGGGGATGTACTATTAGTCTTATAGCCATATCTATCTATCTAAAATACGTCTGCATTGTTACTCCTTACAGATTCTGAATGTCAGACACTTATGTATGATTACAGGTTTACTTAAAATATATTTACCAATCTCTTTCTTTCTGACATTAAATTTAAGAAAGATATTTGAAAAACTCAGGTTCCAAAAATTAACCAAGTACAATATAGGGTAGATATGTCTAAATGACAGTGCTTTTGAAAAATATCTAGGTGTCAAGTGTGGTGGGATTCTGAACTACAGTATGGCCAAAGCCAATCCTTTATCCACACTAAGTTTGAGGAGCAATGGACCACCAAGTCACCCAAGGAAGGGCAAACTAACCCAGGTTGGAAATGAAACAGGTCAAAGTGTCCAAGCCAAACAAAGTGGAATTCAATCTGTGAATGCTCCAGAGTTGTAGCCTGAGCAAGATAGGGAAAGAGGAAGGAAGGAAGGAACGACCCGAGGGGTATTAGCAGAATATAAACTCCATATGAATTAACAGTGATTTGTCTAAATAAACAAATAAATAAAGGAGAAAGTTGAAGTAATCTTAGGCTGCATTAAAAGAGGCATATATCTAGGAAGATCCCATTTCATGCCCTGCTCATAGTATCAGATCACACCTAGAATATTGTATCCAGATTCTAGAATATCTAGATTTAAAGAAAGACTAATAAATCACAAAGTGAGGATACCAAGTCAAATTAAATCAACAAACATTTTTCAAATGTTGTGTCAGACACTGTACTAAGCACTGCAGATACAAAGAAAGGAAAGAAGAAACTGACTACCAGGATGCTAAAGGGCCTTAATATCATTCCACATGAGTACTGGACACAGGAACCTAGAAATGCTCTGTCTTGGGCCCTCTTCTCTCTCTGTGCTATTTCACTTGGTGATGTCATCTCTCTTGGTTTTAATTGCTATCTCTATGCAGTTGACTCTAAGATCTGTTTGTTCAGCCCAAACCTCTCTCTTAGGCTTCAGCCTTGCATCTTCAACTACCTATTAGACGTTTCAAAGTGGATGGCCCATAGAAATTTAAAACTCAATGTGTCAAAAACTAAATTCATTATCTAACAGCCTGATACTCTCACTCCCCTCATCTTTACCTCTTGGCTTCCCTAGCTCCCTTCAAGTCCCACCTCGTGCAAGAAGCCTTTCCCAGTCCTTAATCTGAGTGCCTTCTGTTTGAAATTATCCCCAATTTATCCAATGTATATCTTGTTTTTAACCTAGTTGTTTTCATGTTGTCTCCCCCATTAAATAGTGAGTTCCTTGAAAGAAGGGTTGGCATGTGGAAGAGAGATTTGGTTTGTTGTTCTTGGCCCCAGAGACCAGAATTAGGAGCGGTAGGTAGTTGGTTGGTTGTCCATTGTTTTTGAAGAGAAAATCACAGGTGATATCTTGACTTGCATGTGAATTGGATTTAAGTAAGATAGAGTTGCACATAGTCATTGGCCTCACTCCCTCTTCCCGAGACATTAAAGTCCAGTGGCAGAAAATAAGTCAAAATGACTGGCGATGGCCTGGGATACAGTGGATTCCCTTGGTGTCTTCATGCCTGACCATACTCTAAGCACTTCACAGTGCCTGCTTCAGCAGAGAGAGAAAGAGAGAGAGAGAGAGACAGAGAGAGAGAGATTTTGATGTTAGAACAAACTTGTTAAAAATTAAGGCTATACAAAAGTGAAATGAGCTGCCCTAGGAAGTGGTTGTTTCTCTCTTCAAGGAAAGGCCTAATTGACCACTTGTTGGATATTATGTAGATGGCATGCTTGTTCAGGTGCAAGCTAAATGAGATGGCCTCCAAGGTTCCTTCTGGCTCTGTGGTTCTGGGACTTTGATTTCTCACATGCAGGCCCAAACACTTTCCTCACAGTATGCTGCTTCAGTGGGTAAGTGGTTATTCAGTAACCTGGAGCATCCATACATGGAGTTGTTGAGAGTGTGGAGATTTAATAACATGAAAGGAAATGATAATACACAGTCAGGAATTTTCTAGTGTGGCTCACCAGTTGGACAAGAATAAAATTTTTAGGACATTAGAAGAGAGACTTGTGAAAGAAACATGTCTTTGGGAGTGCTTTGGCTTCCAAGGCTTACACTAAAGTTGGAAATTGTTAGTGTTCTTTCTCTCAAAGTTAAAATCCAGATTTTTTTTATTAATTTATTTTTTTTATTTTTATTTTACAACACTCAGTTCTACATAATTTTGAGTTCCAGATTTTCTTCCCTCCCTCCCCCCCGCCCCAAGATGGCCTGGAATCCCGTATAACCTCCACGAATAACTTCACATTGAATTAATTTACACATTAGTCAAGTTATGGAGAAGAATTATGACCAATGAAATGAATCATGAGAAAGAAGAAACAGGACCAAAAAAACCCTCAAAAAACCAACCCAAAAACAAAAGAGAAAAAAAAAGGTGGGGGGGAAAAGGCTAGCCTGAACTGTGCCTCAATCCGCATTCATACTTCATAGTTCTTTCTCTGAATGTAGATAGCATTCTCCATCGTGAGTCCTTTGGAGTTGTCTTTGTACCTTGTGTTGCTGAGACGAGCAAAGTCTGTCAGGGTTAGTCCTCACAGAGTCCATATATCTGTGGTTGTGTATAATGTTCTGGCTCTGCTCCGCTCACTCAGCATAAAATCCAGATTTTGATGACTTAGGGTCAATGTACTCAGTATAACCCATTAAACATTTACAGGATACTAATTAGTGAGAGAGAGATCCAGTGCAGGAGTTCTGTGAACTCGCATGCATACTTAGTAACTGAGTAGCTTAGTAATGTTGATAAAGTAGGACACACACGAGCCTATTGGAATGTTTAGAATCCCTACCTGGACTGAGGGGAAATAACTGTGGGAACAAATACCAGTAGATGGATTTTTCTGGCCATTTTACCTGTGGGTATAAATCTGTCCAAAAAGCAAATTTGCCTGAATCTAATAGTTACTCTGTAAATAAAATACTTGGCTTATATTTTAAAATTCTACCACCATTTTATCCTGTTAATATAGAATTATCTTACCTTTAAAGTTCTGGCATTTACTTATTTAATATAAGTAGTTAGGGGTGTATGGGAACAATATTGTTACACTTTTTTCGCAGTTTTCAAAAGAAATCCTCAAAATCATTCATTATGTAACTTATACTTACATACAAATAATTATTAAGATGCCCAATGTCTATATGTAGTTTCCTTTTGAACTGGAAAAATATGTGGTGAAACTAGGAATTATATTCTGCTGGCAGAGGGATTTTTCAGTTACATTTACTTTATAGGGCCCTTCTGTGGTTTTGCAAAGTTTCCTGGAGTTGCTGCCCTAATACTTTGTCATCTAGAAAGCAGCTTATTTATATAACTCTTGCATATGTGAAGCAGGATTCAATAAACTACCTTTACAATGTTCTAGACTATGCATTGCCAGGTACTTTGCCACTTTTGATCATCCTTGGAGGACTGGGATAAGAAAAATGACACTAGGGGCATCCCCCTTCCCACACATAAACAACACATTTTTTAATAAAAGCAGCTGAAGAGAGATAAAAGCGAACTTCAAGGGCAGCTTTCAAGGGGATGAGAAGGCAGCCCCAGGGTTGTAGGTAGAAGTAGGAAGCACCAAACTACTTGATTGCCTTAAAGTTGGGGGAAAGGAGGTAAATAATGGACTGGTTCTATATATGTGATAATTGGGCCTTCTATCACTTGTTTATCACTTTCTTTTTCTAGCCTTGGCTGCCCTCAGAAGGCTTTATATCCATCCCCTGCACCAAGCACAGACGAAGCTCACTTGTCACCCACTCACTGATCAATCCTTAGATTATAGCCACATTTCTTATGAAGCAAGGTTGGATTTCTTATGAAGCAAAGGTCAGATGAAAAGCTACCTTACAGCTTCCTTAATAAAATGGGCCCAGGAAATAAGTTTTGCTTCTTTGGATGTAAGCTAGTCCTTGCCCTTGTTCATCATAACGTGGGCCTTGAAGGAAGGATCATAAAATCAGAGATTCAGAGTTGGAAAAACCTTTAGAGCAGTGGTATCAAACTCAAATGAAACTGAATCCAGTAAACCATACATAAGGATCCTTGCAGGCCACATATTGACTTAGAAAACTACACATTAATATTTTTTATGTTCCATTGTATTTTAATTTATTTTTGTTTAATATTTTCCAGTTATGTTTTCATCTAGCTGGGGCCACCCTTGGGTGAGCAGTGAGTTTGACAACTCTGCTTTACAGAGTGTCATGTCCAACTTCCTTTCTTTTACAGAGGAGGAAAATGACAAGTTAAGTGATCTATCCAGGATCACACAGATAGTAAAAAGTCGAGGCTCCGTTTGAACCCAAGTCTTCCTCATTCCAAGCCTAGTACTCTATCCACTACATTGCCACTGACTCTGAAAAGTAGGTAGGACTTAAATACTCAGCAAGAAGGGAGACCATTTTAGATGGAGAGAAGTGTATGAACAAAAGTTGGGAGGACACATGATGTTTGGTGAGTAGTAAGTAAGCAAGTTTTGCTTTAGCAGGAGGCTAAGTTAAGGAACAGTGGATTATAAATTTAACAGACAACCGCTGAGCCTATACAGGCTTCTAGGTGGAAGGTTACCCTTGGTGGGTGTAGTTATTTTCTGTTTTCTTTTTTTAAATTTAATATATTTAGTTTTCAGCATTGATTTTCACAGGAGTTTGAATTACAACTTTTCTCTTCATTTCTACCCTCCCCCCCACTCCAAGATGGCATATATTCTGGTTGCCCTGTTCCCCAGTAAGCTTTCCCATCTGTCACCCCACTCC
>CM053622.1:194535161-194550668 GCA_028646595.1 Phalanger gymnotis | reverse complement strand
CTTAAATATTCAGGCATATTTTTAAGGAGTATCAAAACATTATAAAAACTCAGAGTTAGAAGGCATCTCAGAGGTCGTCTAGTGAAACCTAAACCTGAACAAGAATCCCCACTACAATATACCTGACAAGTGGTCATCCAGTCTTTGAAGATCTCCTGTGAAGGAGAACCCACTACCTCCAAAGGAACTCATTCCACTTTTAGATCAGATAGGAAGTTATTACTTAGTCCCATTTGCCTCCTTGAACTTTCAACCCTTGCTTCTAGGTCTGCTGTCTAGGGACATGCAGATCATATCTAATCCTTCTTCCAGACCACAGATTTTCAGATATTAGAAAACTGTTCTCCTCTTCCTCTTTTAGTCTTCTCTTCTCCAGGCTAAATATTGCCTCCCATCCTAAATAGTATGAATAATTATGTGCCTTTTAAAATTAGGGCTCAAAGCAATTTGGAACAATTGTTACACAGTGTTGAAGAGTTTAAGTCATTTGGACAAATTCCTAACTGCTGAAAATTAGTGCAACTCCAATAGAAATTGAACATTAATCTTGCAGGTTCTATTACTCCTGTGAAATGAAGGGTTTGGACTAGGTAATTAATGGTCCCTTCCAAGATCCTATCATTCTGTCAGTTAATAAAATGAAGTGGGGACTTTTCAGAACAGTGGTGGGCTCCGTATAAGTCATAGACTGATTCCATTTTAATCACAGGTTCATTGCAGAAGAATCTACTGCTGCTGGAGAAAAATGTGTCCTCACAGATAGCCCTACCTGGATCATTGACCCTATTGATGGTACTTGCAACTTTGTACACAGGTATGCATAAGATCATGAGCAATCTTAAATTCTTGTTTGTAATTCCTTTTTATAATAGTGGTTTCATTCTCCTAGAAGCAGTATTTTTTTAGATTGAAGTGTGTGAACAAAAATTAATAAATTATATACCATCGATGTAATTTGTTTAAGGAGCATTTATTTGCTCTTATTATGAGTGAACCCCTTAGTGGTTATGAGGGAAATGCTATCCGTGATTGTTTAAAACCTATTGTGTCAAGGTATTTAAAAGAAAAGTAGTCACTATAATAAATCACTCATTTGAATGTGTTCATTGTTGATGGTGATGATGATGATGATGATGATGAATTTCATGATAACAAAGAAGATATTTAAAGGAAAAATAGGAAAAAAAATCAACATTTTAATGTTGAAAAATGAAAATGTCATTGATATTTAGCATAGATTAATTAGAGAAATAGATAATAAATTTAGAAAATAGGTAATTCAGAAAAGTATAATCTAAATGCCATTTGTAACTTTTATATATAAATGTATTAAATTTCTGCAAACAAAAATCCAAAGATTTCAAAGCAAAAAAAAGGGAAGAAATCATTCCAAAAGCTTATTGTATTGAGATAAATAATGTAGTATCAGACCTAAGAGCAGAGGTCCTAAAAATATGAGCAAGTTATATGATAAAAGTAAAATAATCGGAGATGGGAAATTTGATAGATGTATATTAAGGCTAGGCTGATCCAGAATGAAAGGAGATCATAGTTCTAGTCTACTCTATGACAACTGCCTTGGAAGAGCAAGGACAGCTCCAATGCTACAAAGAGGCCCAGGGTATAGTTGAAAGAGCTCTAGACTAGAAGTCAGGAAACCTATAAGTGCATCTCACGTTTACTAGCTTCGTGACCTTAACCACTGAGTTTCTGTTTCTCCACCTACAAAATGTTTATCATAGGATCATAGATTAATAAACTGGAAGATAGCTTAAACGGTATCTAGTCTAACCATACTTCATTTTGAAGGGGAGAAAAATGAAGTCTAAAGATGCTAATTATATATTTAAGTTTATTATATATTTAAAAGGAATAGCAAGTTGTACATTATAGATTTGTACATGATACTTATACTTAATAGATTTGCAGGTTCATGTGCAGTCTTTTTTATTACACCATGTTATAGAAATGCTTGTTTTATTCCATAAATTAAAAATAAACGAAAAAAAAATAGAAGTGACTTATCTTGCTGGAAAGTAGATCTGCTAAAGTTAAGTGGTAATAGTAACTGATATATAGTGCTTTTAAGGTTTGCAAAGCACCTTTTACATACACATTATCTTGTCTGAACTTCACAAAAGTACCATTAGGTAGGAGTTGTAGTCTTATTGTCACCATTTTATAGATGAGAAAACACTCAGAGAAGTTAACACAGCTTGTAACACAATCAAAGTCAAAACAGAGTCTTTCCAACTCCAAGTCTATTGCAGTATTGGCCATTCCAGGCTACCTCTGAAACAGATCCCATACCAAGTGCTCAGAAACAAAGTAGAGCACCGCCAGATGGAAGCCAGTCTAAATTGTAGATGCAAAATTGGTTCAATGGTGTGTGCTTGCAGATTTCACCCTGTATTATTTTATTCAAATATAAAAGCATAGTGGATGGAGGGCGTGGCCTTAGAGGCAAGAAGACCGATATTCAAGTCCTATCTCTGACATGTAATGGCTGTGTGAAATTAGGAAAGTCATGTAACCTTCCAATGTTCTAAGCAGCTCCCCAAGAATAAGATTACATTCCACTCATTTTGGGGTGAATTTTCATAACATGAGTCATTCATTATAAAATTGTTTGGCTGCTAATCCATCCATAGGTATCTTTATAATTTACACATCGAATTGTGTTGTATTAAATACTCACAATTCAATTTAGCACACTTTTATTAAGCACTTACTGTGTGCAGGGCACTGTTCTAGGTGCCATGAAAAAGATGCTGGCCATACAGGGATGAATACAAAAGATACATTTCGAGGTCTTTGTATTTTGTAACCCAGGCTTTTAGATGATCGTGTTTAAGGAAGTAACTTGGAGAGATAGAGAGCTTAAGAATCCAGGCATGAGCTGAACTTAGGGATTTGCAGAGAACTAAAGGGTGATAAAAGCTGTGCTACATAAATTATACAGGTCCAAAGACTTCCAAAATACTTTTGGTGATTCATATGTCAGATTTCTACCCTTTTTAATAATCATTGAGATTGAGACACAGACAGGCATGTTTCTCAGGATTGGCATTTAAATAATGGCTTTCATTTTCAACCTTCTTCTGGGAAGATATTCTGCTTTTTTTCTTTTATTGGCAAAAAGGTTTATAACTACCAAACAGGGGTTTGGTTTGGCTCTTTTCATTTAATCCAATTATTCTTAACCTTCTCTAGTCTTGCAGCCCGAAATTAGATGCTAGTAAGGGTTTGAACTCCTAAGGCCTAACAGGAAGTTAAAGTAGATAATATTAATTTTAATTTGTGAAATTCATGTCTATCAATGATTATTCAAAGACCTTAAAAACAAAAATCTACAACATAAAATGAGGGGGTCAATCATGACATACAACTTTGCTGATGTGCAGGCTATGTGTGAGACATAGCTTGAGTCTCCGACTTCTTTTAGGATCCCAGCAAATTATTAAATATGTAAAGCCGCTGACCAATGACCCATCTCAAGGAGGTTATTGTTGACCAAAGGAAATAGGATAGCATTTTATCACTCCTGTTGTTGTGGTTGGGTAGTGGCTGACCCCCAGATCAGGTCTCTTTTCCTACCTGGTACCTCCCCACCCAGAAAGCTTCTTCATTCACAAACCTATCCACTTTAAGAGTTTGGGGAGTTTGTCTTTTTTTGCTATTAAAAATCTGTCCTGGCATTTCATTGGGATCTGATCCAAGTTTGGGATATTTAAATAAGTGGTTTTAAATTTAAATAAAATGGTTTAAATAAGTAATCCCTAAATGGCTACTGTAATTGTGGTCTTTTGGTTCTTGTGACAAACAGTAGCTCATACAGGATCAGTCAGTCAGTCAGCTAGTACTTATTACAGGCTCACTGTGTGCCAAGCACTGTGCTGAGTACTAAGGATACAAAGAAAGATAAAAGACAGTGCCTTGTCTCAAGGATCCTACTGTCTGATTTAGAGCTAGGAGAAATATTAAAGGTCATCTAGGTCAACTCTTTTCATTTTACAAATGAGCAACCTTAAGGGTGACTTGACCAAGATCACATAGATTCTCAGTGGCAAAACTGAAATTTGAACCTAGGTCCACTGACTCCAGATCTACCACTCTTTACTCACTGCTTCATAATCTAGTAAAAGCTTGGGTAATTGATAATAAAAGGTGGAGCAGTGGATAGAGTTGCTGGGCTTGGAGTCTGGAAGACTCTCCCTGGATTCAAATCTGGCCTCAGACACTTACTAGCCGTGTGACTCTAGGCAGAATTAATTCTGTTGGCCTCAGTTTCCTCATCTGTAAAATGAGATGGAAAAGGAAATGCAAACCACTCCAGTATCTTTGCAAAGAAAACCCCAAATAGGGTTGTAAAGAGTCAGACCCAACAGAAACAACTGAATAACAACAAATTGATAGCAATAGCTGATATTTAATGTTTGCAAAGCCCTTTACGTGAATTGTCTTATTTGATCCTCCCAATAACTCAGTAAGGTGAGTGATGAAAATAGCACACATTTTAAAGATGAGGAGGCTTTGACTTTGGAAATTAAGTGGTTCGTCCAGAGTTACGTATGGTCAAGAGTGGGAATGGAACTAAGGTCTTTCTTGATTCCAAGCACTTATCCCACACTGCCTGGCTCAGATTACTTCTCTTCTTTCAAATTATTAGCAGATTATAACATGGTGAGGTGAGGATGTTTGTTATGGAAGTGGTTTCCAAGATTCTAAAAGGGGTAAAAGTAAAGTAACAGTGAAGTACTTGGGCATCCTTCCCATAATACCACACAGTGGGTGTCAGGGGCTTGCACATTTATAAAGATCTTCGGGGTTTGTTTATATGAAAAATTATTGTGTTTGGTTTTCTTTGCAGATTTCCAACAGTTGCAGTTAGCATTGGATTTGCTGTTAATCGAGAGGTATATTGTGTATGTGTATTGTATGTGCATATAGAATGTGTTCTATACGTGAGTAACCTGGAGTTGGCTCAGAATCATCCAAAAGTATAAAAGACAGCAGTAGTTAAGTCTATATCTGTTTGTTTAGTCAACTTTCCTTGAAAGCTTTGTGTAGATATAACCTCAGGACCCTGGCTCCACTCTTCCCATAGGGAAGTTCAGTGTTGACAACAAAATCCAAGCATATGTCTCTCTAACGTGCAAATAAAACCCAGCAGAGCAAACAAATCTAAATCTGTTGGAGTCAGGATGGGGGTCGGGAGGCAGGGAGGGTGTATAGGTGTGGCTTTTCAGTTTGCCTTTCATTCCCACTTGCTAGTAAGTGGCTAGCTTCTGTTTTTACTTGGGCATTAATTACTCAATCATCAAGCATTTTTTAAGTGTGGATTATGTGCCAAGGGCATTGTACTAAGCAATGGAGCTACAAAGACATATGAAATAGTTGCTGTCCTCAAGGACTTTACATTCTATTGGGAAGGACAAATACACATATGTGTATATGTAGACACATAAATAAGTATATATACATATATATTCATATGTTAAAGTATATACAATTAGTGTATAGACATTAGACATTATAGACAATATAGTCTATAGACTAGACAAATAGACATTAGTGGTTGGGGAAATCAGAAAAGGGTTTGTATAGAAGGGGGTAGATGTGCTTTTCTCTGGCAATTTATGTTTATATAGCGCTTTATATATAAATCCTCTGATCTTCACAACAAACTTAGAAAAGGTAGAGAGTAAAAACCATAGTATATAATTATTGTATACTTGATGAGCAAATTGAATCAGTGGAGACCTTGAGACTAATAGAAAGTTAGGTGGTATAGTGGATCGAATGCTGAGAATGGAGTCAGGAATACCTGAATTCAAATCCGGCCACAGGCACTTCATAGCTGTGTGACCTTGGGCAAAACCTCTGCCTCAATTCCCTCATCTTTCTAATAGTAATAGCATCTACATAATGGGTTTATTGTAAAGATAAAAGGAGGAATCTATAAAGCACTTTGCAAACCTCAAAGTACTATATAAATACTAGCCATTATCATTATCACTGCTATAGATTTTCCCCTTCCTGTCTTCCCTTGTCTTCTCATGTACAAGTTTTATTATCCCCATTTTAAAGATGAGGAAACTAAAGCTTAAAAAAGAGAAAGAACTTGGTCAATGTCACAAACTGTAAAGAAGAATAACAATACTAACCCCTAAAAATATAGACCACTTACTTGTTCGTGTATGTTACACAATGCATACTATGACTAAAAAATCTACAAGTTAAGAAAAAAATATATTGACCAAGGAACAAAAAAAAGCTATACCAAAAAGTCACAGAGCTATAAAGAATAACTTTTAATTGATCTAGTATTTATTGAACAAAGTAGCTGAAAACACCATAATGTTTATTCTTTATAAGTTATTACAAAGCCTTTGACTCAGTTCTACACTCATGGTTTATTCATGCACTGCAAAAACATAAAATATAATTTACTGTACTGGGGATGTTTGTCATCCCCACTAAAAAATGTTTTTCATTTAAAACATACTACTAACACAATAACGTTGAGAACAATTGATATGACAATAAGTTGTAGAAAATGTGCTGACCTGCATTGGTAGAAGAAGTTTCCTCATCCTGGAATTTGCTGTATCAACGAAACCCCAGGTCCAGTCCTTATCTCTGTCTTTTGTTTTTCTATCACCTGCATTTCCCAGTGTAAGAAATTCTATCTCCTTCTGCCTTTCAGAAAGCTATGCCTTAAAACAGAGGATAAAAAAAGAGGGGAAAAAAAGAAACCAGTTCAACAAAACTAACCAACACATAAGATTGATATTATCTTCAGTGTTCCACATCCATAGTCCCAAAGGGAGACCCTGACAAAGAAGGGAGGGAGGTGCTTTCTCATATCTCTTCTTTAGCATTAAGCCTCATCACCATAATTTCACAGAATTCAGTATCAATTGTTTTATTGTTGTTTCTATTTTGTAGTCATGTAAATTGTTTTCCTGATTCTGTTTGCTTCACTTTGAAACAATTTATATGTCTTCTCGTATGTTTCTGTATTCATCACGTTCAACATTTTTTTTTTTACAATAATGTTCCATTACAGCTTGTTTACATGTTCCTCAAGCAATGGGAATCTTCTGTGTTTCTAGTTCTTTGTTACAACAAAAATAGCTATAAATATTTTGTTATGTTTAGGGTCTTTCTTCTGTCATTGACCTCCTTGAGATATATGCCTAACAATATAATCTCTGGATGAAAAGGCTTGAAGATTTTAGTCATTTTCTTTGCATAACTCCAAATTGCTTTTCAGAATGATTGGGCCAATTCATTGAGTTCCTGTCAGCACATTAGTATTTCCCCATTGACTGCTCCCATAATTTGTCATCTTTGCCAATTTCCTGAGTGAATGAATGAATCCTCAGGGTTGTTTTGATTTGTATTTCTCTTATTATTGATGAGTCAGAGCATTCTTTCATAAGGTTGTTAATGGTAACATCAAAACATCTTATTAGTCACTTGATGAACATAGACGTCCTAAAGTTATGACTCTAGTGAAAAATAATTTAGACAGCTTCTCCATCTTGTGAAATCTTTCTCCAGTGATTTAAAATGTCTATTTTGACCTGTTAAATATAAAATTCTTAAGTACGCTAAAAATAGACACTAAACTCTTTGAGCTTGACTTTGGAGATTAAATCGAACTAAAGAATGAAGGTAACACCTTGGTCTCCTCCAGTTAGGACAAATAAAGCATCACATCATCAAGGGAAGGCAGGGGCAATATATGTCAAGAGACTTAGTACCATCATAAAATCAAAACTTAATGGAAAGAATATATTAACCAAAATCAATGTCTACATGATTCAAATTTGGGTATACATTTTTTGGAACTTCAAAATAGAGTATTACAGATTTGGAAAGCATACTATCAAAACCCCTTACAATATTAAAAAAACAAGACACATCACCCTAAGGTGGCTAAGGTAGAGGGTTGATAGATGTTCTCCAAGTACATGACAAACAATTTAAAAGCTTAAACAAATACTATTGGAACAATCATGTCATTAAGCAATAGCAGAAGCTTACACACCTTAGCTGTTTCACAGGTTTAGATGCAAGAGTGGAATCAAAGTTTGCCGTGGGGCAAAATCCATATAAACTCAACCATAAACTCCTAAGTCATATGGATTTGTTTATAGAAATGAAGGGATTTGTGATAGTAACTTAGGACCGGGTCATTACTACCAGCAGTTATAGATAGATCCTTAAGGAGTCTGAATTTATTGTGAAATACCAATTATACAAAGAAATCATAAAAATTAAACACAGGTAGCAGGAATTTAACACCTACTTAATTCTTAGCAAGACATGATCTTGTGGCTTCAGTTATACATAGACACTCATCTTTCATGGAATGAAAGATGACAAATCTCAATATTGCAAATACAGATCTCAAAATTACCTTGAAAATTCAACAAATAAACTATATTGGAATTATTGCCACAATCACTCAAATATACTATTGATACATAAAAATGTAAAAACATTGTTTCTAATTGATGTAGTTATATTCATAATCTCCAAACTACATTGAATGAAAAACTTTCAAAATAAAGACATACATTTTTAAGGTATGTCAGGAATTGATTCAAATTTATAAGAATAAGAGCCATTCCCCATTTGATTAATGGTCAAAGGATACGAACAGTCACTTTTCAGAGGAAGAAATCTAAACTATTAATAGTCACATGACAATGCTCTAAATCACTAATAATTACATGAATGCAAATTAAAACAACTCTGAGTTTCCATATCATACCCATCAGATTGGCAAAGTTTACAAAGAAGGAAAATGACAAAGCTGATGTCCCTGTGAAAAGCAGGTACATTAATGCACTTTTGGTGGAGCTATGAACTGATACAGACATTCTGAAAAGCAATTTAGAACTATGCCCCAAATGTGATTAAACTGTGCATACCCAGAAATGCTACTACCTGATGGAAACCCTCAAGAGATCAAAGAAATCAGAAAAGGAACTATATGTATAAATATACTTACAGCAGCATTTTTTATAATAGCTTAGAATTAGAATCTAAGGAGCATGAATTGGGAAATGGCTGAATAAGTATAATATATGAATGTAATGGAATGTTATTGTGCCATAAGAAATTATGAAGGGGATGGTTTCAGAGGAACCTGGGAAGACTTGCATGAACTAATTCAGCTAGGGGAGAAAAACCAAGAGAAAAATTTATATAACAACAACATTATTGCAAAGGCAAACAGCTTTGAACTCTGACTTTTTAACTCTGATCAATGTAATGGCCAACATCAATTCTAGAGGTCTCAGGATCAAGCATGCGACTTATTTTCTGTCAAAGAGGTGATGTAGTCAGGATGCAGAGTGAGACATATTTTTTGAACATGGCCAAGGAGGGAATTTTTTTTTTTTTTACTTGACTATACAGGTTTGTAATATGGGTTTTGTTTTCTTTGGGGGTGGGAGGTGGGAAGGTAGCTCTTCATTGATTGAAAAAATAACTATAGTATAAAGTTTAGTATAAACTAAAGTATAAAGACCTAGCAGTAGAAATCAAGGTAAATAGAAGACATTGTAGTTGTATATTTTGGAAGGGAAAACACACACACACAATGATATTCTGGAATATAAATTGCATTAATTCACTCATAAAATGGAAGAAGGTGGCAGAATGGCTTAGAAAGGAGAATACAGTAATATCTTTGCAAAAATACAACTGAAACTTTAAAAATTCTTAGAGAATCAAAATGAGGGGCTGGAGGAGAATCTATCATGCTTCATGTAAAACAAAAAAAAAAAACCATAAGTGGCAACCATGTTTTCAGGAAAGATAATAAAAATAGGCATGGTTAAAAGAGATAAGTAGGGGATTATAGTATGTTTAAAGGCACAAAAAATAAATGAAATTATCAATACTAAATATAAGTGCATAAAATGGTTTAGTATTTAAATATCTAAAGGAAAAGCTAATCCAACTATAGAGAGAAATATGCAGTAAAACAAATAATTGTAGAAGATGCTAATATGCTCCTTTCACATTTAGATTAACATAACAAAAAGAACAATAAAGAAGTTAAAGATCTGAATAAAATTTTAGAAACAGATGTGATAGACTTCTGATAATTTCTGAATGGGAAATATAAAGTACATACACTTTCTAAACTTTGTCTAGCACTTTACAAAAATCAACCATATACAAGGTTATTTAAAAAGTCATGAATAATTGCAGAAAAGTAGAGATTCTTGACTAATCACAATGCAATAAAAACTATAATCAAAAATGGTCATTTGAAGAAAGGTTTCAGACTTATGCAGATCAAATGATGTAATACTAAACAACTCTCTTGTGTACTGAAACAACAGTGACTGGGGCAGCAAGATGGTGCAGTGAGTAGAGCACTGGCCCAGGAGTCAGGAGGACCTGAGTTCAAATCTGGCCTCAGACACTTGACACACTTACTAGCTGTGTAACCTTGGCCAAGTCACTTAACCTCAATTGCCCTGCCTTACCCCCTCAAAAAAAAAAAAAAGAACAGTGACTTCTGAGCCACATAGAAGAGAGATTATGCTTGATTTTCTTTACTTTTGAGGGTGGAATGAAAAGCAATTGTTGGCAGTCACAGAGAGATAGATTTAGGCCTAATCTAAGGGGAGATTTAACAGTCTTAAAGTGGAATTAGTCTGGCATGGGAGAGAGTGTTTTCCCCCCTTACTTGAGGTCTTTAAGTAGCATACAAAAGATTGATGACCTCTTGAAGTACATGTTCTGAAGCAGTTTTTCTTAATCTGGGATCCATGAAGTTATTTTTAAAAAAATAATTTGATACCTATATTTCAATAAAATTGGTTTCCTTTGTAATCCTATGAGTTTTATCTTATGAATTTAAAAACACTTCTGAGAAGGGGTCCATTAGCTTCATTAGATTGGCTAAAAGGTCCATGACACATAAAAGGTTAAAAACCTCTGTTGTCTTTGTAATGCAGATATATTAAGGAATGGGCTAGAACAGATGGCCTCTGTGATCTCTTCCAGTTATGAGTCTGTGAACCAGTATAGGGTATAGGAGAAATCTCAGAGAGATAGGAAGAAAATCAGGAGATAGCAGTGTCATGAAAACTAGAGAAGAGTAAATTGCCAGAATTTCAAAAAAGAGGTCAAGGAGGATGAGAATGGAGGAAAAAGCCATGCTGATTTTGAGCAAAACAACAAAATGAAACCCAGGAAAAACATGCTAATGATGATGCATCTCCCTCCTTTAAGTGTTTGTGTCATTTGTGGATGAGAGAAAGAGAGAGAAAATAAAACTTGGAGCTCATGTTCTAACGGGAAAGACAACATATACGGAAGGTTTCATCTGCCAGTCAGATGGAAAGATCGCATGATCCTTAGGGTGCTGTGGCAAAGTATATATTAATGCCTCTTCTTTATTGTTATTTCTGCTGATGAAATTATATCCGTTTCTGATGTTGAACCATTTGACAGTGCCAAGGACTTTGGTAGCAAGAACTTTCTTTTCTAGATCTTCAGTAGCTATACAGGAACAGTTGCCTGGCTATTTCTCTAAAGGGATTGCTTCCTGGGATGATGGCTGATTGGCACTGAGGTGGAAGCATTGCTACTCCAAGAGCTAACAATAAGGTCAAGTAGGAGTAGGGTTGAGTATGAGACAGATTTCATTGGTACAGGGGCACTTCCAGATGAGGAAATTCCTTCAGCCAATGTAGATCAACACCTTCTCTGTAATTCATATTCGTTAAGAGTTGTCTGGGACCCTGAGAGGTTAAATGCCTTGCTGAGGATCACACAGCCAGTATGTATCACAGGCATGACTTGAGCATGGGTCTTTCTGGCTCTGAGGTTGGCTCTCTGCTCACTATGCCGTGCTGTCAAGATAAGAAAGAATGCTAATTGAAATTGAAAAAGAAAAAATGAATTGTTTGTATTTAAAATACTATACTTGACAATAAACAGCGGAGTGTGCAATTTCAATAAATAAAATGAAGTATGACATCCTAAACACCCATAGAAAAGATATTGAGTCAGTCAGGTCTTGCCATCAGAAGATGCTCTACTGTGATACGATTTCAGTGATATAGGAGCAGTGTGGGCAGCTAGGTGACACAGTGGATAGAGCACAGGCTTGGAGTCAGAAAAATCTAAGTTCAAATCCACCTTCAGATACTTATTAGCTGTGTGACCCTGCATAAGTCACTTCACCCTGTTTGCCTCAGTTTCCTTATCAGTAAAATGAGCTGGAGAAGGAAATGGCAAACCACTCTAATATCTCTGCCAAGAAACCCTCAAATGGGGTCACAAAGAGTTGGACATGAATGAAAAATGACTAACAAGTAGCAGTGAAAATACTCCAGGCCTGAAAGTTTCACAGGATGGCTATCTTTTCACAGTTGTTTCATTCTTCAGAATGGTCTCAATTTTTTTTTTTTTTGGTTAAAAAGAAAGTTGCTGACTCAGTGCCCTTAAAATTGCTGAAGTGCGAAGAAGAAAAAAAAAAAAATATATATATATATATATATGTAGCCAACCATAACAGAAAATGTTGTCTTCTTAATTTTCTAATTGAAGCCTTCTTAATATCTGAGTTGACTTTTTGAAAGCAGTTGCTATAGATTTCCACAAGAAGCCCCACATCAAACCTTCTATAGCACTGAGGTGTTTGAGCGAACTTTCTCTTCTCCTCCCTACCCGTAAATCTGGTTCAGGCTTAGACTCCATCCCCTCTGATCCAAAGAAACCCTGGAATTGGAGCCAAGTGCCAAAGGTCTCTCAAGAGGCCAAATCAATTTTAGGCCTAGTCTGTGTACTTGAGTCTGTTGTGGTACAGTACTGAGAGTTAGCTCACACTTACCACTCCTAGGGTCAGGCCAGATCTACTCTAGGTTGAACACCATGGATCAACTGTAGAATGAAAGGGACTCCCTGTGGGTATCCTAGACCAAGACTTGGACAAAATAAGTATTTGTTTTAATGTGGACTCATTCCAAACTGGGCAAAAGCCAGAAGAACTTCTGGGGTTTGTTGGCCTCTCACCAGGTGTTAGATTTATACATTTCCATATTTGCTTTTAGGGTGTAACAGACTTTCCTGCCTTCCTTTTCACCTGCCTTACAATGCCCTCCACCGTGAAAACAAAGGGAGAAATGTGTCCAAAGCATGTTGACATAAAACAGATCAATCATTTTCTGTTTCTTTGTAGGATATTAGGAGGTTTTTCTTGTGATTTGATTTTTAGCACTTTGACTAGATAAGACATTTTTGTCTCCTTCTTGCTTCTCCTTTTTTGTCCTCCCTCTTACTCCCCCAACACCTTCATAGGGCTGTCTTTGTACATTTGTGACTCTTTGTTGACATTTCAATAACATTTTCTATGTTATGGTTGGCAGTACGGGTATATTCTTCACACTTCAGCAATTCTAAGAGCGTTTAGTCTGCAACTTTGTTTTTAACAAAAAAAAAAAAAATGAGACCTTTCTGAAGAATGAAAACCTTGCAAGAAATTTATTTACTGGTTATTTTGGCATTTAATAGTAAATGTTAAGTGCCAACTAGATATCAGGCACTGTGTTAAGCACAGGGGATACAAAGAAAGGCAAAAGGTAAGCCCTGCTCTCAAGGAACTCACAGCCTAATAGATGATTAGACTAAAATTGGTCTAATTTTGTCTTTATAGAGCATCTTAAATGTGAATTTTGTGTTTTTTGAGAAAACCACAAACTTTCTGTCTCCATGACTCTCCTCTGATTTTTGAGTCCCTACTGCAATTTATGAAAGTCAACTCGTATTTTATTTATCACAGTATTATTCCCAACCATATCTTTGTAATCACTGTCATTCATTTCCTACTTGTTCTGATGAGATAGAATTTTACTAACCTTCCTTTTTTTTTTCTTTAAAAAAAAATTACAGCTTGAATTTGGAGTGATTTACCACTGCACTGAAGAACGATTATACACTGGCAGACGGGGTCAGGGGGCCTTTTGTAATGAACAAAGGCTTCGAGTATCCAGAGAGACAGGTTGGTCTGGGCTTTGTTCATTGAGTTTGCATTTTGATGAGGGAAACAGGAAAGGAACATGCTTAATTTGACACCTCTCATAGACACCCTAATATTTCACACCTCTCATAGAAAACGGACTGTGACTGAAATCTCTGCTGTGGCTTGATGGTTCAGCTCTGTTCTGAATTGGTTTGTCTCTAACAAGCTGGTGATCAAGCCAGTTCTATATTTTAAAATAGAATTTTGCCAACCAGTCTTACATAGATTCAACCTACTTTGATTTCTTTCTGACCTCCTTAAACCCTCCTCCATATAGAAGCCTACTCCTATAACAAATAAATCTAGTCAAAACAAATCAAAACATTGGCTATATCTAAGAATACACATTTGTTTCCATGCCTCCAATCTGTCACCTAGCTATCAAGAGACACCAGATATATTTTATTATTATACTTTTGAGATCATGATTGTTGGCTGGCTGGTTTAGGTAGGGGTGGGAAGGAACAACTACTCATTAAGCACCTTCTATGTGCCAAGAACTGTTAAAAGTAGTTTACAAGTATTATCTCATTCCATCCAAATTCTGAAGTCTTTCAGAGTAATTTCTCTTATATTATGGAGATTTTCTTGTAATCCATTCTCCTTGTTCTGTTCACTTTCCTCTGCATTAGTTCATATATTTCTTTGTATATGTCACATTCCTCATTTCTTATGCCACATAGAATTCCATTGTTTCATATGCCACAGTTTGTTTAGCCGTGTCTCAGTTGACAGGTTTCTATTTTGTTTCCAGTTCTTTGCCACATCAAAAAGCACTGCTGTAAATATGCCTGTACATTTATAAGTCCTTTTCCCAGTCCTTATTTTCTTTGGGATATATACCTACTAAGTCAAATAGTATTTAGTAAAGTTTGGGGTATAGTTCCAAATTTTTTCCAGAAGAGGTAAACCAATTTACCATTCTAACAACAGTACACTATGGGAGTGAGCGGGGGGAGAAAAGAATAAGCATTTATTAAGCACCTACTATGGGCCAGGAATAAGCACTTTACAAATACTTCATTTCATCCTCACAACGACCCTGTGAAGTGGATACTATTATGATCCCCATTTTATAGTTAAGGAAACAGAAGCAGCCAGAGGTTATGTGACTTGCCCAGGAACACAGAAGTAATAAATATCTGAGGCTGAATTTGAACTCATGTCTTTCTGACTCCAGGTCCAGTTCTCTATGCACTGAACCACCTAACTTCACTAATATGCCTGTCCTCTCACTACCCTCTCCAATAATTGCCTGATTCAATCTACTTTGAACTCACAAGCTCCCTCTCCCTCTCTCTCCTCTGTCCCCCTTCTCTTCTCCTCTCTCTTCTCTCTCCCTCCTCCCCCTCTCATCTCCCTCTCCCTCCTCTTCTCCTCTCTCTCCCTTTCTCTCCTCTCTCCCTCTTCTTTTCTTTTCTCTCTCCTTTCTCCCCTCTCCC
>CM053622.1:194512794-194534661 GCA_028646595.1 Phalanger gymnotis | reverse complement strand
TTGTGTACATGTGTAAGAACACACAGAACAAGTCCCAGGAAGGCTGGGACACTCACTCATCTCTCTCTCTCCAAAGGGTCCCTCATTTTGGACCAGGGGATATGGGCCCTATTTAGTCCAAAGAAGCCTAGTCTCCAAAGACAGAGGTTAGGCTCTCTTTCTTCTACTTTCTGGTTCTTTATGTTCTGGAGAGTATCACTTAAAGCTTAGGTCTGAATCATGTAGATCAGGGCTGTCCAAAGTGCGGCCCGCAGTGTGATTTTTTGCGGCCCGCCTGTGTTTACTACAGGCATGGAAATTGACATAAATGCTTTAACTAAAGCATTTGTATCACTTTCTGTGCTTGCGGTGGACACAGGTGGGCCACATGGCCTGTGTTTTGGACAGCCCTGATGTAGAGGGTCTCCCAAAAAGGAACTAGAAAGGTGCTTAGGTATAAAATTAATATTAATGATGTATAGGGCAGATTTTATTTCCTCCAAACAAAAGAAATGTTAAAAAGACAACACACTCTCAAGCTTGCATTAACAAAACCAAGAAATAGTAACATAACTACTGTTATTCTCTAGGAGGAGAACGACTAAAACTTCAAAATATGAAACATTTTGTGGCAACTCTTGAATTAACAAAGTTGTGCTCCCACCCTCTCAAATTTATATGGTTGCCTACAAGACTAGAAATGGCTGTGTTTGGGTCACTACTCAGTCCCCTGTGCTCAGGAAAGAACTACAAAGCAGAAGAGTCAGGGCTGAGAGATCCAGTCTTGGGCTCACCTACACCAATGAATATGTGAACTGCCATGTGTGATCCCTTTGTCATTCCTGCTGGGGTTTGCAAAGGTTCCTACCCCGTCCAGGGAGAGGCTTGAAGACTCCTAACGTGTTCTGCACATAGGAAGAGAGAAAGGCCAAGAGGATGGGTCATTCCCTTTAAGGATACATGTGGGTGACTCTTCCTAGTGTAGTGGCCAATTATGAAGCAGCTACCTCCACTAGCTGCCCTTTTCAGGGACCAAAGAACTATCCAGAGGGTTTGCTGTATCATCCTGAAGTACCAGGTCTCTTTGCCCTGATCCAACACAACTGTCACCCTGGACAGAACCAAGACAGATGTGATACCAGAAGGAACCCAGCTCTAAGCATGCTCCATGGAGTTATTTTCCAGGGGTTCTTATCCTGGGATCCATCAATTTAAACATTTTTTTTTTGCTAACTATATTTCAACATAATTGATTTCCTTTGTTCTTGTTGTGGCCACTATTGTTTTTGAGACTGGGGCCCTTTGTCTTGCCCAGACTGAGAGTACAGTGACCACTCACAGGTCTGATCCCAATACTGATTGTCATGAAAGTTTTAACTTGCTTCGTTTTTCCAACCTGGGCTCGTTTGCCCATTCTTGAACAACATATTTCCATCAGTTGCCAGGAGCTCACCATATTGATGCTGGACTTAATGCAGACACCTAATGGATCATCTTTGAATTTACTACAGGTCAGAACTGAACTCAAGCAATCCACCAGCCTCAGCCTCCCCAGCAGTAGGGGACTACAGGGTGTGCCGCAATGCTAACTGGTTTACTTTGTAATCCTGTGGTTTTTTTGTGTGCATTTAAAAACATTATTTTGCAAAGGGCTCCACAGACTCCAGATGGCCAAAGGGACCCAAGACCCCCCATAAAAGGGAGGAACCTCTGCTCTAGCTGGAGCCCATGGAGGGGCTGGCCCTTCCCCTCATTTACAGGTGTTACATATAGAAATAAGCACTCTTAGTTTCAGCAATTTCACTTTTACATCCCACTTCTACTTACTTTTTTTTTTTAATGATTCTCTTTTTGGCTTCCTCTTCAATATTCTTTTTCCTACCTCCCTTCCTGAGGCCAGAGAACAAAGACCTTTATTGTGGTTATTAAGGTGGTGCAATGGATAGAGTACTGGGCATGGAGTCAGGAAGACCAGAGTTCAAATTCAGCTTCAGACATTTAATAGCTGTGTGACACTGGGCCAGCCATTCAATCTCTGTTTGCCTCAGTTTCCTCAACTGTAAAAAGGGAGTCATAATAGTGCCTTGTGGTAAGGATCGAATGAGATAACATTTGTAAAATACATAGAGCAGTGCCTGGTACATAGATGTTCTATAAATGCTTATTCCCTTCCCTACTCTCTCATTATCTGAGGAAGCAGGAGGACATTATTTCTTCAGTCCTATTGTTTTCTCTAATCCTGCAGCCACAGACAGAAATGCCAACTGGAACTTCCAGCACCACCTTCCCACAGAAGGTGTTTGGTTGCTCCAACTGACCCCCTGGTCTGATGCATTGCGGGGTGTGGGGAATACAAAAGCTTCTATTCTGCTGCAACCACATAAGTATATTAAGGCAAATGTAATTCCTCAGTCTCTTTGGCACACAGACTTCCTGCTGTGCTCAATTCTCTTTAAACCACCAACAGCCTACCATCACTGAATTCGGTGAGTAATACTTGGTGGGTAATTATCATCCCCTGCAGGGAAGAATTTCGTACCTTATGCCAGCTAGTAACACTACCCCCTCACTTTCCTATACTACCCTAGGGTGTGATTTATACTCCCCTTAGGTGCCTATTCCTTTTCTTCATTCCTTTCCCCCCTGTTTTCTGTGGACCTAGCCCTTTCCTACCTTGTTCTTCCTTATACGGCTCCATCTTCCTTATATGGCTCCATCTCCTGACTCCAAACGTTTTCTCTAGCTCTTCCCCCATGCCTGGAACGCTCTCCTTCCTCATCTCTCCATCTTTTGGCTTCCTTCAAGTCTCAGCTCAAGTTCCACCTTCCACAAGAAGCCTTTCCCAGTCTTCTTTCATCTTAGGGCCTTCTCTCTGAGATTACCCCCAATTTATCCTACATTTTTCTTGTTTGAACATAGTTGTTTTCATGTTGTTTTCCCCATTAGACTGTGAGCTTTTTGAGATCGTGGAGTGATTTTACCTTTCTTGGAATCCCTAGAGCTTAGCACAGTGTGGGGACTTAATAAATGCCAGTCGAATAATAACTGACTAGCCCAGGGGTGGGGAACCTGTGACCTCAAGGCCACATGTGGCTTTCTAGGTCCTTGGGTATGGCCTTTTGACTGAGTTCAAGTTTTATGGAACAAATTATTTTATTAAGGGAGTTTGTTCTGTAAAGTTGAGATTCAGTCAAAGGGCTAAACTTGAGGATCTAGACAGCCACATGTGGACTTCTGGGTCCTCAGATGCAGCCTTTTGACCGAGTCCAAATTTTGCAGAACAAATCCTTTTATAAAGGGGATTTGTTCTGTGGAGTTTGGATTCAGCCAAAGGGCCACGCTTGAGGATCCTATACAGCCATATGTGGCCTTGAGGAGGAAGGCCCCCCATTCCTGGACTCATGTCTTCTATTTCACATATTCTTTCCTCTACCATCAGACACCCAGGACTTTTATACCTGCTGTCTAGCCTTCTAGGTGTCCAAAAGCTTCCACTATAGCCAGTCCCTCAGATCTGTCACCTCTTATATGCTCTAGGCAACAAACTTTCATTCATGCCTTTCCCCACATTTAAACTCCTATTCTCTCAGGCGTCTCAGCTAGATGTCACTGAAGCAAAATTAGTGAGCTAATTCACACTAAAGGGTGAATCACTGATCCTCTTCTCTTATAGATGACTCTGATAGAAAATTTATAGTATTTTATGTAATATTAGGAGGAATCTTTGGCAGGAGGCATTCTTTTCAATCATACCACTTAGCTTACTTCCCTTAAATCTGCACGGGAAAGAAGGGATAGTTTTTGATCTCCATCTCCAAGAGTAATTCTGCAACCATCCTTCACTACTGGAGGGAAGAGTTAGTCTTTTCGTCTTTCCTGCCTCTCATTAGCGTCCTTCCAGATCCAAGATCTGGGATGCCCTGTCCAGGTGGTGTGTGGTAAATATACAAAAAACAACTGGCACCTCAAAAAAAAAAAGTACTCAGGACAAATTTTAAAGTTTAGCTTGCATTATTAACGTTTTCTCCACCACTTCTTTAAGTCTAGAAAATCAATAAAACAAAATAAATCAAACATAGATTTTTGATGTTTGCCTGTTTCTGAAATGTGAATGCTCACTGATTCTAGCACTTCTGTACTCTGTCTAATCTCTATTTTTCAAAAAGGGAGAAGAGGCAATTCCCACTATTGTGAACTGAGTTAGACCCCAGCCCCTCTCTTGTCCTAGCTCTCAGTCCCTAGGAATGGTTGTAGGCATCACCTTCTTGATCTCCTATCCTCCCTTATTCCCCTTGACATTGTACTGTCATGGTTCTCCTTCCACTTGTCTACCTACTCTCTCCACTGCTCCCTGTCCTTCCCTCCCTTCTTTTCCTCCTCCCCACCCCCACACTGCTCTGTACGATGTTGGCGCTCTCCAAGGTTTTGTCCTACCCTCCTCTTCTCTCCTTTCCTTCAAGGTCCAAGTCACCTGATACTACCACTTCTCCAGTCTTTCCTGACACCCTTGCTATCCCTCCATCCCCCAGACATTAGAGATCTTTCCTTCAAATTCCTTATGCTGCTTTGCTTATACTTCTCCTTTACACTGATCTTACCCTCCCATGAATCATATATGATAGCATTTGATTGTAAACACCTTTTGTTCTAGATTTAGGTTGTATCTATCATATCCTTAGCACTTAGTGTTCTATCTTGTGTATAACAGGTGCTTAATAAATATTTATTTAATTGAATTGGAAGAGGGATGAAGGGACAGAACAGGGAACATGCATTTATTAATTGTCTATTATATGCCAGGCCCTACGCTAAGCTCTTGACAAATATTATTTCACTTGATCCTCCCAACAACCCCAGGAGATAGTTACTATTATTGCCCTCTTTTTGCATTGAGGAAACTGAGGCAAACAGATTAAGTAACTTGCCCAGGGTCATACAGCCAGTAAGTATCTGAGACTAGATTTGAATTCAGGACTTTCTGACTCAAGGTATGAGATTAGGTAGTTGTAGGAGTCAGAACTAGATGGATATCATGGGCAGAATCCAGCTGGTTGTATTAAAAAACAAACTTTATAATAATTGGAAGTGTTTGAAAGTAGATTTGACTGTCAACTTTCGAGGAGAATTTGGATGACTTTTATTAGGGGTGTTGTAGAAAATTTCTGCTCAGGTACAGATTAGACAAAATGACCTCTGTGATCCCTTATAGCTCTGAGAGTCTAGGATTTTATATTAAGAGTTTTTTAATTGCTTAAATCTGCACTAAGACTTTGGGAAAACGCTCTGTTATGTCTAATTCTAACTTCAAAATATGTGACTTGACTTTTTCCTGATAAAGTTGTATCACTAATACTATGCATACTCTTAACTTAGGTTAATTATGGAGTGACAAGTGGAATAAGGAAAGATAGGGAAGAAAAAAATAGGTTTTCCTGATAAAACTAAACAAGAACTGAGATAGAGGAAGAAAAGGGGAAAAAGAGAAATGTACATCTGAAAGAGAGAGTGAAACTGTGGGATAGACTGACTGAGGAAGAATTAACAAAGCTGTAAATCATTAAAGAGGGAAACCGGAAGATCATGGCAAATGCAAATTTCCTTCCAGAAGAAGGAAGCAGTGTGTAATGGGGAGGGAACCCCAGAATATGGTGAGTACACTACAGCCACCAGGTTGTGTTGTATGCCCAAGGCATTTTGGTTATTATCCAAAGTGATTTAGAAATGGTTGGGAAAGATACTGAAGGTTCTCTCAGTTGGGCGGAAGAAGAGGAAGGCCATGTACTTCCAGATACACTAATGTGTGGGACTTTTGGAAATTGGGTGTAATGTGGAGAGTGTTCATTTGTAGAAGCATGATGTTTCTAACAAGCATTGCACCTGTCCTAGCATATCCTAGCATATCTCTGGTGTTTCTGGTGCTCTCCCAAATGGGTTTTCAAAGCCAATCCCCTTCTTTCCCCACCTTCCCCCTCAATCATTCTCCTAGGGCCACTACCCTAGTTCTGTAGCTACAGTAATACCTGCCAAGGCATGAAATAAAATTTGTGGGTTAAAGATCAGTTAGAATAGGCTAAGAGATGGGTCTAACTGGTGTACTAAGCCTCTAGCTAAAAGCATTACTGAAGATGGGCTTGGAACCATGCCCTTAAGGGGGAAAAAACACCCCAAAACTATGAACTGAACAGTACCACAGGAAAGAGAGAAATGTGATTTGAAAGGTCTTTTTCTAAGAAAATGCCAACATGGATTCATACCATGTGAGCATAGGGTGAGGTGTCTATAAATTAACTGAGATCTTATCTAGATGGAGCATTGGAAGATTATGATCAGCACCTGGAATTAGGCCTTTCCATTGTTTGTTGTTGCAATGGCAGATTCAGCTACAAGGCTTCCTGGTGCTGGGTTTTTACAGAATATGGATCCCAGAAAAATTCTGGGTGTGTCTGGCATTGAATAAGTAAGAGCCCTGAAGGCAGCTGGCATCCTGTGCAGGAGCAAGCATTTTATTGAAAAGCTTGAAGGTGAGAAAGTAAAATCCCTGAAATTCCTGAGGGAATGAATTCCCAGGGTGGGATACATTTTGAGAAGAAACTGTCTTCACATGCTCAGTCTGCTTCCTTGTTAAATTACTTTATAATGCTGTAACATAATTGAGTAAGTCTAATTGCATTAATTTTTCATGGAGCAGGAAGTCTTATTATAACCTAAGTACACACCTGGTTAGGCTACATTGTGCCTGAGCAATTAGGCCTGATGGGACATGCAACGTGTGTTAAATTCCCTTGCTGTTAGGTGTAGGTATGAGATAAGCCAAGGACAAACTGCTTTTTAATCACTACAGAAATATAATATTTTGGGTGCCACCCACCTACAATCTCTTCCATCAATCCATTTCCCTAGCCTTGATGGCCTCTGTAGCTTCTATTAAAGAGGGTGGATGCATTTAATCTGATTGTCTGAAGTCCGTTCTCTGTTCTGAAGGACAAATCTCGAATGTACACCTTGAAAACATCCTCTTTCAAAAACAGTCCCTTGCATTTGTTATATCTAATTATGTTGAATAAATAGCCTTGAGATATTTTTATATTAGGACGTTGACTAAAAAAGTGACTGTTCAGAAGGACAAAAGCTGTATTCCCTATAAGAAACAACATTTCTACCTGCGTGATCGTAGCAAATAGAAAAAAATCTTTGAAGGGTAGCTCTTTCTTCATTGTGAGGATTGGTCTGACTTGGGATTTGTTCAGGCATTTGGGCAATGACATTTTAGAGTCATTTCCTTCTAGATACCACAGGTTCATGAAAATGCACATGAGGAAATTAAGGCCCAGAAATGAGAACTGACTTGTTCAGAGTCTCAGAAGGTGGAAAGTTCAGCCATTTTTTAGTTCACTGCCTAAGTTTGTGGGAACGAAGTTTTTCACATTATTTGTTAAATAAAGTAATAATAAATAAGCTAATATTTTATAGTGCTATGTCTCAGGCACTGTGCTAAGCACTCCCAGTCATTTCATTTGATCCTTGCAACAACCCTGGGAGGTAGGTGCTATTACTATCCCTAGAAAAGAGCACAGTAAAGCAGTTTCCCCTTGCAATCTAAAAAACAAAAGCAGCTTTTGAAATAATTAATAATAATGAAGGCAGTAACTAAACTGACAAGGCAGCTTTTTCTTTTATCTCATTTATCCCCACCATATCTCTGTTCTTAAGCAAAGCAATTAAGCATACATATGCTAGGTGAAAATGAGTTCCTAGTTCTAAATTTCTCATTCTAGAATGAATGAGTCTTATTCTTCTGAAGAATAAGAGGCTGAAAATTCTGATACACTGGTTAAATTTTAGAAAGGAAAAAACGCATTTCAATAGGGAGAAATCGTCAAGATTCTCAATAACTTTTCTGATTGATTGGGATTTTTTTTAAAATAAATTTTATTGATGTCATTTGTCTTTTCATCACTGTCATTTGTGGGTATACCCCACTCCTACTCCAGAACTGAAACCTCTTGTAATAATTAACAACATCAACAAAATCTGATACAGTGACTACATCTGACAAAGTATGCAACCTTCTGCCCTTGTAGTCCCCCACCTCTGTCTAGAAGAGGAACATATGGTTTCATTTTCTATTTTGTGGGATCATTATTGGTTTTTCAGTCACTCCGAGTTCCATTTCCTTTTTCATGTTGTAATTATTATATGTGTTATACTTCTAAATCTGCCCATTTTATTCTGCATCAGCTTATCTAAATCTGGGTGTGTTTTTTCTTTTTTAATTACAGATCTCTCAAAGGCTTTGGTTTTAACAGAAATTGGTCCAAAGCGTGATCCTGATACTCTGAAATTGTTCTTCAGTAACATGGAGAGGTTACTCCACGCCAAAGCTCATGGGTATGAGTTTTCTATTCTAGGGCTGAACTTTTAATTTCCAGAATTCCCTGTGATTGAGCAGAAAAGTACCAATTGACCAATCTTGCTAAATTCCCCGGGGATTCCAATTGGGGAAACCACAAAGGGTCTGTATCAGAATAATGCAGACCAGGCTGACACTTCTGGAGGCACCAGGGCATAAGTCATTTATCACTGCAGGGATTACATAGGCCACATCCTGCCAGGTGTCAGAAGGAAGACACATTTGATGGTTTCTCTTCCTTTTTCACCTAGGTTTCCATAGTTTTGTGAACTTAGGTGACTGTCAGCAATCACAGGATTTATTGCTAGATCTAAGATTTCATCAGACTGTTAACCTAATGACCAATTAGGAAAAGTAGTGTGAAGGCTGAGGGAATTCTTCACAGATGCCCAGTCTGCCTTTAAACCTCAAACTTTTCATAATAGTAACTGACATTTATGTAGCACTTAAAGATTTGCACATCTTTACATATATTATTCCATTTATAACCTGTGAAATAGATGCTGTGGGTATTAGCCATATTTTACAGATGAAGAAATAGGTTCAAAGAGGTAAAGTAATTTGCCCACTGGGTTGCACAGCTCATAAGTGCCGAAGGAAGGATTTGAAATCATTGAATTAACAAGCATTTATTAAGTACCTACAGTGTGTCAGGTACTGTGCTGGACACTATACAAAGTCAAAAATAAAACAGTCCCTGCCCTCAACAAGCCCACATTCCATTGGGAAAGACAACATGCTCACATAGAAGCCAATACAAAAATGCCTAAACCAAATCCGAGCTAATGTAGCAGGCCAGCGATAGTAACAGTTGGGAGGATCTGAAGCTGGCTCTTACTGATTCTAAACTTAGTACCACACACCACTCCACCACATTGCTGCCATGGCATAATCTAGGATTTGTTAATAGATATATTATGACTCATTCTTAATTTTTGGATGCATATTACAGGAAAACAGATGACATCTAATTAAATCAGGATACAAACTAGTTAAGAGAAAAAATCCAATTTGAAGCTTGTTACCATTTACAGACGAGTTTTTCCATACGTGTGTGTGTGTGTTTTTCCAGAACTGGAAATAATTCTGTACCTCTTCTCCTGATGCTTCAGGGTACGTGTGATTGGAAGCTCTACCTTGGCTTTGTGCCACCTAGCCTCTGGTGCAGCAGATGCATATTATCAATTTGGCTTGCATTGTTGGGATCTAGCGGCTGCCACTGTCATAATTAGGGAAGCAGGTGGTATTGTGATAGACACTTCAGGTGAGTAACTGTCCCCCTCTTTGGTTTTGTTTCACCTTTGTTACCTAGCAATCAAAGAGAATGTAAAAAAGGCAGAGTAATACCAGGTGGGGTTTTCCCTGTTTGCCTGATTGGGGTGCCATTCCAGGCAAGTGGGTTCTAACGCTACCCTTTCCTATAGTATCCAACAAGGTGAAACCAAATAGGGTTAGCCAAAGCTACTGGTAATCACTACCAATAGGGAATGTAGTCATAACTAACAAGATTTGTATTAAAACTCAAGCCAGCAGAATATCTCCCCTTCTATTTTCTTCCTGCACATAAAAACGCACCATCATTGAGACCACATCAGGAACACCCTTGAAGAGAAAGGAAGTAGTCTCAGAGCTTTTAATCAGATCTTCAGTCAGACTGTCATTACAAATTCACTCCTGTAATATGGCCATGGTATATACCAAGTGTGGCCAAAAGGCACACAGCATCCAAGGAAATCAGTAACATACACCCCCTTAAAATACACATGTGTGTATGTGTGCATGAATACATACGCACACACACAGAGACAACTATTCTACAACTATCCCTTCCACATCCCAGGGGTTAGGGATGTGTCCCCCAACACACTCTGGAAAATCCACATAAAATGTTTTGGCCCTCCCTTCATACCAGAGAAGTCTGAATTTTTTCTCAAAAATATCACGTATTCTTTTTTTTTCCCAGAGGGCTTACTGTTGAACATTTTCCGGGATACTCTTGGCTACCTTCATGTTTACCTGTGCACCTTTACTACATTTCTCTTGTAGATAAAGGAAATGACGAACTCCTTAATACTTAACCCTTCTACTTTTTTTTTTTAATCGGCATCTAGAGTAGTCCATTAGGTGTAAGAGTTGCTGGGCTTTAGCAGTTCTGGAATGAATCAGGGGGCCTTGGTTCAAACCCCATCTCTGACACATCCTACCTATGGGACCTTGGTAAAGGCTCTTAATCTTCCTGGGCCTCAGTTTCCTCATCTGCAAAATGAAGGGACTCTAGTAGATGGCCTCCCATGTCCTGTCTAGTTCTACAGCCATGACAACAATAATATGTTAAGTGCAACACCAAGCATCTTCAATCTCTTCCGTTCTTTTTTCCCCAGGGGGGCCTCTTGACCTCATGTCATGCAGAGTGGTTGCTGCGGGTACCAGAGAAATGGCTATGCTCATAGCTCAAGCAATACAGACTATTAACTATGGGCGTGATGATGAGAAGTGACCAAAGGAAGGAAGGAAGTACTGCTGTGTACAACCATGAGCCTGCCTTTCTGGAAATGTAGTACTTCAAGATGGCTTTCTGAAAGGATAGAAGACCTTTAACAGCTTGCTTTCAGTGTCCAATGTTTATTGTTCCTAACTACCCTCAGGGTGGGACTTGGGGCCGGTGGTTCAACTAAAGTGTGTGCCCTCCCTGCTTTAATCCACATATCTTTCACCAGGGTTTGGTGTTTGGTTTGTATACTGGTTGGTTTCTTTCTAAAAATACAATCACAGTTCAAAAGGAGTTCTGAATGTTGGTGGAGGGGGGGAGGGAAGAAGTAGGGGGAGCTGACACCTAATTCTTCTGTGACATATGCAACAATAATTAAATTTCTATTTTTTTTTAATAACGCGGATCTCAGGTAATAAAGCATAGAACTGCAGATAAATCAGTTATGTTTGTGCCTACAGTTCTCTGTTACATGGTACTTGAGAATACAATAAAACAAAATAATGGGACTGTTCTCCTTTAACCATGTCACGATTTTAGAAGCATTTTAGGTGCCTCCCAGAAGGACCGACAAAAATCTATTAATAGACACCTGCGTTATACCCTTTAGAAAGGGATATATATTAAAACCATTAGCAGTATGCTGTAGATTAAGATACTTTTCCCCCACTTTGGGTCACATTTTTATCATCTGTAAAAGAACTCTGACTAGAGTGAGACTTATTAACCTTTTCTGTGTCCTTCCAGAATGATGCTTTTAAGTACATCAAATAAAATACATGAGACAACAAAGGAAACCAATTATAAAATACAGTTATCAAAATATTGTAAAGAAAAACAAACCATGTTTACAGACCTCAAGTTAAGAAGCTCTGGACTAGAGGATCCCTAAAAGTCCTTTCCTGATCTAAAATGTGATGATTCCAGTGTATTGTTTGGCCACTGTGAAAGTTTTCTTAATGGGGAATGAGGCTGGCACTTTTAAAATATAAGTACCATACGTACAGGAATATCAAGCAACTCAAAATTAATCACTGAAAAGTGAGTTTGGGGGGGAAGGGTTTGTCACCATGATTCCTTTGCTCAGTTCACGGGACTTAGAAAAACCTTTATTGGCAAGAGGCAGTGGAAGGTAAAGTTAGCTTTAAGAAAGCAGAGTATGCCAAAATAGGATATTAAAAGAAATTTTGTCACTCTGGATGCCCAGGAATCTTAGTTTTTAAAATTAAGAATAATAGGAGAAAGGGGCATGTGGATTTACCATGATTTACCAAGATTACCATGCACATCTTAAACTTAACCTTAAGATTCTTTTTAGAATTTCAAATCTTTAGCTTCAGCTTCCAAAATATAAATAGCCTCAGTGCTTGAATTTTTTCTTGTAGTCTGCTGGTGGTAGCTAAGGTTTTGTTTTTGTTTTTTTAAACATTATTTCCTGCCTTTTTTCCCCCTCCATGCCAGAAAGACGTCCCTTCATCTTCTTACCATAAGCACTTATCTCCACTATCTCTCAATTTCCCTTGTCCTTTTGGGTGTTCTTGGAAGTGGACCCAGGAATTAGAACCCGATGTGCTCATGTGGCTCTAGTCTGAAGGCCAATCAATCAGCCATTTGGTGTGGGCCAGGGCCCAGTTTGATGTCCTCTTTCTACAACCCCATTTAGATTACTTACTTGGCTAACTGATTCCCACAGAGAAGCTAGCCCAGGAAGGCTGGATTTACACAGGCAAAATGAAGTGTGAAATTGGTAGGATTATCTGGATGCTAACATCAGGCAAAAGAGAAGTGTGCTATTGAATCAAGAGATGAGCTTTTTATCCAACGGATGTTCAATCAGTCAAAATGATTGAACAGCCTTACTTGCAAGACACTGCTCTCCTGCAGGAGAGAGGAACAGAAATATTATGAGACTCAGTCCCTGCCTGCAGGGAGCTTAAGATCTAGATCCTTTAAGGACCAGAGGAAAACTTCAAAGAAGTGATAGGACTTTTAGGGTGTAAAAAGAGAGTTGGGTAGCTGTGAAGAAATGCCCCTGGGAGGTAAGGAAATTTCCAAAGCAGGCCCCCAAAGCCTTTAGTAGTACAGGATGAAGAGAGTGGTTAGTGGGAGAGGATTCTTTACAAATGGTATGTGGATACCATATATGTAAGTATGTGTGTGTGTATGATATATAGAACATTAATATATAATATATTTGTATATTACATATGTATATATTATATAGATACACAGAGATGAGGAGAGAGAGAACTTATTCCTAGATTTCAGGGATATTTCAACAGGAGAGTATTCCAGGGTAGGATAAAAATACAAGCAGTTTCCCCAATTCCTATAAATTTCATTTCTTTTTCATTGTGGCTTTACTTACTTGAACTCTATTTTTGATGTAACTACCACTATCTCCTGTTCTCCCTTTTCCCATGACACTACTTTCTCCTGGTTCTCTTCTTGCCTAATTGCCCCCTTTCAGTTTCCTTTGCTGGGTCATCATCATCTATCTTACCCCGACATGGGTATCCACTAAGACTCTAAGATTGCTCTGGATCTGCTTTTCCTCATATGCTCCCAGTGATCTCTTTTACTCCCATAGACTTAGTTATCACCACTATGTGAATGACTGCCAGCTCTGTACAACTTGCCCTAATGTCTTATCAACTTCAGCCTCACATTGATAAGTGCCAACTGGACAGCTCCCACATGGATATACTGTGGGCCAAAATGGAATATTTATCCTAAGCCCAGCCCTTTCCCAACTTCTTTCCTTTCAACGGTTCTTTCACTTTCCTAAATTAAGTTATTAACCTCGGAGTCATCCTGAATTCTTCTCCTTTACCATTCCTCACCCCCTTTTCACCAGTTCCATCCGTTGCCAAGTTCTGTCTCTTTTACCTCCACGGTATCTCTCAGATTTATTCTCTTTTCTCTATTCACATGGCTAACTTCTTATTTCAGGCACTCCACTTCTCACCTGGTCTGGTAATCCTAACCTAATCAATTTTGCCAGTTCCAATCTCTCCCCTTTCTAATTCAGGTTTCACATACTGGCAAAAATAACCTTCCTAAAGCACAGGTCTGATCCTATTGCTCAAAAGCCTCCCATAGCTCCCTAGTGTACAATAGTATACAAACACTTTAAGCTTGCAAAGTTTATTCTGTGTCCCTCCCTCTACTTAAAAATCTTCAATGGATTCCTATTGCCTCTAGGATCAAATACAAACTCCCCAGCTTGGCATATAAGGTCTTCCAGTGTGTACCTTTCAAGCCATCCCCTTAACACTCTAGATTCCATAGAAACTAACTACTGGCTGTTACCTGAATGTAGCATCTCCTTCTTCATTGTATTAGGATAAACCAGTCCTTCACTGCCTCTTCCCTATGCCCTAGTTGGCATACAGTATCTCTTTACTATCTTTCTCAGAATCCTTGATTTCCTATGAGGTTCACCTCAGGTACCACTTTCTTTGTGAAGCTTCCCCTGATCCTCATTCCCCATCTCCCTCCCTCCTCAAATTACCTTGCATTTAGCTCTCTGTGTATGTGTTGTCTTCAAGTAAAATATAAGTGCTAAAAGAATAAAAAATTTACTTTCTGTCTTCATACCCCCAGCTCTTAGCAGAGTGCCTTGCAGATGATATATGTTTAATAAATGATAATTTAATTAAATTGATTTCAATCTCAATGGGAAGAAATAATTCTTCATTGAATATATAATACAAGTTATATACATATATATATTATAGTTAGCATTTATATGGCACTTTAAGGTTTGCAAGGACTTTACAAATATTATTTCACTTGATTCACACAACAAACTTGAGTGGTACATGCTATTATTTATCCCCAATTTACAGATGAGCAAACTGCAGTAGGCGACATATGCACAATCATACAGCTTGTAAGTATCTTAAGCAGGATTTGAACTGAGGTCTGTCCTAACTCCTGGTCCAGTCCTCTTATCTACTGCACCACCTAAATGGCATCTGAATTTAGTGAATATGTAACTATTTTGTAATATCACCTAAATAGCTCTGGCCCTTACCTTTCATAAAGGCAATGGCCTCAATTCAAGGCCCAAGAAGACTAGAGAAAAGTGGGTTTGAATTTAGAATTTGGGGATTCTTCTCTTTTGACTTTAACCACATAACCCTGCTATTTATGCTGAGTATGTTTTATTTACATGTAACAGGTATTAAATATGTTTGTGTTATAGAAACCAGTGATCAGTTTAAACCTAGAAAAATATAGTCCCTTACTAGATTGCCACTGGCAAATTCATTTTTGTTCCCAAGGAAGAGATCTGTAAAGTCAAGGAAGGAGGAAATGAGGAGCAGAGAGGTCAGGCTGCTGACATAGAGATAAATGAGGTGAAAGTGAAAAATCTGTGGTAGCTTTGAATAGAAAAAGTAATTACAAGAGGGCAGTATGCAACCCAGAAGTTGGAGGTAGGTACACAGAATGGTTTCCTTGGTGAATGTGGGAAGATGTTATGGGCTGATTGTATAGAGAGGAACCACACTAGTTTCTTGCTGCATCTTTGAGTCACTGCTTAGGTTTAGATAGAGCTGGGCCTTATATCGCCATACCTGAGGGACTCAGAGTAATGAGCCAGTTCCACTCTAGCCTGGAGCCAAGCTCAGCACCCACTCGAAATGAGATCATGTTCCTGCCATCCCCGCAGTTAAGCAGACAGCTAATGAGACAGCCCTGTACTTCGGTTTGAGAGATACTTGTATGAATTACCTCTGCTTGCTGTTGAGGCCTACTTTATGGTGGGCCAGGTCTTGTCAAGTGCAGAAGCTGCTTGGGAGTGGGGGTTGGGGAGAGATCATTCAGAGTTCCAGAATTTTCATAGCCTAAAAAGGCCAAAGGTCATCCCAATGGGCCCCACCTTTCTCTGTGGGAGTAACATCAGTCATACCTAGTGCAGGCTGAAGGAGTGGAGGGAGGGAAAGGTATTCAAATGAAATAGAAAACAACCTACTATAAAGGTGCTTCAAAAGGTCTGAAAATGACTAATAAACCCAGGACTATTTCTTTAGTCTCTGTTTTCTAGTCATA
Organism: Phalanger gymnotis; assembly: GCA_028646595.1. Lineage (NCBI taxonomy): Eukaryota > Metazoa > Chordata > Mammalia > Diprotodontia > Phalangeridae > Phalanger > Phalanger gymnotis. The sequence continues at coordinate 194,518,726 of CM053622.1, read as the reverse complement.
GTTGGGGACTGGCCCCACAAATATGTAAAAGAGATTTAATACTTTTGAGCAACATGCAAGTTGGCGAAGTTTCATATAGTTTGAGCAGAGAGTACAAGTATGCAAAGTCTTTGGGATTTGGTGAATTGTAAACCAAGTTTTGAAGCAGACAAGACACATTGGCGGAAGGAATTTTTTGTAACTGGACCTGTGATATCATTGGCTTAGGGAACTCTGGAGAAGACTTTACCAATACACAGCTGCTCCTGCTCGGCAGTTTAGTCAGAGAGCTGCCTGAGGCACTGAGTGACTCTTCCAGGGTCACGAAGTGAAGATGTGCCAGAGATAAGACTTGAACACAGATTCACTAGGCCATGCTGCCACTCTAGTTTTCCTTTCTTTCCTCTCACCCCTCTTTCAGGCCCTCATCACCTCTGACGCTATTTTAACAACCTCTTAACTGGTCTTGTTTCCACCACTCCTTCTAAATGATCTTCCTAAGGCACAGATCTGATCATGTCACTCCCTTCCCCCGCAACCTTCAGTGGTTCCCTATTACTTATCAAATGTAAATTTCTTAATCCAACATTTAAGCTACTCCACAATCAGGCACCAATCTGTCTCTGCAATCTTATTTTGCATTACATTACAATGAAACTGGCCTCCTAGATTTTCCCCAAATACAAGTCATCTCCTGCTTTTATAAACTCAAACAGGCCCTTCCCCATGCCTAGAATACATTCCTTCTCTCAGCTTTTCAGAATTCTTTTCTTCCAGCTCAGCTGCCACCTTCTCCATGAAGCCTTATTTCATCTGTCTAGATGTTAGTGGTTTCTCCTCAAATATTCCTTGGATACTTTGTCTGATTCTTCCTTTCACTCTTCAGTCTCCACACTTTATTATCCTTATGTGTTATATACTCTATTGCCCAGGTAGAATATAGCAGATTCTTTGTAGCTAAGATATTGACTAAAGACAGTATACTATAGTTAAAGTGGGGAGGCAATGGAGAAGGTAGTGTGCTGGGCTCATAATCAGGAAGACATTTATTCAAGTCCTATCACCCATACCTACTTACTGTGTATCCCAAGGACCACTTATTTCCTCTCTCTGGGCCTTGGTTTCTTCATCCATAAAATGAAGGGATGGGACTTGATATTTCTAAGGTCCCTTCCAGCTCTAGTATCCCCAACAACAACTAGGGCTCACCCTGCTTTAAAGACTAGGTCCCCAAACCAGCCAACTCTGTGAAAAGCAATACTGTCTTGTTTTCACTTTTAAATAAACTTGAATGTCAAAGTACCTATAAATTGAAAGAAGCATTGGTCAAATTTGTCTATTTAAAACATATATTCCATCTTTTTATTTTCCCCACTCTTTCCAAAGTGCTTAGTGGTAAGGGTAAACAATGGCTAGAATTCATGCTAATAACTTTCCCTCGACAATTGGGCGCTGGTGGAAAGGAGAGAGCACTCAAGTGGGAAAAGGGAAGGTCTCTGTGCTCATTGTTCCTCTGTTACTCATTAGAATGGTGTGGCCTTACACAGGTGTCTTCATCTGGTTGTCAGTTTTCTCATCTTTAAAATGCAGAAGTTGGATTAGCTGATGTGTGAGGCTCACATCAGCTCTGACACTGTACTTCTCAGTGAAACTGTGCTTATCACTGGGTGATCTTGGAGGTTTGTTTAGAAATCATAGAATCCTTGACATTAAAGCTGGACGGCACCTCAAGAGGTCATTAGGTCCAGCCCCCTGCCTTTTAGCAGAGTTTATTTCTAATTGGTGCTGTTGTGGTAAATAAAATCTTCAAATTAATTTCCTCTTTCTTAAGACTCTAATTCTATCAATCTAATGGTTATGCTTACCCTCTCTTTTTAAATTTTTTAAATATTTTATTATTTGATACTTTTAGTTTTCAACATTGATTTCCACTAGATTTTGAGTTACAAATTTTCTTCCCATTTCTACCCTCCCCCCACTCCAAGATAGCATACATTCTGATTGCCCCTGTTCCCCAGTCAGCCCTCCCTTCTGTCACCCCATTCCCCCCCATTCCCTTTCCCCTTACTTTCTTGTAGGGCAAGATAGATTTCTATACCCCATTGCCTGTATATTTTATTTACCAGTTCCATGCAAAAACAACTTTTTTTTGAGCATCCGCTTTTAGAACTTTGAGTTCCAAATGTCTCCCCTCTTCCCTCCCTAAGAAGTCAAGCAATTCAACATAGACCACACATATATCATTATGTAAAACCCCTCCACAATAATCATGTTGTGAAAGACTGTATTTCCCTCCATCCTATCCTGTCCCCCTTTATTCAATTTTTTTGCTTGACCCTGTCCCTTTTTAAGTGTTTGCTTTTGATTACCTCCTCCCCAATCTCTCTTTCTTACACACGCACACGCGCACACACACACACACACACAGAAAGACAAAAAGAAAAGTAAGACCTTTAAGAAGAAGAGGATTGTATAAATTACTATATCAACATGCTAACAGACATAGCTCTAGAGAGGTTACAAGCTCTCTAGCCCTGTTTCTCCACCTGTAAAGTAATAAAGTTGAGCCCTAGGTAGCCTCTGAGATTTCTTAACAGTCTAAGATTTCAAGTTCATATAATCCTTTATGATCTAAATCAAGGCAAAGTAACTTGATGCGACAGAAATAGAAACAACATTTTACAGCTGTGACAATCCCTCAGCTGAGTTTGTTCTCAATTTGAAATTGCTATTTAAGACTTGCGAAGTTCTCTCTCTTCAATCTTGACCAGGGTCATGTGCCTTGGTATTTTATAATCTCTTTGTCTCTCAAGCAATAAAGGCTACATGATGCCAGAATATCCAGGTAAAATCTGAGAAAGCTATCCAATAACTGGATGCTCTGTTCACTAGATACTGAACATTTTGCTTTTAAGTGGCTGAAGCTTTCCAGATAGGGAATTATCTTGGAGGAAATTCTTTTGTCATGTCTAGGCACATCCAGGAATTTTACACTATGCCTTCATCTAGATGAAGTAAAGTTTTCCAATAAAAGGTAACAAATTTTAAAATTAATAATGAAAGTATGAAACTCAAAGCTGCCACTATGCTAAATTGCTTATTCTTATGATGAATCTTATTTTATTGGCTTGCCTTCTATCCCTCGCATTGCAAGTTGTAAACCTTCTCCTACCCCTCCTCCTGTGTAATTCTTATCTATGTTTTCCCCAAAGTCCTATGCAGAAAATTCATCCTAGAGACCTCACTCCCGCCCAGTTAGCATTTGAATGGCCAAGTGACTGGCCTACTCTTCCTTTTCACATCAGACACATATTTGAAATCTTTTATGCTACTTCTACCACACAGGTGATCATTGATAACATATTTATTATCCTGAGGAGGTTGAAAATTTCTAAATTGCTTATTTTCTTTCCTTTCTAAATATCATATGCCAGAATTTAGACATACAAAAAAGTTATTTTATTTAGAAGCTTGTGTTTCTGTGTATAAATCTATTTGTGTAATGTTTTCTTTTGCTTGAGTATTTTATAGCATTTCCCTCCCCCTGTGTTCATTGTTACCCCGTGAGGGGTTGGGGAAGAAAAATCATGGAGGGTCAAATGAGGATGATAGTAATGAATAGAGCTCATCTTGAAATGATTCTTCCTCCACAGATGGAGCTGCTTGCTACTGAGAATATTATATATTTAAGAGTACTTTGGCTGAGCTTTGAGAATAAACATAACTGTTAGCCACTCAAACCCTGAAATAACAGAGCCAAAACAGGACACAAGGAGCAGAAAGGAACTAAGAAAATGGGAGGGCAAGGGTCTGGGCCACTGGCCATTCAAAGTCCTACACACACACACACACACACACACACACACGTGCGCGCGCGCACACACACCTCACACTATTTCTCTTCTGAACTGAGGGCTCCTCCAAAAAGACTCTCCTACACTCCTGCTCCCACTTTGCAGGTCCCCAGAAATTCCACTTTTGCCCATAGTTTTCAGAATTTAGTGACTGTAACCTTTGCAATCGTCAAAGATAAGATGGTTTTGTACTATATCGTTCGGATTGTCGTTTAGTTGCTTTCATTCGTGTTGGACTCTTCATCACCCCATTTGGTGTTTTCTTGGCAAAGATACTAGAGTGGTTTATCATTTCCTTCTCCAGCTCATTTTAAAGATGAGGAAACAGAGGCAAAATGGTGACGTGACTTACCCAGAGTCACACACCTAGTAAGTAAGTGTCTTAGGTCAGATTTGAATTCAGGAACATGAGTCTTCAGGACTCTAGTACTAGCATTCTATCCACTGAGCTGCCGCTTACCAACATAAAACTGATTAAGTGATTTAGGTCATCATTCAAAAGGTTTTGTGTGTGTGAGTGCGCACGCGCACACAGAATATCTTTTTAAAATGTTGATAAAGTAATTTTGATTGAGGTATCTTATGCAGACAATTGTCAACACTGTTTTGGTTCTTTTGTAGTTGATGCCTCAAAATAAAATTAAAACTTTTATTTCTTGTACATAACTAAAGAAACACAATGAGATGTAGTGGAAGAATACTGAATTTTGACAACGAAATGCTCCCTCTCTAGGAACATTCAGCAACTAGAAACAAGTGTATGTGCTCTGGGTCTTTGAGAACTATGATTTGAATAGGATGTGTTGAAAACTATTGTTGGCTGAATTTGCCTATTTTTAAATATTTGGAACAATCAATTTATAGGCCCACCAACTGTGGTAAGCCTCTACTTGCCCTAAAGACTAGAATTTAGAGATGATCAAAAAATTGTGCTGGAAGAACTGCTTGACACTTTTTATATGGCATTTGGGAGGCCACTGGGAACTGGGTCACCAAGACTTAGTTGTGACTCTTTGGTGCAAGGCAATGGGTGAAGAACTTGAAAGGAAAACACATGAGTCTCTTCAAGAATCAAGAGAGCTTTCTGGAATTAGGAATATGACCAAATATACCAAATGCACAGTCAGAGGAATGCATCTATTTCAAAAGTTTAAAAGGAAAGAAAGCTTAGTTCCACTCCAGAACTATGAACCGTAACAGAAATCAGAGAAGCTATTCAGATTAAATGCATGTTATTATTCAGAAAATGCATGAGTGGATGAAAGATTTAGGTGGGAACAATCTCACCTCAATCAAGAGAGAGGTTCTAGTCTCACTCAAGGGATAAATCTCCAATGTCTCTAAGCAGGTGAGCCGAAAATCTGTGGCATGTTGAGGAGCTGCCTTACCAACATAGCTATAGCTTCCAAATTATTTCTCATGCTATATACTTCTATCTCCCCAGGAGCCCTCACACCATCTCTGATCCTAACCCAGGCATTGCCTCAACATTCTTCACTAGTTAGGATTTACGTATCCTTCGGAAACTGCAGCAAGAAAATGTCCCAGGCTTTGTTGGAAGTCTAGTTACATGTATGAAGTGCTTTGGGAACTTTAAAGCACCATTATAAATACTAGCTATATTATTATTTTTTATTATTTAAGATATTTAGTTTTCAGCATTGATTTTCACAGGAGTTTGAAATACAAATTTTCTCCCCATTTCTACCCTCCCCACCACTCCAAGATGGCATATATTCTGGTTGCTCTGTTCCCCAGTCAGCCCTCCCTTCTGTCACCCCACTCCTCTCCCATCCCCTTTTCCCTTCTTTTCTTGTAGGGCAAGGTAAATTTCTATGCCCCATTGCCTGTGTATCTTATTTTCTAGTTGCATGCAAAAACTTTTTTATTTTTGTTTTTAAATATCTATTTTTAAAAAACTTTGAGTTCCAAATTCTTTCCCCTCTTCCCTTCCCAACCACCCTCCCTAAGAAGTCAAGCAATTCAACATGGGCCACATGCGCATCATTATGTATAACCCTTCCACAACACTCATGTTGTGAAAAAATAACTATATTTTGCTTCTTCCTAACCTATCCCCCTTTATTGAATTTTCTCCC
>CM053622.1:194495863-194512294 GCA_028646595.1 Phalanger gymnotis | reverse complement strand
AAAGGGGCCAATTCGGGAACCAATGGGTTTCTGGACTCTGGTCTCTAGTCGTTGAGTCGGGACTTGAGAACACCAGAGGCTTGGCTGCTAGCAGAGGTGAGAAAACTACAGCTGGAAAAAATCCGAAGCAGAGCCGACCCCTGTGTGGACCCAGGAGTTCGAGCGGTGAATATAATTTATGCCATCTTATTTTTCTGTGGCCTCTTGGCTACTCTTGTGAGGCGGGCCTACTGGGCCTGGAGGCTTGTGTTCACAATACTGGAATGGGGAGGCTGGTTCGCTAATTTGTTGCTCTGGGCCCTGAATAAATTTTTTGATGCCTTCTGCTTGGAGAGTTCTGTATACCCAACGATTTCGAACCATTCAGATATTTATATGATCCTTTTTGAGATCATAAATTCAGCCTTCCTACTACAACCCCCCAAAGTAGAAATTTTTTAATTCACAATGTAAAGTCTCACCAAAGAAACAAAAGAGGTAATAACTGATTAAGAATGCAAATACATGGAAATGAAGGATAGTCTGGAAAAAAATGTATCAAAAAGCAGTTAAAAGAAAGTATGATCTCCATACAAGTAAAACATATTGATCTCTCAGGCAGAATGTGTAAAAATAACTTAAGAATTACAGGTCTCCCAAAAGAATACAAAAAAAAAAAAATTTGAACACCAAAATGCAAGAAACAATACAAGAAAAACACCTGGGAATTCTGGACACAGAAAACAAAGCGCCAATCAAAAGAATCCATGGATTGCCTCCAGAAAAAAAACAAAACATCGCAAAGTCTAAGACACATATTGGTTAAATTTAATAATTCCATTGAGAAACCACAAATTGTACAAGCAATCAGAAGAAAGCCCTTCGAATATAAAGGAAAGGAACTTCAAATGATATGACCATTCTGCACCTACCAGGAAATACAGGAGGGAATGGAATTATGTGTTCTGAAGAACAGCAAAATTCAAGATGCAGTCTAGCTGATCTACCCTGAAAGTCTGAATCCAGTCATGAATGAAAAAAGATGGCTATTCAACAATAAATGGACATCTGAAGCAGTCTTAGAAAGAAAATCAGACCTGAAGAGAATATTTGCTTCTCAAACAACCCAGACAACAGAAATGAAAGAAGGATAAACAAATACAGCAACCAATGACAACAACAAAATAACAACAGTGAGCATTAGGAGATTTCTTTCTAAATGTACACAAGGAGACCAAGCTGAAAGCAGAAATAAAATGACAGAGAAACAGGGCTGGAACATTACGAACTAAACCATTTCATAACACCCCACCAATAGGTGAATCACTGCTTTTTGTGGGACTATATTACAGAACAAGAAGGTGCATAAAAACAGGGAGGGGAAAAAGAAGATAGAGAGGAACATACGGTGTACCTTAATCAAGTCAAAAGCTAACAAATAATGGGTTTTTTTTTGGTTTTTTTGGTTGGGCAATTTGGGGTTAAGTGACTTGCCCAAGGTCACACAGCTAGTAAATGTGTCAAATGTCTGAGGCTAGATTTGAACTCAGGTCTTCCTAACTCCAGGGCTGGTGCTCTACTCACTGCATCACCTAGCTGCCCCCAAAAGCTGACAAATAATCAAGGGGAAATAGTTCCTGCAGTCTCTTGAGAAGACAAGAATCTACAGGAGAATGCATGAGAAGTCAAAGTGGGGATTAAAAAAATTGGATGGGGGAGGGGAGAGGGAAGGAAATCTATTTTCAGTAACGGGTGGAAGATGAATGCTCCTTTGGAAAAGGAGAGCTATTATATAAAGGGAAATGGGGATCTTATGATGTATTATATACAGGGTTTTGGTACCTAGAGAGAACACTCACCCTACATCAGGGGAAAGGGAATCAGAGCTGCTGAGAGAAATTAAAACTGAGAAGAGTGGAAGGATATGAACCTAGGGAAAAAATTTTGAGGCAAATGGCAGGGGAGAGGGAAGGACCAAAGGGAGAACAAAGGTCTGCCATCAGAGACATTCCTATACCATCAGGACATAGGAAGATATCTACTATTGGGCAATAGTTTCTCTATCAAATTCAGGAATTGGTATTTCTAAGTGTGAAACACAGAAGAAAGATGGAGCAAGATCAATAAGGCAATAGGAGAAACTGTTTAGAAAAGAGAACCCAAAATAAGTACCTCAAAAGTTTTAATACAGAATATGAAAGAATACAGAGAATAAAGAAAGACTAAGTATAAGTACAATCAAAACACAGTCTAGAACTGTCAGAAAGGGAAGACACATGATGAAGAGAATGAGGAAAAGAAATCATTTCTAGAAAAAGGTATAGGAAATGATATATATTTTTTAATTAACAAAAAATCAATTTGAAGGGGAGTAGATGAAGGGGGAATTCTACTTGACTATTTAACTGAGAGGGGGAAAAGAGAAAGAATTAAATAAGTAGAAAAAAAGAAAAAGTAACTAATAAACAAAACTCTAAACCATACAGGAAAGGGGATCAAATAGGAGAGGAGGTGCTCAAGGATCAGGGAAAGAGAGTCAGTGGGAATAAGGACACCTTAAAATAGGATAAGCTAAAATAATTGAAGAAGACATACGTTCACAGAGGAAGCGAGAAATCCTAATTTGGGGGAAAAACATTAAAGACAAATGGAAGAAAATATAAAATTCATAACTTTAAATGTGAATGAATTAAAAATAATCCAAATAAAATGAGAAATAGTAACAGATTGAATAAGAAAAAAAATCCATGATCTGTTGCTTTCAAACAACACATTTAAAAAACAAAGATATACATAGAACAAAAATTAGTGGCTGGAAAAAAAATTTACTATGAATCTAGTGAATCCAAAAAAGCAGGACTTGCAATCATGCTATCAAAGAAAAAAAAAACACTTGAAACATAAAAAGAGATAAACAGAGAAAGTACATTAAGCTACTACAGACAACACACTAAAATCAGTATTAAACTTATATGCTCCAAATGTCTTAGGATCCAAATTCATAAAAGAAACATTACTGAGCTACAAGAATACATAGACATGAAACACAATAGTGAGAAAAGATTTCAATATCCCGCTCAGTTTTGGATAAGTCTAACAGAAAGATAAACAAAAAGGAAAATACAGAACTGAACACATTGCTATATAAACCAGAGCTAAAAGACTTATGCTGTCTTCTAAAGACTGCCAAAAAATATGCATTTCTCAGCACTTCATGGGATTTTTACAAAAATTGCCAATGTATTAAGGCAATGAGATATTGCCAACGAGTGTAAAAATAAAAAATAGAAATAGTAAACATATCCTATCTAAATCATAACACAATAAAAATAGTAATCACTCAGGGACCATAAACAAAAGGCACAGACCCAAATGGAGACTTAACAATGAAAACCTAAATAAATAGGTTAAAGAACAAAGCATAGAAGCAATTAATCATTATGTGAAAGAAAATGATGATGATAATGATGCAACAATATATCATAATTTCTGGGATGACACGACAGTAGTCCTCATAGGGAAAATCATATCCCCACACTAAGAAAAGAAAAAAAAGAAAGGGTTGATAAAGTGAATGCATTTTGAAAAATTAGAATGCCAACAAAAAAACAAGCCTAAAATAAGCACAGAAGAAGAGATATTAAAAATTAGAAGAGAAATAGAAAAATTAGAAACAAAACAATAGAAACAATCAATGACTAAAAGCTAGTTCTTTGAAAAAAACTAATACTATTAGTCAAACTTTAATCTGATTAAAGAGACAGAAAATCAACTCAATAAAACAAATGAGCAAGGTGAAATTACAACAAAACCAAAATAAAAACAATAACCAGATTCTTTTATACATAATCATCTGCTAACAAAACTGAGAACACAAAAGAAAAAGAGGAATATCTTCAAAAATATGAAATACCTGAACTGACAGAAAATGAAATAGAAATCTTAAATAGCCCAATCTCAGGAAAGGAAACAGAACAAGCTATAAAGGAACTACAAAAGAAAAAAAACCTCCTGGTCCTGACGGATTCAGGGGAGAATTCTACTGAATTTTTAAAGAATAATTAACCTATACTATACAAATTACCCTTAGAAACTGATAAAGAAAGTATCCTACCAAAATCCTTTTATGAGACAAACATAGTTCTCGTACCTTATCCAGTGAATGGTAAAACAGATAGACCAATATCATTGATGAATATTGATTCAAAAATTTTAACAAAATCCTGTCAAATAGATTTTTGTTTTTAAGTCATTTCGGTCATGTTCAACTCTTCATGACCCAATTTGGGGTTTTCTTGGCAAAGATGTTAGAGTGGTTTGCCATAAACTTCTCCAGGGTCAAATAGATGCTAAATCTAAGAAATCTTTCATTATGATCACGTTGAACTTATAGTAGGGTGGCAAAGATGTTTCAGCATTAGGAAAACAATCAGCATAATTGATCACATTTAAAACAACAGCATCCTAAAACACATGATTATTCCATTAGATGCTAAAAAAAAATTTAAAGCCCTAAAACGTGTATGTAACCAGGTACTTTTTTATATTATAAAAAGTATCTATCTAAAACCAAATATGCGTATGGGGATACATTAGAACCTTTCCCAACAAATTGGAGTAAAACAAGGATGCCCACTATCCCCTCTATTATTTTATATAGGTCTGGAAATTCTCATAACAGCAATAAGACAACAGAAAGAAATTAAGAGCATAAAAATAGATAAAAGGAGATATAACTATACCTATTTGCTGATGGCATGATGCTATACTTGGAAAATCCTAGGGGATCAGCAAAGATCCTAATTGAGGCAAGACCTTCAAAAAAGTTGCAGGCTACAAAATAAATCCTCGAAAATCAATTGCATTTCTATATAATGATAATAAAATCTAAGAGGCAATAATAGAAAGGGAAATCCCATTTCGAACAACAATAAAATGTATAAAGTATCTTGGGCTAAAGCTATCAAAGCACAGAAAAGACTTGAATAGATTCAATTATAAAACACTCTTTAAAGAAATAAATAACTTAAATAGCTGGAGGAATATTCAGTGCTCATGGCTGGACCATGCCAACATAATACCAAAGTTAATTTATACTTTTAATGCTATACTAATTAAATTATCAAAGGGATACTTTATAGAAAAATAATAATATTTATTTGGAAAAACAAGACATCTAGATATGAAAAGAGGAAGAAATGTAGGAGTAGCACTCAGTGTTATTTGATGTTTACCATGTCCAACAAATGCCAATTCTTTTTTTTCCAAAGAAAGTGTTCATGATAGAGAATTTTGTGGCTTCTGTGAAATACACAAGTCTTTGGCCTCTCACATTCCTTCTTCTTGGAACCATGCTTTCCCACATATTTCTCCCTACCCCTAGCTTTCCCTACCTTTGCATTGAACTTACTAGTTATCAGAATGTATATTGTTTTTATTTGGAGGCTATTATTAAAATTGTTCACATAATTTTTCTACTACTTTACCCTCAGCAAGTGATGTTGGTGTATAAGCTGCAATTATTTTCATGTTGCCTTTTTTGCAACTGCTTAACATCAATACTGCAATATATGACAACCAAATATCCTATGACATAGTTCTTCTTGTTGCCTCTGAAAGTACAATAAAATCTACAATGCCTTTACTTTTTCTCTTCAGAAGTACCACTTCAGAAGTGAACCACTTTTCAATCCTAACTTCCTTCTTTCTTCTGGATTCATTAGAATATGACTGTCATCATTGATATGATTAAACTTTTCCAATAGGGTGTTCCCTAATCGGACCAGGATCTTCCACTTAGAGTACCAATAGTCAAATTAACATTTTTTTTGGCAATATAAAAATTAAGTGATCCTTATCTCCCTCTATCATCTCTTTACTCTGCTGCCATCACTGCAGAAGCAGAGGGAGCTTCATAGGTCTGAGGATCATTTTGCATTTTTTCCTTTTAATAGATTGCCATGCCCCACTCCCCCAAGTTTATCATCAGGTGGCCAGTGCACTGGTGATGGTTAGGTTGAGCCTGAGAAAACAGATTCAGTCAGTGACCAGGACCACACTCCAAGACTTTCCAGCATGGCCGAACCTGCCAGAGTTTGTGCTCCATTGGTATAACCTTTAAGAACCTGAGGGAGTTCTACAAACTAATCAAATCACAGGTCTGGGCCCTCCCTCTTACCCTCAAAAAATCTATCATGAGTAATTCTCAGTGTAAAGAGCTTTACTGGTGAGCAATAAGGTGGCAGTCTAGACATTTTCTCTGATCCCTATGACCTCTCAAACATCTCCAAAACAGACATTATGCACCAAAGATAAAGCAACTTCAGCTGTCTCCATGGTCTAGGACACCTAGAACCCAAAAAAAGGTAAAAAAAATACCCCCAAGTCCAAGAACTGATGCTCACTGACCCTGAGCTCACTCAGCATTCCCCTCTCCCACCTCCCTTGCTACAGACAGCAAGTCTTTTTAAAAAATTTTATTTATTTTATTCTGCACTTAAGAAATAAAACAAGCATTTCTATAACAAAGAGGGAAAAAGATAATTGCACATGAAACTGCAAATCTGTTATGTACAACTTGCTATTCCTTTTAAATATATATTAGTTATTATGTAACTTTCTTTTTTCCCTTTTTTTCTTCCCTTCCCTCCCTCCCAGAAATGGCCACCATTAGACACAAATGTGTATGCGTGTGTAAAATCATTCTATACATACTTGTGTTTATCAGTTCTTTCTCTGGCTGTAGGTAATACCTTCCTTCATAGGTGCTTTGTAGTTAATTTGGGTATTTATAATAGTCAAAATGACTTAGCTGCTCAAAGTTGTTCTTAAAATAGCATTGTTGTTACTATTCTATGTTACTATGTTAATATTCTCTTGGATCTGCTCAATTCAGTTACTATTTCATGAAAAGTCTTTCCATATTTTTTTAAGATTATTGAGCTCATCATTTCTTATAGCACAGTAGTGTTCCATCACAATCACATACCACAACTCGTTCAGCCATTCCCCAACTGATGGGAATCCCTGCAATTTCCAATTCTTCACCACCACAAAGTTTGCTGCTATGACTATTTTAGGACGTACAGGTTCTTTTTAACTAATCGTCTTTGGAAACAGATCTAGTCGTGGTGTTGGGTCCAAGGGTATACACAGTTTTATAACTCTTTGGACATAATTCCAGAGTGCTCTCCAAAATGGTTAGATCAGGTCACATTTCTACCAATAGTAAATTAGTGTCCCAATTTTTCTACATTCCCTCCTGCATTTATTGCTTTCCTCTTCAATCATTTTAGCCAATCTGATAGGTGTAAAATGATATCTCAAGGTTGTTTTAGTTTGCATTTCTTTAATCAGTACTGATTTAGAGCATTTTTTAATGACTATAAATTGTTTTGATTTCTTCACTGGAAAACTGCCTGTCCATATCCTTTGACCATTTATCATTTGGAGAGCACCAAGTCCTTACTGGCAGACTCAAGGATACAACATGGCTTTCATCGTTTCCAGGCCCGTAGAGACCACAGCTCCAGGCCTCAGTAGTCAGTATGGCCACAGTACTTCAGAGGCAAAAGTCTCCTAGGGGTTGCAACCCAAAAGCACTAGTGCTTCAAAGCTCTGAACTGCTGGTGCTGGGCAAAAGAACTGAGGAACAGAAGGAGTAGAACAGGTCACCAGGATGACACCGTGCATGGGCAGAGAGGAGGGGCCATTCAGTACTCCATCAAGTTTGAGGGAAAGAATGAAGCACCCAGCTGGGGCCAGTTCTGACCACCCAAAAGTCATTTGAGGCAGAGACCTCGGCTGGTGAACTATGCCTGGTATGAGAGGAGGCTGAAGCACTTTGAGATCTAGCCCCCAAGGAAACCACAGAGGGGAAGGAGTCAGGAAGTGACAAAGTGGAAATTAAGGAAGGAAAGGTAGACTGACTGTACCAAAGATTCCTGGAAGAAGTAATCTCAAAGACATTGAACATAAACAAATAAATCAAGAGAAAAATCAGTTACAACAAAAGGAAATATCCAGATCTAGTAAAAAAAAAAAGTTCAGGTATTCATGAAAAAATACTGCAAAAGGAAGGAAAGTGATCCAACTCTTGATGAGGCCAAGGACTCTATGGACTTTGAGGAGACCACGGAACCACAACATGCCATTCCTGAATGGTTTAAATGAGAAATTATAATTATGCAAGCAGAATATATGGCCTGCACAGAAGAAATAATGAACAGAATTGAAACACTTGAATTTGCAATGGCTAACTTCACCAAAGAAACAAAAGAGAGAACAATAGATTGGGAATGCAAATGCACAGCAGTAAAGAAGAGGAGCAAAAAAAAAAAAAGAACACAAAGAAAATATGTTCACCACGCAAGCAAAACATATTGATCTCAGAGGCAGGATGTTTAGAGATAAGCTGAGAATCATAGGTCTCCCAGAAAAGCATTACAGGACAAAAAACTTTACCACCACGTGAAGGAAATAATAGAAGAGAACTGCCTAGAACTTCTGAACATATAAAATAAAATTCCAACTGAAAGAATTCACAGATCTCCTCGGGAAAAAAAAAACTCAATCCAAGGCTACAAACTCAAAGATATATAGTGGTTAAATTGAACAATTCAATTCAGAAACAATAAGTTCTGCAAATCACCAGGAGAAAGACCTACAAATACAAAGGAAAGGACATTCAGATCACACAAGATTATCCCATACCCATTAGAAAAAGGAAGAGGGAATGGAATATCTTTCAAAGAGCATTAGAGCTCAGAATGCAACGAAGAGTGCCCTATCCTAAACAGCTAAGTTTAACCATACAGGACAAAAGATGAATGAAAAACAATAAAGAAGAGTTTGAAACATTTTTCAAAAGAAAACCAGAACTGGAGACATTACTTGCTTCTCAAACACCCCAAACAACAGAAATGCAGGAGAAGTAAATAAGTACAGACAGCAACAGCAATAAAATGATAATAGATAGACCAGTAAGAGACTTCCTTCTAAATGCACACAAAGAGACAAGAGTGAAGGCAGAAATATGGCAGAGGTAACAGTGAAGGGATGGACAAGAAGCATTATGGATAGAACCTGGCAACAATGTACCTACAAGTAAATTCTTCTTTTCTGGGACTACATTACAATATGGAGGGGTACATGAAAGTGGGGCCAGGGAGGGAAGCAGGGGGACAGAGAGGAGTAAGTGATGTGCCAGAGTCAAATCAAAAGCTAGCAGTGAGGGGAAGGTTACCTCTGGTCTCATAAAGAGAAAAGTCTACAGGGGTATGGGTGATGAGGAAGGGGAAAAGATTTTTAAAATGGGCAGGTGGGAAGGAGACCTTATTTTGGAGGTGGAAGGGGGTCCCACTGGTGAATGCTCCTATGGGTGAAGGGAGATGAGGATCTTACATTGGATAAGGCCTGGGGAATTTTGTACCTGAAAAGTCTACTTTTGGGGGGAAGTGAGGTATTGGAACCCCTGGGGACAACTGGCGCCTAGAGGAATTGGAGAGAATAGACATGGGGAGGAGATTTCCAGGGAAATATAGAAGAAAAAAAGGTCAACCGGAGAAGGTATATTTCAGGGCAGTGCCCTACCATTGGGCAGTAACCTCTCTGACACTTTCCATAATCAGCATTGTTCTGAGAGTGAGGCACAATGGAAACGTGGAATCCGTAGGGTAAGCCCTACAAAACAGTGACAGAAAGTACCTGGAGAGTACAGCCTGGAATGAATAATTTTGGAGCTTTGATTGTATAAAGAATACAGAGAAAAGAGAGACCAGATGATTACAAGGGTCACAAATCAGAGAATGAAGGTCTGAAGTAAACAGAAAGAGAAGGTGGCGTAGCAACAATTCAGCTGGCAGCCGTTGTGGGGGTGAAAGACCAACACAAGCCCAACGACAAAAACGTTGCCAGCACAGATTCTTTGATCTGCTTTACTAAGGAAAGTAACATTAAGGGGTTAACAATCTTACTTTAATCCAACATATACAAATATCATTCACTTAGTTCAGGGGGAAAGCCAGCACCCTGAACTTCAGAGCAAATACAAACAAATTACAAACATCAACAGACAGACCTTGTCTGATTCAAATCTCGATGCTTAGTTACCAGGGTTTAACAAAGTCCCAACATCCGGGTTTAAAAGCTGGGGGGCTGCCCAGAGTCTCCACATCAACACACCTCCAAGAGTGAGAGCCCCAGGGAGAACGCCAACCTCTGGGTTCATATATCTTTTTCAGGGTCAAGAGTGAATCACACATGCGATTCACCCACGTGACCTAAAATCGTCACAAAGAGGCGACTTAAACCCACGTGGTCTAAAAGCCTCTGGTGTCACAAATATGTCACTCAAACCATGTAAACTAAGCTTTCCCTTGAGGCAAGGAGGTCATCAAAGACTCCTAATTTAATGAAGGAAACAAAGGCCGAATTCTTCAAGGGCACTTGATTGAATAAGTACTAAGAGACCTCCTTAATTGCCAATACAGGTGGATAATGAAAAAAGCGAGAAATCCTTTTTGGGAAAGGAAACAAAAAGATGAAATTTTAAAAAAAGTAGTAAACAAGATTAGCTGAAGGAGAGGAGAGGAAGAATCAACTTGACTAAGAGAAAAGCAGAGGAGGAATAAATGTATAAATAGATAAAAGAGGAACTAATAAACAAAACCCTAAAGAAGATGAGGCAACGAATGAGAAGAGAGGATTAGAAGTAAGGGGGGAAAGTGCCAGGAGGAATAGGGCCACATTAAAAGATACTAAAGATGTTAAAAATTAAAATATCTGAAGAAACACAATTCTGTATTTACATAAGAAGAGGGAAAATCATAACTTGGAAAAACTTTTAGAGGCAGATGGAGGAAAATATAAACCTAACTCATAACTTTAAATGTGAATGGATTAAACAATCCAATAAAATGAAAAAGAGACAGATCTGATAAGAAAAAATTTTTACTAGGTACTGTGAGGTGATAAAAAACAAATGGAATACATGACCCCTGTCCTCTTGAAGTTTATAGTGCAGTGGACAAGACGAAGTACATGTATATTGAAAACACAAAGTAACATGCATATTAAAACAATGTCAATTAGGCAAATGTGTGTTCTGGAACTACAGTGTACAAAAAAACTCTATCTAGAAGAATCATTAGTAAGACATTGGCCTAAGCATCTTTATAGCTACTTGTCACTTTTAGGTGAAGAAAGTAAAATGTCACTACATAAGCAATAAATGCTAGAATTAAGGACCAAGACACTATTCCTAAAATGATCAACATAAGTAATTCTAGTTTTCCAATGACACTAGTAAAAATGCATTGGAGAAATAATTGCTTTGCTTTGTCCTTTGGCCTGGTTTGGAAGGGCAAAGGCAAATTTTGCACTGGAACAGGCCTACAAATACAGGGAGGTTTTGTGAGAGATTCAGTTTTAATTCAGCCAAAAGCCTCATTCTCGTTTATGTATTTAGAAAAAAACAAGAAGTTCAAGTCAACAACAGCACCCTCCCAACATGGCAAGTGTGCAACCATATTATTAATAGAGGCAATTCATACAGATGGAAAGTGCTGATGATAGGTGGAGTTCCAAATGGTTTTGAATTTCTTCCAGGTAGCCAAGGACCATTGCCAATTTCTTTTTTTTTTTACCTGCCTGGAACTATTTTGTTTTATTTTAAATTTAATTTTATTTATGTTTTTGTTACATTTTAAGTTCCGAACTGTCTCCCTCCCTCCCTCCTTCCCCACCCCGTACTAGAGAAGGCCACCATTTGACACAGATATAGATATATAGATATGTAAAACCATACTATGCACACTTCTATTTTTCAGTTCTTTCTCTGGAAGAGGATAACACCTTCCTTCATAAGTTCTTTATAGTTGATTTGAGTAGTTATACTGCTCAGAATAACTTAGTCATTTAAGCTATTCTTCAAACAATATTGCTGTTACTGTGTACAAAGTTCTCTTGGTTCTGCTCATTTCTCCCTTCGTTATTCCATGCAAATGTTTCCATGTTTTTCTACCATGTCATACTCCCTCTCTCTACTGGTCCTCCTTGTCCTCAAAGAGCAGAACTAAGAACAATAGGCAGATGTAAAATGCAAAGGTTGAACTAGATCACCTGTGAAGTCCCTATCAGCTCCAGCTCTATGATCCCATAAGTGGCAAAGTGGCAAATTTAAGCTTTATATGGAAAAAGAAAACCTTCCTTAGAATTTGAGTTATCCAAAAGAGGAATGGGCTTCCTTAGGAGAAAGCAATGTCCCCCTCACTGAAGGTCTTAAAGCAAATGCTAGATGACCACTTTGGGAGGATGTTAGAAATACCAGGGACTCTTGCCAAGGAATAGATTGGACAGAAGATTCAATATAGTGAGAGGTAGTTATTTTTTTGTCTAACAATACCCATCTCCCCCTGCCCTTCCCATGCTTCAGAAAGGTAACTTTTCTGAAAAGTAAAATCCTTAATTGAGTAGTTTTCTGCTCATTGTTAAACCCTCCTTTGGGCCCTTTGTTTAGTTGAAAGTCATTTCTGCTGATTAAAGGGAATACATTTTCCCTGGAAAGACTAAATTACATAACCCTAGAGATATTTCATGTTTGGCATAAACTATGATAGTCATTATAGTTCTTTCTAGCTCTTTACTCTAGCCCCACTGAGGTGGGTTTGGTTGAACTATCAAGCCTTACTTAAACTCTTAACCTAAGTACATAAGCATTGTATAAGTTTGTTTTTTTTTTTAAGTGCTGGAGTATTAACTTTTCATTGTCCTCTTTTTGTATTGGGGGTGTAGAGGCTGTGTTTTGTTTTTGTCTTTTTTTTTTTAGTAATGTCAGCTCTTTATAAATATTTTTCATTCTAAAGACTAGCACATTTCCAGCAGACATGGATTAAATGATCTAAGAATATAGAAAACAGTAACTATGGGTTTATAATATATAAATATTGCCCAAGAGAAATAAATAAAATATTTCAATGAACAAAGATTGGCAAATACAACTGTGTAGGGACAAGCCGTTATATCATATAATATTTTTACATTTATAAATGAAGCAAAAGACAACTGTGCTATGGATGCTTTCACAGAGCACACACATAACATACCCGGCTTGTTTTTGTCTTCTTAAGCCTACCTTCCACACCCCATTTAGGCATTTTGGACTGTGATCAACTAGTGGATTTTTCTAGGACACAGGGAAACCCAAATTACCTTCTTGGGTGCAATGCTAGCGAAGTTTAAGCTAGAAAACCACACTGTCATTTTACAGAGATGTTTCTGAGTATACTTTTCATCTTGCCTTAATGTAGCAGTGAGGTGTTAATGCATTTATTTCTTTGTACAGACATTTTGTCAAAATATTAAAATTCTACTTTTTTATTGCACTTTAGCATGTAAACATTCATTGCAAGAGTCATTTATTTTTTCACTTGTAAAAAAAAATTGTTTCCACAACAAGAACTCTGTTATATATCTTTTTATATTCAGGTTAATAAAGATTTTAAAGCAAAAAAAAAAAAAGGAATGAGTTGGACTAGATGGCTTTTACAGTCTTTTCTACTTCATAAATTCTGTAATTCTGTGATATCCACATTTTCCAAAGTGTCTTATAAAGCTTAGGTCACTTAATCATCGCAGCAATCATGTTAGGTGGTGCAGTGGAAAGAAAGCTGGGCCTGGAGTCATGAAGACCTGAGTTCAAATCCAGTCTTAGAAACTTATTAGCTCTGTGATCCTGGGCAAGTTCCTCAACCAGTTTCCTCATCTGCAAAATGGGGATAATAACTGTACCTACCTCCCAGGGTTGTTGTGAGGATGAAACAAGATTATAATTGTAAAGTGCTTAGCACAATGTCTGGCACAGAGTAGGCACTATATAAATGTTAGATATTATTTTTATTGCTATTATTATTTAGATAGTAACTCAATGTTTCAAAAAGTCATGATCCCACAGGTGTGATGATGGCTTCCACCCAAAGTAGATGGAAATACTAGGCTGGTCCTCAGATAACACACACACAGTCTGCCACCAGGCCAATGTTCAAAGCCTCTCCTTTGCTATATTTCAGTATGATAGAACTTGCTAATACTTGTACTTTATTAGCCTAACGCCCCTCACGCCCCCAACCCCCTGGTTAATCTGAGGTTTAGTTTTTCATGTAGAATACTTAGTGTATTTAGTTGCTCTCAAAGAAAAAATCTTAGTTTGCATTCTAGAATGAAAGATCTCTTTGTTTTTCAGCAAATTTAAGAAAATAATTTCTAAACTGAGAACTCCTTTCACAATTGTATCTTTGACCACACTAGCTTTTGGGTGACATTGCCCAATCTTGTTGCTGTGGATTAGATTAAACAATCCAGTGTTTATGTGGCTTCTAAACTTATTGAGGACAGAGCAAAGAGTAGTGGCTCTGGAGAGAGAAGTCCTGGGTTCAAATCCACCTCTGAGACTTACTGCCTATCTGAACCAAGGGAATCACCTTAGGCCTCAGTTTCCTCATCTGTAAAATGAGGGAGTTAGACTATGTGGCCCCTGCTCTAAATTTGTATGTATAAATTTATAATTCTATGACTTTAGTTCAATTCCGAGTCTATTCCTCTCATCATATATACTTATAGCTAGTTTATCATTGAAATTAAGATGGGAATCCTCAATAAAAGAATTATTTCTAATGTTCTAATACTTGGCATATTGTGGCTACCCAAAGAAACCCAAAACAGAACCAAAAAGGAAAAGAACAATAGAACTTAAACTGCTGTATCTTCTATTTCCTATCCTACCTACAGATCTATTCTCTCTGATTATACTCACTTTTATTGCAACTGCCTCAAAACCTTTTTTTTTTTCCTATGAAATACCATTACCTCTTCCCATTAATATGCCTAGGGAAAAGACAAAGAAAAAATGTCTTTGTCAAAATACAGAGATCCTCAATGAGTGAACGTTCACCTTTGAGATTTGGAACAAGACAGGTTCAGTGTTGGGGGAGTAGGCAGCACAATACTGGGTATCATTTCTAGAGCACAAAAAAAGGCCTTTTGGGCTGAAATCAGTTCCGTGATGTCAGAAATTTCTCCATTAGAGCTTCATTTCTTTGCCTTAACACTTCTAATCCACTTGTTATAAATGTACGTATCCCAGGAGTGGTAACCCATTAAGCTGTAGCAGTCATTTACAACTCAAAGTGAATTACTTTACCAGATCCTTTCCTAAGAATAGGTATTAATCAAAGAGGAATGGAGAGGACAATGGGTACCAGAACACAGAAAGAGAAAGTAAAGTAAGTGAGAATAGTACACAAAAAGGAAATAGGACCAGAAAGAGACTTTGCCTACCTCATAATTCTGGTAAGCCCAGCCCTGCTCATGACATGTGTTACGTCTTTTACCATAATAATAAATTTGCATGTTTGCAAGTTAAATGTATAGGAATTTGGAGCAAGTTTTCTCTACCCTAATATTTCCACCAAATAAGAGTGAGTGGCTCAGCTCTTCATTGTCTTGTATGGTTCAGGCTGTCTCCTGAGTTAAGGTTTTGCAATTCAGTGAGTGACAAAAGACAGTGTGGCAACCACTTCAATCCAACTGTACCAGATACAAAGGCCATAGGGTCATAGGTCTTCATCTATTCTGTCAGCACTTAAGAGTTTGGTGACAACAAGTTGTACAGCCAAGGCTTTTGGGGGAGACTGTTACATGAGCATATGATCCTCCAGACCTTAAAAATATGCACTAGCAGAGGGTTTGTGTATATGGGGGTCGAGGGAAATGACCAAGGCATGCCTATGCCTTCTCTGGAATGGCAAACAAGTGCCTAAATATTTTTTATTCATAGCAACTATTTCTAGATAAATACAAATTATTTCCTTGATCTTTCCCTTCCCTTCCATTTTCATTGTCTCCTCCTTCATTGAAACATTCATCACCTCTTAGAGTCTCTAACTTTTATCTCCACAGTTTAGTCCATCCTGAACATAATTTTTATTTATTTTTTATTTTCTTAATTTTTCTAAAACAGCTCTGATCATGCTTTCCAGGGCCCAGAAATTATGGCTTCCCATTGTCTAGAGGACAAAAACCAAACTCCTTGGATGGAAATTCAAGGCCCTTGGACTGAGACATATATCTTTTGAACATGACCTATGTGAATTTGTTTCATTTGACTATGCATATTTATTTATTTATTTTTTTAAATTTATTTTTGACATGTTTGGTTTTCAGCATTGATTTTCACAGGCGTTTGAATTACAAATTTTCTCCCCATTTCCTCCCCCCCCCACTCCAAGATGGCGTACATTCTGGTTGCCCTGTTCCCCAGTCTGCCCTCCTCTCCGTCGCCCCATTCCCCTCCCATCCCCCTTTCCCTTCCTCTCTCCCCTCTTCCCTTCCCATCCACCCTCCCTAAGAAGTCAAGCAATTCAACATGGGCCCCATGCATATCATTATGTATAACCC
>CM053622.1:194477401-194495363 GCA_028646595.1 Phalanger gymnotis | reverse complement strand
CTTACCCAGAGACCATCCAGGCTGTCCTGGGTTGGGGCCCTGCTTCCCTCTGCCACTTCATGGGTTCTGCAGCTCTAGAATTGGTTCAGAGCCATTGTTTTATAGGTTTTTGGAGGAACTTGGCGGGGAGCTCACGCCAGTCGCTGCTTCCCAGCCGCCATCTTGGCTCCGCCCCCCAACTATGCATATTTTTACAAGGTTTATTTTTCTCCTACTGGGAAAGGGAACATGGGAAGGGAATAAAATTAATTTCTGTTCATTTAAGGTTAATTTTTTAAGAAGAAGCTTAAGGCCCTTTACAACCTGGCCCTAACCTACTTTCCTAGACTTGTCTATCTCAAATAATACCCCTACTTGTACCCTGTACTCTAATAAAACCCAACTCTATGATCCTAGTTTGAATTCCCTGAATATTTCCTGTAGTTGCCCATCTCTGTACTTTTGCCCTCGTTAGTTATGCCTAGAAAGCCCTCCTTCATCTCATCCGTCAAAATCATATCTTTTCCATGAAGCTTTCTCTTAAGCAGTCAATTAGAAATTATTTTCCCTCTTAATTTCTATGATACTTTGTAATTATTGTATGTATTATGTACATAAATTTTTATAATTTTTTGCCAAACTGACCTATCTCTCCCTCTAGTAAGTTGCTTGAGAGCAGGATGGTTTTCTTATTCATCTCCATATCTCCCCAAGGGGCCTGGTACAGTGCCTTGCACACAGCAGGCACTCATTATCTGCCAAATAAATAAAAGAAGAGATGGGGGAAGCTAGGTGGCACAGTGAGTAGAGCACTGGCCCAGGAGTCAGGACGTCCTGAGTTCAAATCCAGCCTCAGACATTTGACATACTTACTAGCTGTGTGACCTTGGGCAAGTCACTTAACCCCAATTACCCTGCCTTCACCCCTCCAAAAAAAAAAAAAAGAAGAGTTGGATGATATATGAATGAGTTAGATCTCCCCTACATAGGATCATAGATTTAGCATGAAAAGAGCCTCAGGGGTCATTTACTTTAGACCCTTCCTTTTATAGATGAAGAAGCTGACAGAGAGGTGAAGGAACTTGCCCACAACTACATGGGGCAGAACTAGGATTCCAAGGTCCTTTGTAAATAAGATCACAAGCTTAGCCCATCAAACCACATGTGGAAACCCCTATTGCCCTTTGGCTTTTAAAAATAATAATAGTACCTAGCATTTGCAAGATGCTTTTAAGTTTGTGAAGTACTTAACACACGTTAACACATTTGATTGTTTTTATTCTGTGATCCTTGAAGTTTTCTTTCATGATTGTATCTGTTCTTGCTGTTCTCTTGAGTCTAACTCTTTTTAATACCATTTGGGTTTTCTTGGCAAAGATATTGGAGTGGTTTGCCATTTCCTTCTCCAGCTCATTTACAGATGAGGAAACTGAGGCAAACAGGGCTAAGTGACTTGCCCAGGGTCACACAGCTAGTAAGTGACCAGTTTTGAACTAAGGTCTTCCTGACTCCAGACCTGGTATTCTATCCACTGTGCCACCTAGCTGCCTGCCAGCTGATTGTTTCTAGCCTATAGAATAAAAGAAAATCTTCAATGAAGATCTCCAAAGCTTTTCAATTAATTGAAAAGTTGGTTTGAATAATTCAGATTTTTTTGTATCTATTAGCATATGTAATCATCACTCTGAAACTTTAAATAATACTCACCATCACTATAGAAACGGATGGAGGCTATGTAGGACTGTGGAACATGTATGATTTATGGGTCTCCATGGTTTAAAAAAATCACCACCCAGTAGCCAGTTTTATGGTGATGAGCCCCTCAATTCTCAGCTAAGCTCGTCCTTGCACAGTACACCCAAAGGTCCTGCCAGAATGTATGATACAACCTTCAAGAGTACAAGGTTCTCTCCACAGTACAATGGGGCATTGGTGTCATACTTTTATGCAGCTCAATCATCACTACCATCAATATAATATGGATTGAGCCCCCCGCCTATACCTAGCAGTGTATTGGGTTTGAGAAAAGGTACTTCTTAGACAAGCCCCATATACCTCTTTCCCCAGAACTCTCTGCTTCTCCAGAAAGAACATTTTCTGAGATGTAGTCATGGCTTTTAGGTTCAATTCAAACGGTATTGTAGAATGAGCATGGGATGGGAGTCAAGAAATCTAGGCTTGACCCCATTTGGGTTTTCTTGGCAAAGACACTGGAGTAGTTTGCTATTTCCTTCTCTGGCTCATTTTACAGATGAGGAAACTGGGGTAAACAGGGTTCAGTGACTTGCCCAGGGTCACACAGCTAGTAGGTGTCTGAGGCCAAATTTAAACTCAGGAAGATGAGTCTTCCTGACTCTAGACCTGGCAATCTACCCACCGTGCCACTAATTATGTGACCATGGGCAAGTTGATAGGATCATAGACCTAGAGCTGGAAGAGACTTTATAAGTAATCTATCATTTCTTAGATGAGTAAGTTCAGATCCAGAAACATTAAGTGTCATGTTGCTAATAAGTTATACAGCAAGGACTGCGGCTTGAGTCCTGTGACCTCAAGTCTGACTCTTTTCACTGCACAAGACTCCTCTCTTTTTTAGCTTTGAGCTCCCGCTTATCCCAGCTACAGGGAAAGCTGAGGCTAGAGGATTGCTGGAGCTCAGGAGTTCTGAGCTGCTGTTCAGTAAGCCAAACACAAGTCCATATGAAATGTGATGTTGATAAGATGAGCCACTGGGGAGTGAGGAGGACAGACACTACATTGCCTGAGGGGAAAACCAGCCCAAGCTGGAAAGAGAAAAGATCAAAACCTACCATTCCAATCGCTGTTAGGACAAGGCCTTCGAATAGCCCTTCAAAACTTCCAGTTTGTGCAAGATAGGGGGACCAAGTTTTTATTTTTTTAAATATTTTTAATAGTTTTCATGGCCATACCTTCCCCCTCTACAAAAGAGATCAGATTGGGTAAGCAGCACAGTGTAGAAGAAAAAGCATCACCTCTGGCTTCGGGAAACCTGGTTCAACTCCTAAGTCAGCCTGAGTAACTTTGGGAAAGGCACTTTCTACCAAGTTGGCAAAACTACCAATTAAACTTTGCTATTAAGTGTCACATTCTTCCTATGAATTTCTTTCATTCCATGAACCTCAGTTTCCTCATTTGTAAATGAAGAGGTTGGACTGTAGTCTCTGAGGTCTCTTACAGCCAAGGTCTGTGATCTCCAAGGTCCTTCTAGGTCTGATATTCCATAAATCTATGATTCTCTGAAATAAAATTCTGTGGGTCTTTTGACTTCTATTGCCCTCCCACTGCTGGGCAGCTAGGTGGTGCGGTGGATAGAGCACCAGGCCTGGAGTCAGGAAAACTCATCTTCCTGAATTCAAATCCAGCTTCAGACAATTAGTTGGTCTGTGTTCCTAGACAAGTCACTTAATTCTGTTTGCCTCAGTTTCCTCATCTATAAAATAAACTGGAGAAGGAAAGGGCAAACCACTCCAGTATCTCTGCCAAGAAAACCCCAAATGGGGTCATGAGGAGTTGGATGCAACTCAAAAATGACTGAACCAAAAACCTTCCTCTGCTACAGGTTTAGCTTTCGTGGCAGTGACATTGGGAAAGAAAACAGTTTTCAATTTCTATTACTTCTGGTAGTCAAAGGATGTTTGTTTCCACCATTAAATAAGCCAACTAAAGACGGAAGGTTTTTTTTTTCCCTTGTGCTAAACAAACGGGGTATAAGAGGAAGGGCAAGAAAAACCTTGGGCTCTTACACTATCCATCTTCCAGAAAGAACTTGGAGGTAGAGAGGAGAGGAGAGAGGTAACAAGCCAGATTTTCACAGGAAAGACATAAATTAATTCAAGGTTAAGGAATAAATAGCATCATGCAGGTCAAGCTCTTAACCTTTGAACCAAAGGATTCATTCAAGTTGCTACAATCTTAAAAAAAAAAAAAACTCATACAACACAGCCATATTCAGGATCCATTTATTGAAAATATACGTTTACATTTCAACATATTCAGATTTCTGTTTTCATTTAAGCTGGTGAAATGCCTAGATCTTCACTTGCTGGTTTGTTCGATCTTCTGTTTGGAGGGGATTACCAAATAAATTTTGCAATTAAGTTTTGTATTCTTTTCATTAATTCCATTGCTGCACTCTCTCCCCTAGATTAGAACACCAACCAGGCCTGTCTGGACATTCTTGCATGAGGTAGCAAAAGTAAACCATGCATATGTAGATGCAGGCCCAAATGAGTTTTCCATTTCTCTCACTGCTTAAGCTAGTCCTACTATAATGCTAGAATTTCCAAGGTGGGGGGGGAGGAGGAGGTGGGAAACAGCTTTGAGTTAAATGAGGTATTTATTTAGCTGATAATAGTTAACATTTATACAATGCTTTAAGGTTTGCAAAAAATTTTTCCATATATTTTTCTTAGTTAACCTTTACAACAAGCCTGTGAAGTAGATACTTTATAATACCCATACTTCACATTCTCAGAAGGGGCTACTAAAAGCAGCCACGCTGGCAACAGGAATAAATAAGAGTGCGTAGTCTGAGAGTGAGAAAGAAGATGGGGAAAAAAAAAAACTATAAAAATCAGACAAGAATTTTAAAAGCACAGCAATCTGAGACCATTTATTGCTCCTCAATAGGAATAAGGAAAAGGCCTTGGGACATCAAGTCCTTAGTACAATAATTGGTGTTCATAATTATGAACCTGAGCCATCAAGAAACATTGAATTACATTGGGAATATTATTGTTAACAAGACAGGGAAGCACATTATTAATAACAAGAGAAACACAAACCAAAAAAAGTCTAAGGTTTAACCTTACATTCATCAAATTGACAAAGATAACAAAAGATGGGAATAGTCAAAGCTGGAGGGGGTGTGAAAAACTAGGCATGCTAATAAACTGCATTGCCAGAACTGTGACTAGTAATTCTGAGAAGTAAATTGGCATTATACTGAGAAAGGGATTAAAACAAGAGTCCCCAGACTTTTTCAGTTTCTGCACATTTTTTGATTTTCAGTAAACCTTCCAAGCACTCCCTATTTAATATTAAAGGAAATAAATTCTAGAGTAGGCCATGCTTTCAATAGTATAATGTAGTTATTTATCAAGTAATTCCCATAGCCTTGAAAAACTTCTCATATTCAGGTTGGGAAACTGGGCTAAAATGACTATAACCTTTGATGTAGAGATTCTACACCTAGGCATATACCTTAAAGAGGAGAGAAAGAAGAAAGGAAGGGAGGAAGGAAGGAAGGGAGGAAGGAAGGAAGGAAGGAAGGAAGGAAGGAAGGAAGGAAGGAAGGAAGGAAGGAAGGAAGGAAAGAAGGAAGGAAGGAAGGAAGGAGGGAGGGAGGGAGGGAAGGAGGGAAGGGAAGGAGGGAGGGAAGGAGGGAGGGAGGGAGGGAGGGAAGGAGAAGGAGAGAGGGAAGGAGGGAGAGAGAGGGAGGGAGGAAGGAGGGAAGGAAGAAAGACTCCAGATATAATAGAATATTTACAGGAATACTTTTTCTAGTAGCAGAAAACTAGTACGAAAGTATGTTTGGAACCATTACAATGTTTAGCTATTCTTCAACCAAAGGGCATCCCTTTTGATTAAGGAATGGCTAAACAATTTTTGTATGTAAATATATTGAATATTATTAAGCAATAAGAAATGGTAAATATGATTAATATAGAAAAGCATAGGAAGAAATATAAATTGATGCAAAGTGAAATATGCAGAACTAGGAAAACAATGACAATAAAAACAACAATAAAACAATCAAAATTGAATGCTATGAAATTATAATGACCAAGCTTGGGTCCAAAGAAAAGATCATAGATTCAGAACTGTAAGGTACTTTAGAGGTCAATGAGTCCATCAGCTTCAATTGACAAATGGGAAAACCTATGCTTAGAAAGTTTAAGTGACTTGCCCAGGGTCATATAGCAAGTAAGTATATGAGGCAGGTTTCAAACACAAAGTCCAATAGTCTATCAATTAGACACCCACCTCCCTCCCTTCTTTGTATAAGTAGAAGATGAAGACAAAACACTATAACATTGAACTTGGTGGACACATTGGTGGATTTTGCTGAATTGTTTTTCTTCCTCTTTTTAGCCTTTGTTTTAAAGGATAACTCTCTGGGAAGGTGAGGAAAATGACTGGAAAATATATTTATTTAGTGATGTAAAAATGAAATATTTTAATTTTTTAAAGTTTTAAATGAGATGAGATAGAGCATTGTACATTTTAAGAAGATCTTCATCCAAAAAGGTAAAAAAAAATTAAATAGCTTTCGTGTTCAAGAGAGGAACTTCCAGAAAAACTCATTTATGAAAAGAAAACTCTTAGAAACTCTATTAGAACTCTATTAGAAAAACTCAGTCATCCAGAAATCCTTCTCCACAGGTTCCAAATAGCCAAGATTTTACTCTAAGTAAAATTGTTTCACTTAACTCATCTTCCCCTCTCATACAAATGAATGGCAGTTTTAAATTGTCCATGCAATAAAGTTATCTCATGGCAGTTCTTCCTTTTATGTGTAGACAACAGTTATAATGTGACCAAAGCAAATAATTACCAGCTTAAATATAGAAATTAGGTATTGCTCCTCTACCTACTAGCTTTTTCTATCTCAGTACTCATTGGAGAGAGTTGAGAAAAGCCTTTGAACTTAAATCTGTGTCAAGGCAAGTCAATAGGCATTTATTAAGCATTAATATGTGCCAAGTACTGTGCTAAATTCTAGGAATGTTCAAAGAAAGGCAAAATCAGTCCCTTTTCTCAAGGAGCTCAAAATCTAAAACAAGATAAATATAGATATAAATATAGGCTAAACTGGAACTAATCTCAGAGAGGAGACTGAGCAAGCACAGTCAGGTAAGGAAGAATCAGGAGAGGGCTGTGTTACAAAGGCCTAGAGAGATGAGAGTATGAAGGAGAAAAGGATGATCTATAGTCTGAGAGGGTGCAGAGAAATAAAAAAAGAGGAAGATTGGGGGAAAAGGCATTAGATTTGACAATTAGATCATTGGTAACTTTAAAAAGCATAGTTTCAGATGAAGGATGTGGTCAGAAGACAAAGTGCAGAGAATTAAAAAGAGAGCAAGAGGAAAGGAAGTGGAGGCACTGATTATAGACTGTCTTCTTAAGTTTAGACACAAATGAAGGAGATATTGAATGACAGTTATCAGGGATAGACAGATTAAGTAAGGATTTTTTTGAGAATGAGAGAGATGTGTGTTTGTAGACAGTAGGGAAGCAGCTAGAACACAGGAAGAGACTGAAGGTAAATGAGAAAGTGGGAATGATAGAAGGCACAATCTGTTAGAGAAGACAGGATAGAATGAGATCATTTGTACACATAGAGGGGTTTGCCTGGGCAAAGCTACCTTTTCATGTGAGATAGGAGTAAAGAAGGCATTGGTGAAAGAAGGTATCTGAGTGATGTGAGATGAGAAGGGTAGAACAAGGAGCTTTCAATGAATGACCTCAATTTTTTTTCAGTGAAGTATGAGGCAAAGTTCTCAACTGGAAGGGTGAGAAAAAGAGAGCTATGAGAATTTTGAGGAGGGATCAAGAAGTTTGGAAAAGCCACTGTAGTAAATTGATTAGGAAAGCATAAAAGGAATGGTTTGCCATAATTAGGGCCCAACTGAGATTATGGAACATATATCTGTAATGAACCCAGTCAAAAGGATTTCATGATCACCAGACCTGTTCAGCAGCACATGAATGAGAGGGAAGTCAGCAGATGGTGAGAGTAATCCATGGCTGAGGCTTGGCAAAACAAGATAAGATATAGAAAAAAGGAACAAGAGACTAGAGAGAAGAGGATGATGTAGAGTTGAACTGATTCACCAAGATGTCAAGATGGGGAAGGTAGTGAGGGTAACCAGTGCAAGGGTGATAGCCTGGGAAAGAACTGAAGGGTGGAAGGTTTGGAGTTCATAGTAAGGACAAAATATAGGGTTAGGGGTTGCAAGATAGAGGGAAAGATAGAATTATAAAAGTTCTTTTTTTATCAGATAAAGGAATATCAAAGTTCATAAACATGGAAGTAACTTGTAGGAGATGGCAAAATCAAGGATGTGACCATCTCTGTGTGTAGTCGAAGTGGGGTAGAAGAGTAGGTCATAAGCCATGAGTAAACTAAGAAACTGAGAGGAACTTTGAGTATCAATGTGTTGAAGTCCCCTAATATGAAAATTTGGTGTAGCAAGAAAGACTGTTAACCAGGGACTGAACTCATTGAGAATGGGAGAAGAGTATCCTAGAGCTCAGTAAATAAGCTACCAGAATCCTGATTGGGAGATAAATATGGGCTGAATGGACGTGAAAGAAGGAGTTTACTAAGTGATGGTGGAAGAGTCTGGGAGTTACCATGAGGCACAAGGAGTATTTCAACTCCTCAGATTCCACAAGTGAAGCAAGGTGTTGAGGTTTCATGGTATACTGTGGCAGCACTGTCTCAAAGAATTCAGTCAGACCACCTCTAAACCAAGTATAGGCATTTATTGAGGATTGACACCCCTCAGCAGTGGGATAGATTCCAAGAGGAAGCAGCAACTTCAGAGAAAGCAAGATAGATTTCTATAGGGTAAAGATGCAATTACATAATAGA
The DNA here is from genome assembly GCA_028646595.1 of Phalanger gymnotis. Classification (NCBI taxonomy): domain Eukaryota; kingdom Metazoa; phylum Chordata; class Mammalia; order Diprotodontia; family Phalangeridae; genus Phalanger; species Phalanger gymnotis. The sequence continues at coordinate 194,486,764 of CM053622.1, read as the reverse complement.
AATTATGAATATTAGAAAGGCAGGAGGGGTTTGAACACAAGAAAGGGAAGCACAACTGGGCTCCTGCTATGTGCATGACTGTAGTGAGAGTCCACTGCTGTGAGATCTCAGATCTGCTGAAGCATTTATAATCACTCTACTAGGAAGCCTTCGAGAACAAACCCTTTTGGTGTGATCCTCTGGAACCAGGCAACCATCCAATCAAAGCCAAAGTAATGAAGGAAGCGAGAATGCAGAAAGGTTATGTGACTTCAACTTCCTTATCAGTAAAATGAAGATACTGTCCTCAACTATCATTCATTGAAAGGATCATGAGCTTGAACTTGAAGTTGCAAGTTAATTGTCCATTTCCAGTTTCTCCTGGCCCACCTTGGATCAGAGATTAATTCAGTCCTTTGCTTTCCTTATTTAATGCAATACCATTAATCTGCAAAATGGTCTCAATACATCTTCTTGTATTCTCAAGTGAGAATGACTCTCCCAGGTGACACTGCCATAGTTAATTATGTCTAGAGCACTTTAACCTTCCTGCCCTGAGAACTGCTAGGCTTAAATACACAGCAAAGTGATTAAAGCCTGGGAGTGAACGTGGAATGTGTGTTTTTCCAAGAGTAGTTCGTAGTTTGCTGAGTGGTGGCAGAGGTTTTAAGGACAGAAGACTAATTAGTACAAATCCTGCAACAAGCACGAAATGCCAAGAAGGGATTGTGATCTGACCCTAAAACTACATTCGCTACGCATACATACCCCGCCACGATCCCCTCTGACGCGAAAGGCACATAGCAGACTCCAGGACCCTGGAGAGAAGGGAGCTGACCGGGTGAAAAGTAAGCATTTCGTTGGGACACGCACAAATTTGCTCCAAAAAACGAGCTCCTCCTTCATTATTTAGGTTTTGTCTTTGACTCTCCAGAGACTCAGAAACAACACTTAATACATGCTTGTTCAATGAATGAACCAATTAAGTGATCGATCAGAAAGTTCGCTTTCGCAGCCCTAGGGACAAGCCCGCGTGAGACCGAGGAACCAGGGACCGCGTTTTCCTCTCTCCTCGCAGGCTCCCCGCACTGTTACCTTTCCCCAGGCCCTGGTGTCCTCAACCTTGGCTGGGTCACAGGTCTAGAGGGCCGTGGCGGGGCGTGGCCAGGACTGGGTTTGGGGCGTGGACCAGCGGCCCGAGGATTAAGAAGGGGCAGGAGGGGGGGGGGGGGCCGAAGGTGGCTTGCGGTCAGTTGCGCCACCCGCCCACTCTTCCCTGGAGCTCCACAACGAAGGTCACCACGCTATGGACACCGCCAGGGATTATGCCGGAACCCTGATAAGGTTGGTTCGCGGCGCTTCCCCACGCCACGCGGTGGCTGGAAGGGGATCTTCGGTTCACTCCCACTCCAGCCCCGGTTCGCCCCCAACCTCCTGTTCTCTCCGGGCTCTGCGCTCTTCGAGTCCAGTGCAGATCTGGAGTCTTCCGGTGCATGCCCCAACAGCGTCCCGCCGGCAGCACCCTGCCCAAGTAGGAGCCGAGCCAGGACAGCTACTTGACTAGTTCCCTCCCTTTCTCGCCCCCAGAACGCAGGAAGGCTTTGACTCTTGCCCTGCTAGGTGTTACTTGTCCATTGTTGTTCTATGGGGCTGCCGCCCTCCTGTCTTCCGCCGCTTTGACCTCAATACCTAAAAGGTGACTCAGGCTCCTGTAGGTATGCCTTGCCGGGAAGTGTACGAGCACTCGCACTCCATCCACCTGCTGGTGCTGCTGCCTCACGCAGGGTTCCACTGAACAGCACAGAGGCTTCTCGTTGGTCGCTGCGGCGCCGTCGGTCTGTCTGCACGGTGGGTGGAGAGTGCCTTATTAGAGTCTGCTCTCAAGGTCAAGGTTTCTGGGAATTTGAAAGTGTCAGGGAAGGAGAAAGAGGAAAGGGAGACACGTTTTCCAACTTAGCCTGCTAGAGCTTCCAGGTGCCAGGAATGTAATGGGGATGCGGGTTTTTAGGGGTCCTGGCATTGTGAGTATCTGCGAAGTTGCTGTCTAGAGGATTGCATTTGTATGAGAAAAGTTCCGATTTCTCAAGGGATTTATGTCACCCACTAAGGACAGGCTGCGATAGTGTCCCATCTTCTTGGTGTCGGAAGACTGGTAGGACAGTTGCCCTCCTGAGACTCCCTGGAACCAGGAAGATGCCTCTTCAGAGCTACTTGAGTGAAAATAATTGCTATTTGGAGCCCCATTGGCCCTTAGTGTTTAGCATCAGAAGATGTATCGTGGTTTAGTTTTCCTGGTGGAAATGTTGTCAAATTGGGGTGGGGGGCGGGGAGAAAAGCAGGTGATCGCAGAATCTTAAGAGTTGAAATAGATCTCAGAAACCAGAAGGAGTGTTGTTTCACAGAAACACAGTTTAAAAAATAACAGGGAGTTTAAGAGACCACAGGATTTAGATCTGGAGGGGAATCTTGGCAATCATCTAGCCCAACCTTCTCATTTTCTAGATGAAGAAATGGAGGTCCAGGGACGTTAATTATACGATCCAACATCCTACCCATGTAGGGATCTCCTCTACGGTATCTGTGATAGATGGCCATCCAACTTTGCACATCTACAGTGACACCTACAGCTAGATGGGGCAACGGAGAGAGTTCTGGCCCTGGAGTTAGGAGGATCTGAGTTCTGACACTAGCTGTGTGATCCTGGATAACTTAATTGAGTCGCTTAATCCTGTTTGCCTCAGTTCCTCATCTGTAAAATGAGCCAGATAAGGAAATAGCAAAGCACTCCAGTGTCTCTGCCAAGAAGACCCCAAATAGAGTCAGGGAGAGTCAGACATTGACTGAAATGACTCAACAACCAGCAGTGACATCCATGAACCCTATGATCTTTCTTCAAGCTAATTCTAACTAACTCATGTAAAAGCCACCTAGCCTTCCCTTCAGTATTGCTTTGGGGTCTGCCTGCATTGGAGAAGCTGCCTTTCATCTGTTTTCTTGAAAAGTTTCAGTGATCATATCTTGTCTATGACTGCTTTTGGAGATAATGCCTTTAAAAGGGCTTCAATTCCATGATAATCACTCCTGAGCTATTAGAATATACTTTTAAAGTGGGAAATTTCTCTGAAGTTGTCTTTTTTTCTGATTTGTCTTCTCCCTCTTCCTCCCACCACCATTTTTAGCATTCTGAAATTACTCTCTATTTCATAGTTACTTATCTGTGCAGTTTTCACCCCTCCCCAGCAAAATAGAAGCTCCATGAAGACAAGGACTGTTTCATTTTTGGCTTTATAACCCCATTGTGAAGCATTGTGCTTTGTATTTATAGGCACTTAATAAATACCTATTGAATTCAATTGCCTCATAAAGCATTGAGTTTCCATAACTGAATAACTTTAAGCAGAAAGTAGATGAAAACTTTGAGGATTGTAAGGGATATGATAAATGGGGTCATTGAACTATAAATGGGGTCATTGAAACTCTGAGGTAAGTTAGTTCAGGATAGTAAAACAAACCTTGGATTGGGAATTGTTTAGTTGTTTTTTTCATTTGTGTCTTTGTAACCCCATTTGGGTTTTTCTTGGCAGAGATACTGGAGTGGTTTGCCATTTCCTTCTTGAACTCATTTCTTATAGATGATGAAAATAAGGCAAACAGGGTTATGTGACTTGCCCAGGATCACACAGCTAGTCAGTGTCTGAGGCCAGATTTTAACTCAGGCAGATGAGTCTTCCTGACTCCAAGCCCACTGTACCACCTAGGGGCTTTGAATTGAGAATTAGGAAATCTTTATTTTGCCAAATCTACCAGAAACTGCCACTATCACTAGACTATTAAATAGACTTTAGACTTAATAGACTATTAGTCTATTAAAATCAAACAGAGGTCATGACTAACACAGTCTCAAGTATAATTAGGCAACCTCCTTCAAGACCTTGAGTTATTTTGCCTTCCTAGTAAAATCACCACCCCCTTTTATCTCTCTCTTGGCTACTCTAATACTGCCACAGGATTGCTAGAGGCTCACTCACTCATCTCTTCCTAAGGGCAGAGACCAAATAGATTATTTTCATTGGTGTTCAGTTCTGTCTGACTTTTTGTGACCCCATTTGGGGTTTTCTTGGCAAAGATACTGGAGTGGTTTGCCATTTCCTTCTCCAGCTCATTTTACAGATGAGGAAACTGAGGCAAACAGGGTTAAGGGACTTGCCCAGGGTCACACAGCTAGTGTCTGAGGCCAGATTTGAACTCAAGAAAATGAGTCTTCCTAACTCCAGACCCGGCCCCCCTATCCATTGTGCCACCTAGCTGTCCCTAAACAGGTTCTAGTTGTGACTTTATCTTAAACAAGTTATGTAGCTTGGGAAAAGTTACTTCTCTCTGGGCCTCCATTTACTGGTGTGTAGAATTAGGAGTTGGACTATATGATGCCTAAGTTCCCACCTAGAGCTAATAGCTCAGTCACCATCATCTAGCATTTATTAAGTACCTACAATGCTTTGGGCACTTTCCTAAGTTCTATAAATACAACAATAGGCCCAAAACAGCCCCTGCTGTCAAGGAGCTCACAGCAGAGAGACAGAATGCAAACAACTATGAACAAACAAGACACATAGCAGTTAAATTGAATATAGTCCAGAGAGAAGACACTAAGATTAAGGAGGACTGGGAAAGTTTTCTTGCAGCAGGAAGGACTTCAGCTGAGACTTGAAGGAAGCCCTAGGAGGTAGAGTTGAGGAGGGAGAGTATTCCAGGCATGGAGATCAGCCAGTGAAAACAGTCTGAGTTGGGAGATGGAAGAGTGGGTTTTTTGAGAGACAGAAAGAAGGCCATTATCCCTGGATGTCAGAGTACATTGAGGGGAATGAAGTGTAAGAAGGCTGAATGATTGGAAGGGGTCAGTTATGTCAGTTACGTAGGGTTTTAAGAGCCAAACAGAAGATTTTATATTTGGTCCTAGAGGTAATAATGAGCCAGTGGAGTTTACTGAGTATTTGCGCGAAAGGGGGTTTACATGGTCAAAACTATAGGAAGATTAATTTGACAGCCGAGTGGAAGAAGGACTGGAGTAGAGAGAGACTTGTGGCAGGGAGACCAACCAGCAGACTATTGCACTATTTTTCTAATAATATTTTATTTTCCCCCACTATATGTTAAAACAACTTTTTAACATTTTTTTTAAAAGTTTTGAGTTCCAAATTATATTCCTCTCCCCTTCCCTATCCTTTACTCTCCTGAGAGGGCAAGCAGTCCATATAGATTATTCATGTTCAATCATATTGCAATAGACCAGGCTTTAGATAATGAGGACCTGCAACAGTGTTGGTAGTTATGGCAGAGGAGGGAAGAGGACATGTGGGAGGGATGCTTTTATGGGAGGGACATATGAGAGGGTTCAGTCATTTTCGGTCATGTCTGACTTTGTGACTCCATTTGTGGTTTTCTTGGCAAAGATTCCAGAGTGCTTTGCCATTTCCTTCTCCACCTCATTTTTCACAGATGAGGAAATGGAGGCAAATAGGGTTAATTGAATTGCCCAGGGTCACAGAGCTAGTACATGTCTGAAGCAAGATTTGAACTCAGGAAGATGGGTTTTCCTGGTACTCTATCCATTGTACCACCTAGCTGCACCTTTATGAGATGCTACTAAGTTAGAAAAGACCTATGTTTCTAATCCTGTGATAACTACAAGTAAACACACTATTGCTTGGTGAATCCAAATCATCAGTTGTAGGTCTGAGGAGCTGTTCAAGAAACTCAGAGGTTAAGCTACCAGACCAGGGTTACACAGCTATAAGATTCAGAGACAGGATTTTAATTTAAGTCTTTACCTGCTTCCAAGTCCCACACTCTATTCACTGTACCATACTGCTTCACAGGCAAAACAAGAACTCTAGTACCTACTGTGTTTGTTTCACAGAGCTGGTGTGATATATAAATGTCAGTTACAGGTACTCCTCCACCAATTAGCTATTTAATAGGCAATGAAAAGATTTAAGTACCAAAGGATTTCAAAGCAATCCTTCACGTGGGAATGAGTAGAATTCATGTCACTTATCAAGACGTCCTGGTTTCCACACTTCAGTACACATTTATTAGGCCCCTACTGCATGCAAAGCACTCTACCAGGCACTGGGGATACAAAGAGAGGAATGAAACAGCTTCTGCCCTCAAGAAGGTATAGTCTCCTGATCCAAGATTTATCAGATTTCTCTTCTTGTAGAAAGCTAAAGGAAAGAAGGGAGGTATTGAATTTACTCTGGATTTCCTAGCCAAGATTCACATTTCCACAGACCATCCTAAAGACTGGACACTTGTGTTTAAGGAGACGTATATTAAAACGTTACACATTTGTAGATATATGCTGGTTCTTTATATGTGGGATATGTGTAGGGAACAATAACAGAACCTCCTAATGTAAGTTGAAGACTAAATTAAAGCTTCAGAAAGCAGTCTTGCTTTTGACCATTTAAAATTAAACTAAAAAGGTTAAAAATGTTAGTTCCTAAGCTAAGTGGAGCCTGATAGTGAAGGATAAGAAATGTGCTGTACATTGGTTGGCTTGATTGAATAAGCCTTATTATAGAAAAGCTTAAGGAAGTTTCTGAAATTCCAAGAAGACTTAGGTATTCCTGCTGAGCTTGGTATACCCTAAGGAATGAGTTAATACCAGGTTATTACAGCCAAACTATAGCTATGATTATTGGAAAGTTACCCTCCAACCTTCGCCAATCTGCATCTGGAAGCAAACAATTTCCTGATGACTTCTTAGAAGGGGAGACAAAGCATTTCATTCTTATAGATAGAAATAGCAAAACTAAAGATCCATTGTACATAGCTGCAGTGGAAAGTTAAATTTGAATAGGTGTTCAATGTGGTGTCCTTGATAGTCACTTTATCAATTACCAGCATGACTTAGAACCTCAGTCACTTATCTTAAAATTTGCTTAGTAAGGAACTCACGTGTTTTAATGTTTACACATATATGTGTAAATAATGTATTATATATGCACATTTAGTTATGTACATATAATTTATGTGTATATATATGCGCATTTATGCTTATATAGAGAGCGAAAATGTATAGATAGATATCTAGGGATAGCTATATATCTATAGATGGATGGCTAGATAAATACATATGCGTCTAGGTAGCACAGTAGAGTGCTAGCTCTGGAGTCATGACTCTCATCTTTCTGAGTTCAAATCTGGTTTCAGATACTTACTAGCTGTGTAACTCTGAGCAAGTTACTTAACCCTGTTTGCCTCAGTTTCCTCATCTGTAAAATGAGCTGGAGAAGAAGATGGCAAACCACTCCAGTATCTTTGCCAAGAAAGTCTCCAATGGGATCATGAAGAGGCAGACATGATTGAAATGACACAATATATTTGTATACAAATGTATAAAAATATTTTATATGTTACATATATTTACATATATAATTTGCATAGATGAATTCAGTCATTTTTTCTTTATATTGACATTTATAACCATTAATAATGATATATTTACATATTATTAAATCATATAAATGTATTAACATATAAGTGTATTAATATATAACATAATTATATTAAATTTAATAATCAGAATTAATTAATTTCATAGGATCACATGGTCATAGATTTAGAGCTGGAAAGGAGCTTGAAAGGTTTTGCACCACAGTTTATTAATTTTTGAGGTCAACTTAGGCTTTTCCCTCCCCTTTGTCTCCCTAATCCAATTAGTTGCCAAGGTTTATTGAATCTACCTCTCTAATTTATCTCATTTCTGTCCCCTTTGCTCTACTGACAGGACCAATGCTGTTTCAGGCCCTTACTACCTCTCACCTAGACTATTATAATAGCTTACTGATTGGCTGCCCTGCTTCCAGTCTGGAACTCCTTCAATCTATTTAAAAACATAGACCTGACTCTTATTTCCCTACTCAAAAACCTCCCTATTGCCTCGAGGGCAAATCAATCAATTAACAAATATTAGGCACCTATAAATCCCAGATACTAGCTATGTGTAGTCAAGGATACAGACAAAAAAAGAAGCAGTCCCTGCCTCAAGGAGCTTAACAGGGAAAACTCCATGGATAAATAAGTATACACAAGATACATACAGAATAAATACAAGGTAATTTAGTTGGGGCAAGTACTAGAAACTGGGGGCAGGTATCAGGAAAAGCCTCTTGTAGGAGGTGGTGATAGGGCTGGACATTGAAGGAAGTTAAGGATTCTAAGAGCCAGAGGTGAGGAAGGAATATGTAGTAGGTGTGACAGGAAAGCCTGTGCCAAGCCACAAACACTGCAGATGGAACAGCACACAGGCCAATTTGTCAGGACAATAGAATACGGAAAGCATCGTTGTGTGTAATAGATCTGGAAAGAGGCCAGAGCCAAGTTGTGCAGAGCTTTAAATGCCAAAGCAAACAGTTTGTATTCAATCCTAATGGTGAGAGGGAGCTACTGGAGTTCATTGGAGAGTGTGACATAGTTACATGTATATTAGTAATGTCACTTTGCCAGCTGTGTTCAAGAGATGGATTAAGAGGCAGAGCAAGCAATAAGAAGGCTATTTCAACAGTCCAAGTGAGAGTTGATGAGGCTCTGAACCTGAGTGGTGGCCATATGAGGAGAGACAGGGAGACAAGGAAAAAGACAAAGAGAATGAGAATGCATTATGGAGGCTGAATTGATAAAACCTAGCAACTGAGTTGAATATGTAGTATGAGAGAGAGTGAGAAGTATCAGTTGTTAACTTTGATGACTGGAAGTATGATGCTCCCTTGACAGAAACAGTAAAATTCAGTAGAGAGGTGGGTTTTAAGAGGAAAGATACTGAATTGTGTTTGGGATGTGTTGAGCTTGAGATGCCTATTTCAGATTTTTTTTTCATTTCAAAATGTCCAATAAGCAGGATTGGAACAGAGGAGCTAGAGGCCTGGGCTTAATATAGAGATCTGGGAGGCATATTTGTAGCGGTTATTGAACTTGTAGAGTGGGTAAGGTCATACAAAGAGTGTAGCCTGAGGAGAGAAGCCAGTCCCAGCGCAAAAACTTGGGGTATACCCACAAGTAGGGGCCAGGATTAGAATGATGATCTAACAAAAATTCAGTTGAGACAGAGTAGCCAGACAGGTACAAGGAGAACCAAGAGAAAAATGTTAACGAAAATCCCGAGAGAATAGAGAATATGCAGGAGGAGAGGCCAAGTGTGACAGAGTTCAAGAAGAATGAGGATTAAGACATAAAACCAGGGCTTGGAATTCGATATTCCGGAGGTCAATGGAGCTAGGATTAAAACCAAGAATCACCTACCCAGCAAAACTGAGTATCATGCTCCAAGGCAAAATATGGATTTTCAATAAAATAGAGGACTTTCAAGTTTTCTCAGTTAAA
>CM053622.1:194446748-194476901 GCA_028646595.1 Phalanger gymnotis | reverse complement strand
AGAGTGTACACCATCTTGGGGGGGGGGAGGAAATGGGGAGAAAATTTGTAATTCAAACGCCTGTGAAAATCAATGCTGAAAACCAAACATATTAAAAATAAATTAAAAAAAAAAGACATAAAACCAAAAACTCATTATTCTGGCATATAAGGCCTTCTGCTGCCTGACTCTAGTCTCTTTCCAACTTTGTTTCATATTGCTCACTTACGTACACTCTGTACTCCTGACTGAGAACCTGGATGACTAGCTGCTTCTAGAACTCAACTCTATTTCCTGCCTCAGTAGAACCATCCCCTATGCCTGGAATGTATACCTTCCTCACATACTCTGCAACTCTCCTCTTTCAAAGATCAAATTTCCATTTCTCTCTCTTATTCTTTCTCTGAGCATTTCCCTATTCCTTCAGTTGTTTGAGCTCACAAACTTTTATTTACTTATTTAGTTTTTATTTACTTTTTTACTTTTATTTACTTATCTTTTTATTTACTTTTAAAAAATTTACTTTTATTTACTTATCTCTGAACTATTGTATCTCCCTCCACCACTAGAATATAACTTCCCCGAGAGGAGGCACTTCGTCTGCTGCATCTTTCCCAGGATCTAACACAGTACCCTCCTTAAAACAGGGGTTTAATAACTGTTTATTGGACTAAACTAATACATGAATAAGTCAACTGGGAAAAGATTCAAGGTTTACATAGGATGTTCTCAAGGAGCTAACATTCTAGTTGGAGGATAAGCTAGATAACTATAAACATACAATATCCCTGTGCTAAGTGCACTAAACAGGTACAAAGCCCCTAGCTATGTGTGATCTCGGTTGGGAGAGGACTATTACTGACAAGAAGGAAGAAGCCTAGATGGTGAAGATTGTATTTGAGTTTAACTTTGAACAACTAAGATAAGTAGGAATTCAGCAGGCAAGTGAAGCATCCCAGGTTCAAGGGGCCAGTGTGAGCAAGGAGCGGGTGGCAGAAGAGGCCAGGACTTGTTCAGGGGATAGAGTACCTTCATTTGGCTGGAAGGCAGAGGGTGTGAAAGGGAGGAGCAGGAGCAGGGAGGGTGGTGCCAGATTTTGAAAGAGCCTGAATGCCAGGCAGAAGAGTTTGACCTTTATCCTGGAGGCAATAGGGAGCCACTTCATATTTTTAAGGGTCAGAAGACATGGCCAGATCTAGAAATGGAGATCAATTAGTCCAGCAGTTGGATGAAGAGTTTTTTAGAAGTGAGAAAGGGAAAGAAAGACACGTTAGACTCTTGTCATATTCTATTTAGAGGATAAATGGTGCTCTACTAGGGTGGTTGCAGTCAGATTAAAAGAGTCAGACAGGATAGGGTTCAAGACTTGACCCGTAATTTCATTTCTATAGAGAATCTTCTCCACCAGTAGGAGCTGGCACCTTCTCTCCAGCTTCTAGTCTTAAGGAGCTGCCTAGAACGCAAAGAGATTAATTAATTTGGCCAGGGTCGCACAGAGAAGATGGATCAGATGCAAGAAAAATAGTTTTATCAGGAATAAAGAGAACTCACATTTACATAGCTCTTTAAGGTTCATGAACTACTTTTCCCCCCAATCCTGTAATATAGAAAGTGTTATCCCCATTTTCTAGATTAGGAACTTAAAACCCTGAGAAGAAAATGTGTGCCCACTGTCTCATAGCTTTTAAGTGTCAGAGCTGGAACTTCAACCCAGGCCTTTTGACTGCAGGTTATTACTACTGTACCATGCTTCTCCTGGGTAGAGGAGGTGATGGAGAAGGCAGACTCAAAGTCCAAAGCTAAAAAAAACCAAAGCACCCATAGAAGACAAAAGAAAGAAACAGGCATTTATTAAGCACCTACTATGTGCCAGACACTGTGCTTTATGCTTTACAACACCCCTGGGAGATAGGGACCATTATTATCCCAATTTTACAGTTGAGAAATTATTAGCAGAGGTTGAATGACTTGGTCAGGATCACAAAGCTAGTGAGTGTCTGAAGTTGAATTTGAACTTGGGTCTTCCTGATTCCTATCCTATACCATCTATCTAGCTGTCTCAAAGTATGAAGCCATTGGCATGTTAGAAACATTGATACAAGAGTACATACACTACATGCACTAGGGCCATCTCCAGTCTCCCTGATCTACATCTTACCCCTGGACCCAGATGGCTCTGGAAGGGAAAGTAAGTCTAGTGACCTTGCGCAGTCCTCCCTTACTTAAATTCAATTCACTTGCAAATCATGGCATCATCTTCCTGATATCATGGTCCTCTTTAAGAACACAAGACAAACAAGGTTAAGTGACTAGATGAGCTCCAAAAACCCTTCCAGCCCTAAATCTATGATTTTATGATTACTTACACATTCAGATTGTCATTAAAACTATTGCCAAAAGGTTATGATAAGATTTTTTTTTCATAAGTAGACTCAGTAAGTTTCTTGATTATCTTTCTGAAATTAGTAGGCTCCTCCTCTGTCCAGTTAGAGAGAGATAAAAGAAAAACAGTAATATGACTAAGATTTAGTTCCTGACCTTTCATCTGTATCAACCAAAGTCATTTCATGTTCTCACAGTCATACAATTCTGATGTCACATACTACTGAAATGAAGGTAACAAGGAAAGTGCTGTACAGCAGTGTGCATTCTGCTTTTTGTTTAAGATGGTGGTTGAGTAGAGCATGAGTTACCCATTTATGAGCTCTTTCATTTAGAATAATGACCTTGGTTCACTAAATCATAGTGTTTGGAACTTAAGTACAGGAATAGGGGAAACTGAAGAAGGTATTGGTTAACACAACTACTAATTTTTTTTTTAAAAAAACAAACATTTTGCACTGGATATCCAGAGGACCATTAGTGGGGATTAGTCATTTCTCCTGTTAGTAAGGTAAGCAACAGAACACATGATGCCTTCGAAGTTCACTAGTTAGTTTGCTACTTGAGGTCAGGATCCATGTCTTTGATTTCCTGAAAATCTAGCACCATATCTTGCATTAAAGTTCTGCACAATCTAGACCAGGAGTGAGGAACCTGCGGCCTCAAGGCCACATGTGGCCCTCAAGGTCCTCAAGTGTGGCCTTTACTGAATCCAAAGGGCCTCACTCGAGGACCTCAAAAGCCACATGTGACCTCGAGGACACAAGTTCCCCACCCCTGAAGACCCTTCTCACACAACCCTCTCTACTCCTCTCACACACAGTTTAGTCCTATTGGCCTACTTCCTGTTCTGTACATGCAAGTTCCATCTCCCTTCTCTATCCTTTTCCACTGGCTGCCCAGCATGTCTGGAATTCACTTTCTCCTTATCTCTGACTCTCAGAATCTCTGGTTTCCTTCAGGTCTAGACTGAAGTACTACCTTCTATATGAACCCTTTCCTGATTTTACTTCTTCCTCTCCCCCAATCGCAGCTGCTGGTAACCTCCCATCCAAAACTAGCTTTTATTCACTTTGTACATATTATATATATACATACATACACATGTACATATATATGTGTGTACATACATACATATATATGTACATGCCATCCACCCTTTAGAATGCAAGCTCCTTGAGATCAAAGACTGTTTTACTTTTGTCATTGTATCCCCAGTGTTTAGCAATACCTGGTACCTAGTAGTAGGTACTTAATAAATGGTTTTTTAAAATTGATTCGTGGTAGGTACCCAAATATTTGAGTAATAAATGAAAGAAGTATGACATTAGAAAGCTAGCTACTATCTCCTTAAATTGAGGCTGGGCATCCCAATTCTTCTACAGGTTACCTTCTAATCTCACATAGTACCTGAGGCATAGAAAGATTTGTTTGCTTTAATATTGGTACCTTATCTAACCATTGTCAATCCCAATATCTGATGGATATGAAACCAGAGTTCTTCTACCTACTCTGTATCACACCAGTGACGTAACCTAGTTTCTATCCTTGTGGCTTTCTTTTCCTTGTCAGAGGTAAGAAAATATTTCTTGTCTTCTTTCTCAATTAATAAGTACCATGAGTAAGAATAAACACACTGTTTAGTGTGTGGAAACTGGATTTGTTGAGCAAGAGCTAAAGATTGCCATTGCCAAAGAAATTAAATCTGATGTTCCTGAAAAACATAACACCTTGTCAATTCAGGCAGGAAAGAGTAAAATTACATTCCTGGAGACTGAGGGAAGGAAGTCAGTCAATGAATCATTTTGGCTTCATATAGACAATGGAAGTGTTTGATGAACTCATTTTTTGCCTTTTGAAAGAATATTTCAAACTTGGGGACCATCACTGCACAAGCATTTATGGTAATGAACTAAGTAAAAAAATAGTAAAGAGAAAAAGCCAGAACGGAACAAGTAGAATAACAGATCGGGTTTCCCAGAACTCCACTGGAAATCTGGAAACAAGTGAAAAAATCAGTTCCCCACAATGAGGAAAACTGTCACAAAGCCAGCCCACTGTACTTACTCTTAGGAGAAGAACTGAGCTCCTCCTCCAATTTAGAGACTTAAAATTCTGTGTAAAATTAGGCAGTCAGTTATGACCAACAAATACATACTTGCACAGACAGGAGGAAATTGAAGAATTATAACCAGGACAGGCATCTAGGGCCATTTTTTTAATGGAGGCTAGAATCTCCCTAGGTCAGAGGATATTAGCCGGTTTTTTGTTGTTGTTTTTTTTTTTTTGTATGGGCCTCTGGAAGTCTGGTGAAGCCTAGGGAATCCTCAGAAAATAGGGCTTTTTAAAATTATAACTGAAGGAAATGCTACATTGTTGTTAGAGGTTAGTGAAAATAAAGATGTATTTTTTTCTTCATCCAAGTTCACAGACCCTGGGAAATCTATCAACAGATTGCGTGGGGATCCTTAGACCCTAAGTTAAGAAATTCTGACTTAGGAAGGCCTATTCCTTCTGTCCCCACCAAACACAGTAATGTAATATCTCCAACTAAATTATAAACTCCCTGAAAGCAGGAGATAGCCATGTCTTACATTGTTTTAGTATTTTCCACAGAACCCAAAATAAGACTTGATATATATGTGCTCATATTCTTAGCAATTGGCATTGATTAATAATATAACACTTATCATTATTGCTTTCGGTGAGACACCATTATTTCTACTAACTAGGGTAATGTATTGCTATAACAAGAAGAAGCAGATGGAGAAGATAGAAACCTGGACTCTCTTTCACCCCTTCTTTTGTCTCCCTTCCCTCAGCGTCTAAATTGGGGAAGAACTTTGAGAGTCATTGGTCTAGATTCATTTGCAGAAAATAGGAAGTGTCAAGGATATGTAAAGAAATACCTTTACTATACACATGTAGCTCTCACCTTCTTCAGCAGTTTTTCTATCCTAACTTAATATAAGTGATAGATACTCTATGTCAACTTATTTTGAAGGTTACTCAAACAATCAGATTGTTTTGGGAAATAGTCACAGGATGCTAGAACTAGAAGAGACCATCCAACGAATATAAGAGGAGAAAAAGAAATAGAAAGAATCAGAATAGGAAATGAGGTAATAAAACTATTTTTTTTTGTAGACAATATGAAGATATACTTGGAAAAACCCAAAGACTCAACTAAAAAGTTATTTGAAACAATAATTTTAGCAAAGTAGCAGGATATAAAGTTAATCTGTATAAATCATCAACATTTCTATGTATTGCAAACAAAACCCTGCAAGAAGAGATAGTAAGAGATAGCCCATTCAAAATAACCCTAGACAGTATAAAATACCAGAATACACCTGCCAAAACAAACCCAGAAACTATATAAATTAAAATATAAAAAACCTTTTTATACAAATAAAATCAGATTTAAATAATTGGAGAAATATTAATTATTCATGGGGTAGGCAGGGCTAATATAATAAAAATGACAATCTTACCTAAACTAATTTACATATTCAATGCCGTCCCAATTAAATTATGAAAAATTATTTTACTGAGTTAGAAAAAAATAAAATTCATTTGGAAGAACAAAAGGTCAAGACTATCAAAGGAACTCATGAAAAAATGTAAAGGAAGGAGGCTTAGCAGTACCAGATTTTAAACTATATTTTAAGGCAGTAATGATCAAAACTATCTGTTACTGGCTAGGAAAAGAAAGGTAGATCAGTGGAACAGAGTAGATATACAATTTACAGAAGCAAATGACTATAGTAATCATGTGTTTGACAAAAATAAAGTCTTAAGTTTAAGGGATAAAATTTGATTATTTGATAGAGATGGTTGGGAAAGCTGGAACACAGTTTGGCAGAAATTGGGTATAGACCAACATCTTACACCATTTACCAAGATAAGGTCAAAATAGGTACATGACCTGTATTTGAAGAGAGATATTACAAGAAAATGAGAAAAACATGGAACACATTACCTATCAGACTTACGGATAGGGGAACAATTTATGAATAAACAAGAGATAGAAAGCAATGTAAGGTATAAAATGAATAATTTCAATCACATTAAATAAAAAGGTTTTATACAAATAAATGTAGTCAAGGTTAGAAGAAAAGATGTGAGTTTACAGACAATTTCTCACATAAAGGACTCATATCTCAAATATTTAAAGAACTTTGTCAATTCTATGAGAATACGAGTCATTCTGCAATTGATAAATGGTCAAATGATACAAACAAGCAGTTTTCCAATGAAGAAATCAAAATAATTTATAGTCATATAAAATGCTCTAAGTCATTATTGATTAGAGAAATACAAATTAAAACAATCTGGAGATATCATTTTACACCCATGAGACTGGCTAAAATGATGGAAGGGGAAAGCAAAAAATGTTAGAGGGGATATGGAGAAACTGGGACACTAATTCACTGTTGGTAGAACTTTGAACTGATCCAACCATTTTGGAGAGCAATCTGGAATTATGCCCAAAGAGTTATTAAACTGCATATACCCTTTGACTCAGCAATACCATTATTAGGTCTGTTTCCCGAGATGATTAGGGGGAAAAGGAAAGAGCCTAAGTGTTCTAAAGTATTTATCGCAGCTCTCTTTGTGGTGGCAAAGAACTGTAAATTGTGGGGATGCCCATCAACTGGGGAATGGCTGAAGAAGTTGTGGTATATGATCATGATGGAATACTACCTGCTGTAAGAAATTATGAGCTTGATGACCTGAGAAAAATATGAATAGAAATAATGAAGAGTGAAATGAGCAGAACCAAGAGAATGTGGTATACAGTAAGAGCAATATTGTTTTAAGAACAACTTTGAGTGGCCTAATCATTTTGACTATTACAAATACCCAAATTAACTACAAAAGACCTATGAAGGAAGACACTGTCTACATTTAGA
Source organism: Phalanger gymnotis (assembly GCA_028646595.1). NCBI lineage: Eukaryota > Metazoa > Chordata > Mammalia > Diprotodontia > Phalangeridae > Phalanger > Phalanger gymnotis. The sequence continues at coordinate 194,469,624 of CM053622.1, read as the reverse complement.
GAAAGAATTGATAAATATAGTGTGTATAGAATGATTTTACATATACAACATATACACACATATGTATACACACATATTTGTGTCTATTGATAGCCATCTCTAGGGCAGCATGGAGGAAGAAAAAAAGGAAAAGAAAAAGAAAGCCACATGATTATCATATATTTAAAAGAAATAGCAAGATGTACACAGTAGATTCACAGTTTCATATGCAATCATCTTTTTTTCTATCATACCATATTATAAAAATGCTTGTTTTATTTCTTAGGTTCAGAATAAAATATTTTTAAATGAACACAAACTGCCAGTTCAACAACGAACTACCTAGCTCCCTGCATAGACAGAACACTCCCTATGAAATAGCATGGTAAAGTGCTAAATTGTGAGACACAGATGGCAAATCCCAGAAGCTTAGTGATTATTGTAGGTTTAAGGTGTCAGGGAAGTCTTCATGGAGTTAATCCAGATTAATTGTTTTGAGTGTCTAATATTATAGACAAATGGCAGATGACAATATCTTCCTTATTTATCAATACAGACCAATTTAAAATAATTCGAAGGATACCTTTTTTAGATCAGGTTAACAAGACCAGAGGGTGATTTTTGGACAATATTGTATAGAAATTTTTTTAAATGAAAATACTTGTTCCTAGTGTCTTAGGTGCAAAAATTCACTTTAAGTTGTTCCTTTGAGATTAAAAGACTTCTGTAATGGGGTCTGTTGTGAAAGTCAGATTCAAACATTTTTTTTTGTCTCTGCTTCTTAAAATTCTGAGTTTCCTCAGGTCCCTAAGGTACCACTTTCTACATGAAGGCTTTCTTGAGCCTCCCAAAGCTGTTACCATACTGGTACTCTTGAAATTACTTTGTATACCTTAGTATATACTTTGTATTTACATACACGTGTACATATTATACTCCATGAGGAAATATAATTGTGGGCAGGTACTCTTTCAATTTGTATCCCCAGTGCCTTATACAAAATAAGCGTGTAATAAATGTGCATTGAATTGAAAATGAATTGAATTTGGCTTGACTCTTCTGTTTCCAGGCCCTTGACTTTTGTGGGATCGCAAACCAAACGAGTCCTGTTAACTCCCCTCATGCATACATCTAGGCCTTTCCGGGTCTCAAATCATGACCGAAGCAGCCGACGTGGGGTGACGGCCAACACACTGAAGGAACTCATTAGCAAGGTACTGTTCCCAAAGCCCTCATTTAATTAGTTATACTTGGTCAAATTAAAATACATAATACAACTCAATGTCAAATGTCAGAGCCTAAGCAATAAGATTTTTGTATTTCTTTAATGGCTTGCCAACTCTGGAAATAGACTTTCTTTTTTTAGAATAATATGTTTCAGGGAGTAAGAATAATGCTAGTTATGAATCAATGCTAATTTTCAGACTTACCAAGCTAAAATTTAATGGTCAAACACAATCAAAGACCTTTATCTTATTTGTAGATATGGAAAGGTGGAATTTTTTTTTTAAATCTTGGTGTCAACAACAGAGTACAAGTATAGTTATAGAAAGCAGTTTCTAAACCTTAAAGTACTATACAAATTATTTTAGTTGTCAATGATAATAATATGTGAAGAAGGCAACAGAGAAAGATAGGGAATATTGTACGTTAAGGACTTTTGGGAAGCTAAGGAAGAGGCAATGACCCTCTTTACTTTTACTTGAGCCAGGCCCCTTTTTGACCAGCTGAACAGTGCACCATCATATATGTGAAAGCCACTGGAGAAAGAAAATTGGCAGTTTAGGTCTTATATTAGTTTTTCCAAAAATTATAAAATGAAAGACCATAATTTGCCAACATGTTGGAAGTTCTCTGAATTGTAGACCTCAATTATGGATAATTTAGTGGATTTCTTTGAAATCTATTTCCCAAAACACTCTGATTAACATGTTTGAGAAACTTTCAAAGATGAGATACAGTATCTATCATATTAAGTTAGGGTAAAAGAACTACAGAAGACGGTGAAAACTGCATGTGTATAGTAATGGTATTTCTTTAGACATCCTTGACACTTCCTATTTTCTGCAGATGAATCTAGACAGAGACTCTCAAAGTTCTCCCCCAATTTAGTCACTGGGGGAAGGCAAACAAAAGGAGTGAGAGAGGAATCAGCTATATATTTCTTTGAAATCCATTAAATTATGAAAGGGAGAGCCATTTGAGAATTGCTATTTTGTTTCAAGATGGTAGCCTGAAGAATATATTGACATTTATTTTTACATTACAAGATACATTAATATGTATTTTGATACCTTTTAGCAATAGATTTCGAACAAGCAGCAAGGCTCAGTGGAAAAAATGCTGGCCTTGGAATCAGGAGACCTGGATTTAAATTCTATGTTTTAATTTTTGTTAACTATGATCATGGGCAAATCACTTAACTTACAGCATCGATTTTCCCCATGTGTAATATGGAGGTATTCCCTATCTCACAAAGTTGTGAGGAAGGTAATTTTTAAAGCTTAGAGACTTCAGGTACTTTGATGTGATTTTAAGATCTTTCAGAGTTAATTTCCTTCATGATATTATTGTCATAGGTTTGCTATGATAACTAATTGTTTCCCCAGTTTGCTCATTTCCCCACGTATTCGTTCATACAAATCTTCTCATGTTTCTCAGAATCCAGCAGATAGTGGCAGCTTGATGGCGTAGTGCAGAGGGCTAGGCCTGGACTCAAGAGCACCTAAGACCACAGTTAGCCTCAGACGCTTTCTAGCTGGATGACTCTGGGCAAGGCGCTTCCCCTCTGTCTGCCACAATCTCCTCAACTGTAAAATGGGGGTAATGATACTGCCTACCTCCCAGGGCTGTTATGAGGATCAAATGAGACATTATTTGTAAAACACTTAACACTGATAAGGTTTTATTAAATGCCCATTTTTCTTCCTTGCATTATGTTTGTTCTTACTTATGATACAATAATATTTTTTCTTTTATGACACAATAATATTTCATTAATTCATATACCAAAATTTGTTTAGCTATTCTCCAACTGATGGGCATCTGTTTTACTGCCAATTCTTTGCTACTACAAAAAATGTTGCCATAAATACTTGCGTACATGTGGATCCTTTCTCTCTGACTTTGATTTCCTTGGGATATAATTTAATTTGAGAAAGAAAAAAATCAGTTAAAATGGTATACAAATATGCGGTTCCCTGTTCTTGCCATTATCCAAACTTGGTGATATCAATAACCTTTTTTGGGTAGAGTTGAACCAGATTATACTTACTACAAAGCCTATGATACTATTGGTTTTCTGTTCTCACAAATCTAGACCCTGGATGCCCTGGCAATTACTACCGGGCTGATTACTTTAGTGTTGGAAGAAGATGGCACAGTTGTGGATACTGAAGAATTCTTTCAGACCCTAGGAGATAATACACATTTTATGATCTTGGAAAAAGGACAGAAGTGGACATTGGTAAGCAAAAATATTACCCGATTCTTTCCTCACTATAGGTATGCAGAACTTCTGATATTAGAGCTTGTATTTACCTGAGATGTATACCTAAATAGTGTGAGGGCTTTATCCATATTCCCAACATAACTAGTATCCTCAGGAATTAAAATTGCAAGAACTAAGGCAAAGAGGTTGAGGGGCTCGTCTGAATCAGTAAATAGTTATATTCTAGGGCAGTAATTGACAGCATATTGTGTACTTGAGAATGTGGCCTGGTGACAATGATGTCCCTATTCTCAAGGAGATTAATAGGGGAAAACCAGGTCATCCCACAGCTAACATTTATTCAGCAGACATTTACTAACTGTTTACTCTGTGCTGTGGAAAGGTTGGAAAGAAGAAGAAAGAGATACAAAATTTAGAGAACTTACAATCTTGTAGAGGAATAGAACTGATAACAATAATACACAAAATTATACAATAAGTGCATTAGGGAGGTATAAAACAAAGTATCATGAGATCTATGAAGAGGGTACAGGTAGGTGATCAGTAAAGGCTACATGTAAGAGATAGTACTTGAGTTGGACTTCAAAAGATTTAAAAATTTAATAGGAAAAGAAGGGGGGCAGACATTTCAGACACGTAGGGCATTAAGTTATAAGACATCAATTAATCTCTGGAATTATTTCACTCAGCATCTGGCACATTGTTGGTACTTGATTGTGCTACTTGGTTAGAAAATCCATAGAGTTAATTAGGGAGAGACTCCTGGAGGCGATGGGTCACGGAGCTTGCAGTAAGAAGTTATTCTATTCTTCTGAGACTCTCTAAAACAGACCTGCACAATTTGTAAACTTCCAGGCCTCAGCTAGGTTAGACTAGAGACAGAGGATGGTTGGTTGCTGCAGGTCATGTGACAAACAGGAGCGTGCGAAGGGGCAACCCTACATTTTTGGTGGGCCAAAATCTTTTGGTGAGCTGCAAGCTGCAGGCCATATGTTGTGCAGGTCGGTTCGAGAAAGAGATTTTAGTGAGGGAAGAAGTGGTGGTCAAGGAAGAGAGAGGATGTGAAGGAGAAACGATGAGAAGGAAATTTGCTTAGATGGAAAAGAGAAAGCTGAATTATGGAATCCCACTGAACATTAGTGGCATAATGAGTCTGACACAAGGGCTGTAGAAAGTTTTCTTTTAGGAGAGATAACCATAAGCCAGTGAAAGACCAGGTTGAATTCCAGAAGTATTATTCCCCAGATTTCCAGTACTGTTTGAAATAAAAACATGCCAATTCCAAAGTTGAGGGTACTTTTTCATGTTCTTTAAGAGAAAGAATTGTAAGCAGTGATACTGAACTAGAAGTAAGGAGACCTGGGGTCTAGTCCTGCCCCTACTTCTTTGTAGGGGTGTGTCCTTGAACAAGTCACTTAATCTCTTTTAAACTTCCTTTTCTTCATCCCTCCTGTCTACCTAACAGGCAGATGAGGATGTAGGGATTGTCCCAAGACAAAGCAAAACAGCTTTTGGTTTTGTTTTATCATTTTAATTATTATTTTTTATTTTAAATCATATAGATCTCAGGTATCATCTTGGTTTCTTGCCCTTTTCCTTTTTAAGATTTTTTTTTAAGTGCATGTTCAACTCATTTTTTCTTTTTCTTTTATCCTAAGAAAAGCATTCACGAGTTTGCTGTAAGAGTTAATCATAAGGTAGGGATAAGGACTAGACCTGTGATTTCATTGGCATAGAAGACTCCCAGGTAAGGAAGCTCTCTACCAGTGCAGGTTGCAACCTGATCTGCAATTTATTGTCTTAGAGAGTTGCCTAGAGCGCTAAGAAGTTAAGTGATTTGACCAGGATCCCAGAGGCAGAGATTTGGCCAAGATAGGATTTGAACCTAGATCTTTCTAGCACTCCACCTCTAACAATTATCCACTACAGCATGCTTCCTTTCCCCAAAGGTAAATGCATACATATGTACATACTTAGATATATGCCCCATATAAAGAGTTATCTTATATGTTGATAAGTTAGTAGTAGGTTGAAATCAAACAGAGGGAGCCTAGGTGGTCTGGTCCTTTGTTCTCATCACAGAGAACAGTTGTCTTCTTGATCATTCATGTCCAACGATTTGTGAGCCCATCCGAGGTTTTCTTGGCAAAGATACTGGAGTGATTTGCCATTTCCTTCTCCAGTTCATTTTATAGATGAGCAAACTGAGATAAACAGGGTTTAAGTGACTTGCCAGGATCACACAGCTAGTAAGTGTCTAAGGCCAGATTTGAACTCAGGTCTTCCTGACTTTAGGCCCAGTACTCTATCCACTGCTGCCCACCTAGCTGCCCTCTGTATTGTTGACCAAAGTGGCATTGTTTCCTACCTGCAAGTAAGATCTGACAAGAACTTTTTCTGATTAACCTGCTTATACTAACATCTAGGAACTTGACATAGTGAATAGAATACTATTTGAAATCAGGTGATCAAGGTTCAAATCCAGCTTCAGAGAGATAGTTGCTAGCTGTATGATCATGATTTAGTCACTTAATCATTCAAAGCAAGTTTTCTCATCTGGAAAATGGAGATAAGGCTATAATATAACAATTTCATAGGGTTGTTGTGAGGAAAGTGCTTTTGCAAATCTTAAATTAATTCTAAAAGTGGAGGAAAATAAGAAATGGCTATGGTGTGTAAAATAAAAAAGGCACAAATAATTTTTAAATTCTTAAAAAGCTTTATAATTGAGTGATCAAAAAAATCAGCCACTTGTAATATGGAATATGACCACTAGGTGTCATCCTCCACTAAACCATTGAGAAGATCAGCTTGCTGGAGCTAGGTTGAGAAAACATGGTTTGAATACGGCTTTATACATTCTTTATCTCGCGGGATAAATAAGAAATCCATAAGCTCCAAGGTCCTTAGGTTATGGTGAGTCAATGATCTTGGCCCTAGTGTAATTAAATGAGTTCCCTCCTATATTCAATTAGGGCAGCTTCCCTTTCAAAGCAAACATAGTGGTTACTTATATGGACCAGATGGTTTAGGGTTTGGCAGATAGATCTGGAATGATTATGATTTTGCTGCCTCCAGATATGGATCTCTTCTTCTGGGTGTCAGGACACTGCCAAAGAGAGCCCAAGTTTTAGCTGAAAGCCCTCCAATAAGTGCCATCAAACTACGGATCACATCAACTTTGGCCAACCTCCAGTTGTCACTGAGGAGGCCATATGACTGTTTGAGAGGGAATGGCTTATGACCAAAGTCTCTAGCAGACTGCCCATCTGTAATCTGCTGTTCAGGGACTTGAGAAAGAACTTTCTGTGTTTGGGAATGAGAAAATAATAAGAAGACCGGATGGGGTGAAATAAAAACAGTTGGTAATATTTTAAATAATGGAATTCAAATATTTTGGTCTGAAAAGTCTTACTAATGTGGAGTTCTGAAAATACCAGAGCACTTTATAGTGTTCCTTAAATGCCAATTCTCTGCCTCGTGCAGAGAATTTTTTTTTTTTAAAACAAAGTGCTTAGTTTGGCGTGGGGGTGGGGTGGAAGTGTGTGGGCAGGTGGGAACAATAATGCATTTAAAGTCAAAGGACTTGGGCTCAAATTCCAGCTTTGTCACTTCTAACCTGTGTGACCATGGACAAGTCTCTTAAGCTCTCTGGGTCTCCATTTCTTCAAAATACAAAGGAGTTGAACTTGAATGCCCAGGCCCCTTCTAGCTCTAAATTGACAATATGTTTAATCCTCATTCCACCTCAGCTGCTAACAATATGGCATTAACATCTTCTGCCTGGCTGCTCCTCCAAAATGGAAACAATGCTGACTCCCTCTCAATTGAAAATGAATTGTAAAGTGTATTATTGTCAGAGAGTAAGGTCAGAAGAACCAATCAGCTAACTATTTGGTATCTGTTGCAACTTGTTAACCTAAGAGTACATCTCAATACCTTTTATCTCTTCTATCTAGAGTTCATTGAGGCCTCACTCTTGCTTCCCTAAGCTGAGTGCACCACTAAGTTTATACTCTTTGTCTAAATAAAATTCTGGCAGCAGAACCACAATCACAGTGGCACAAATGTTAGACTGAGACACAAATTATTCAAAACTCCGAACCAAATAGCTCTGCTTAAATGATAGGTCTTAGTGTAAGCAGCCACTATGAGCATCAGTATTTTATGCTGGCTTCAATGAAGCCTGAAGCCAGCCTAAAATAAAAGTTACTAAACTCGATGTTTGGTTTCCTTAGGATTTTATTTTTTCTTTTAAAAAAAAATCTTTCCTCAAAACAGGGTCCTAAATATGTTACTCAGAAGCAAAAAAAGTCTGGAATAGCAAGAGTCACTTTTGACTTGTACAAGATGAATCCCAAAGACTTCCTTGGATGCTTAAACGTGAAAGCAACCATGTATGAGATGTATTCTGTGTCCTATGACATCAAATGTACATCTGCCAAAGCTGTGCTGAGGTAAGCTAGTTTTATAGGCTTAAATACTTTTATGCAAGTAGAATGTCTCCATGTATTATCCCAGCAGTAAATGGTATTTCTGTTCCCCTCTTCTCACCCTCCTCAAAGGCAGGGACTCTTTTGCCTTTCTTTGTATCCCCAGCACTTAGCATAGTGCGGGGTACATAGTAGGTGCTTCATAGGTGCTTATTGACTAACTGGTCTGATAAATTAATGCTTATTGATTGTCTGATAACGCTAAATTGGAAGCTTTCTTCTTACAAGGAGTCATTCCTGTTCCTCCTTGATGCTAGGGTCATTCCTCTGCTGGAGACAATTTATCTAATGTATAGCTTATTACTATATATGTTGTCTCCTCGTTAGACTATAAACTTCTTGAGAGCTATTTTTTACCTTTCTTTGTATTGCCAGGGCTTAGCAAAGTGCTTGGCTTAATAAGTAATAAATGAAATATATTGACTAACAGTAAGGTAGCGGAGTTCTCAATCTAACCTCAGAGCTTGTTTGTGTATGACATTAAAACTGCATAATCATTGGCCTTCAACATTATTATCAAATACTGGTGTAGCAGAAGCAGCACTGGGCTCTGGGAGTCAGTGGATTCTGACTTGATTCAATTAGTAGTTAACTATATGTCCTTGGGGAAAGCCGTTTACCCCTCTGAGCTTAGGGATTCTTCATGAGGAAGTAGGATTAAGTGATCCTTGTGGCTCCTATGATTCCAGATGCTGTGATGCTTATGGATTAAGAGGCCTCTGAATATCTGTACTCTGGGCCTCCATCAGAGTTTCCATAGAACATTGGAAGAAGTGATTTCTGAACAAGGAACACAGCCTATGACCATTGGATTCCCTGAAGAGAGTCTCTAGGAAGGCAGCTATGGCAGCAACAGCTCCTAAGGAGTTTATACAAAGATTTGGCAATTCCTATATGACTATTCTGTTGCTCCCTCTAAATCCCCTTTAGGTGGATTTAGGACTGTGACTGCTCTTATTTTCCAAAGAGAGACAGAAACAGAAACGACTTGCCCTTCTGTATTTTTCCCACAACAAATCTTACAGCTGCCTTCTCTGAGTGCAGTAGAGCAGGTCAGGAGGATGGCTTAAGAAAATAATAAGATCCAAATAGGTTTATCAGTTAATCTTGGGATTAAAAAACTTAGTCTGACTTCTGTTGTCCATTTTGTTAAAAATCATTCCTTTTTATATGTAGCTAGTAATGAGGCATAGGCCTCATTAAAAAAAGTACCTTCAAGTTCGAAAAAGATGGCTACCAGAACTTGCTGCAATTTAACTCCCAGCAAGGGTTTCCCTGAAAGACAAACTTAAGGATTTCTACTGATTGGTTCAAATGAACAGGGAGATCACACAATCTTTCTGAGAGGGAACAGCATTCACTGAATAGCCCCAACAGCTAAGAAAGTTATGATGAGAGCAGCCTAGCTTTCTAGTTGTAGGCCACTATTGTGAGCACAAGCCCCTAGGAAAGCTGCACCTGGCAAAGGGCAGTCATTTAGTCTGTGGCATCTCCAGACAGGTTCAGAAAAGCTTCCATCCACAACTCAACACACATAGGAAGTTCATACAATTCCTGGCTGTCTCAGCTGTGATCTTAGCACAAGTTTAGGGAGGAAGGGGGAACTCTTTTTTTTTTTAAACCTTCTTTTTAGCTTTGGATTGAATAGAAACAAAAGTTAAAGCTGTTGTTTCTAATGAACAAGAATTGCTCCTTTTTAGTGAGTTAGAGCACCTGTCCTGGAGTCCGGAGGACCTGAGTTCAAATCCAGCCTCAGATACTTGACACACTAGCTGTGCGACCTTGGGCAAGTCACTTAACCCCAATTGCCCTGCCTCCTTCCCCCCTCCCCAAAAAAAAGAATTACTCCTTTTTAATACTAAAGTCGGTGGTAAGTGGTAGGCAGGATAGTATGACTATTTTTAATCTTGAGAAGCTCTGACTTCTAAGAACTGCCTTGGACTTGATGACCTACCTGATTGCCCTGAATGGAATGAGTTAACTAATGCCTTTATTAGGGCAATGGAATCCTGATTAATTATTCTCCCTTCCATTGGCCATGGCTAACTTCAGTTCAGGCATACACTAATTATTTTCACCGGTTAGACTCATAAGGACTCAATAGTATTCTAGAGTTACTGAAAATTAATGACTCAAGCACTGATTCTATCAGGTACTATTCAGTATTTAAGTTTGGCATCCCACTTAAATCAGGGCTTAGATAAGGAGTGTATCTAAGTATAACTGAGTTAAGTTCAGGAGTGGTATGGAATAGACTTCTAATGTTGGAAACTGTTGCCTCCTCCCACCCCTCAAGTCGCTTTCAGGACAGTGGACCAAGATATGGAAGGAGAAAAGTGATTTTTCTATCCTGATTTAAGATGCTTAGTCAAGCGAGGGATGAGATCTTTGGACCTCTTTTTTTTTTTTTTTGGTTTGTTTTCAACTAATTTCCGCTGTCTTCTAGGCACTTCTTGAGGTTTATGTCCTATGCTGCCCAAGTCACCGGACAATTTCTCATCTACAGTGGAAATTACATGTTACGTGTGCTTAATGAAACTGATGATTCCACTCCTCCTCTGAAGCCAAGAACCAAGGGATGGCTCCAATAGGGGGACAGTGCCTTGCATTAAAGGGATTGTAGCTGGCTGCTTTAGTTTCCTTCCCAAAGTTAACTTTTAAATGACTGGTTTCAGGGATGCTACTTTATATTCTTAGACACATCATTTGCAGATAGTTGGCCTCTATTACTCAATACTAATGATGCAAGTGAAAATTAATTGTGGCCAGCTTTTTGTTTCCTAGGTAATTCTTTTATGCTAATGAGCCTGGAAGAACAGGTATACATAATAGGCCCCAAGGGCCAAAATGGAAAGAGGTATATACTCTGTGGAACACTCAGTCGGGTTCAATAAATACACTACTCAATAAATATGCTTTGGTGGCTTACTCAACACTGTAGGCAAGGCCCTCCATGTATCCATGTGTGTCTCTGAAAGCTAGCTTTCACATGCAATCACATCTCTAGCAAGCAAATGTAGGAAAAGTACTTTTGGGTCTTCAGTCCAGATCACCAATGCCATAAAAGAAATAAAGAACTGGCAAATAGTACTGGTGTCTAATGAGGTTATTTACTGGGCACTGAGAGGCCAAAACATGCAGTATATTCACTTAAATAAGATTGCAGTTGTAGCTTGCCAGTTTCTTGACTTCTTAGAAAAGCTTCACTTTAAGCATGACTTATGGATGGAATTCTCTATGGCCAGTGCTATATATGCCTGTTACTTTCATCATTAAGAAATTCTCCATTTTTAATGCATCCGGGTTTTTCTTAGACTTCACAAAAATAACTGGAGTTATTTTGTTAGGCTTGGGGGAAAGTGAATTTTATATTTTCCAGAATCTCAAGGTTTTGTTTCTTTCATTTTGCCTTCAAAGAGACTTCCTGATGTCAGTTTCTCTGGCTTAGGGTAGAAAAGGAACACTTGTCCAGACCCCATGATGGATTTTGCCTTCTGAGCCCCAGAGGGAATCAAGAACTTCGAATCACTTAGGGCAGGGCTGTCCAACCATAGGTTATCTTAGGGCTGCGTTAAAATAATTATTTGAGGGCTACACCCAGAATAAAAAATACAGTACACTAATAGAAAGTGGAGGAACACATCGTCAATACAACAGGCAAAGCACAAAAGCAAACACAAAACAATAAAGCGACAACACAACAGTATAAAGGTAGGTGCATACTAACTAGTCTTCATCATACAGACAGAACACAACCCGCAGATCGACTAAAAATTCTATGTGATGTGTTCAGTCCATAATACTGCTTAAAAACACCAAAGAAAATTAGTGTCAATGAGATTATTTATTAGTGATGGAATTAAAAAATCTAATACACATTCCATGCAAATTATTTTACTTTCTCCCTCATGAAAATTAAAACCCACAGGCGGGCCGCATAAAATCACACTGCAGGCTGCATGTGGCCCATGGGTTGTATTTTGGACAGCCCTGACTTAGGGAGTACTGTAGGAGTCCTTTGAGGAGACACACTTAGAGTATACAGGAAAAGGCAGAGAAGATGCAGCAGAACAAATCAAGATTTGGGACTCAATGGGGCAAGATGATCAGTAGGGAACTCTAGCCAGGGTGAGATCAGTGGAACCAAATCCAGTGTTTCCTTTCTCCCCTCCCCCCACCCCCACCATTCCCTCAGATCAATTGCTGAGGAAAAAAGATGGCAAGATCTGAAACTGATTGAATCTTTCTTCTTCTTTTCCTTTCCCTTCTACTGGCTGCTAAGAGGTGCCAGGGAGAAAGAGGTTTTGATCCAAGCTGCAACAAGTCCTCCAGCTTGCTATTTGAAAGGCTTTTTGTTTTTTGGGCTGGTTTTTCTATGTTCCCTGATTGTTTCAATAAGTCACATGACTCTTAAGACAGCAAATTTTCAGATCCTTAGAATTCAGGAAAGGGGGAAGGGAGGAATGAAAGGAATAAAGGCCAATCATGGGATAGAGGCTTGAAGAGCAGAGAAAAGACGCCTTTCCCATTCTCCAAATGGTTTGTGTTTTATGTTGTTGTTATTGTTGAGTCCTTTCAGTCATGTCCAACTCTTCATGACCCTATTTTCGGTTTTCTTGGAGTGGTTTGCCATTTCTTTTTCCAGCTCATTCTATAGATGAGAAACTGAGGCAAACTGGGTTAAGTGACTTGCCCACAGTCACACAGTAAGTGCCTGAGACTAGATTTGAACTCATGATTCCAAGACCAGTGCACTATCCACTGTACAATGTAGCTGCCCATTGTTTTATATTAGTTGTTTTATTCAGAGGGAAAGATTGGTGCTGGAGTCTTCCAGATCTGATCTCTAGATCTTTATAGAGCCTGAGGCTGGCTGCAGTTTGCACGCATGTAAAAAGGAGGACCAGTGGGTTACTCACATTTAATTGGAGCAGTTTGATGGCCAAATAAACGTACTACACCCCCTCAGCCAGCTAATTAATTAGTTGATCCATGACAGCTCTCTATAAATAGCAAAGAAATGAGTCAGGTCTGGGTAGTTATACCTCTGGCAGCACCACTAGGTGGCCTCTAGCACCCAATACCCACACCACCCATCACACCAACTTATTTTCCTTTTCTCTTAAACAATCAAGTATTCATTTGGTACCTACTATGTGCTAGACACTGGGCATACAAACACCTGGTGATCCCTATTGAAAGGAGCTAACATTTGAATAAAAGGCCATAAAGAACAGGGACAGTGTTAAAACATTTTTTTCCTCTGCTTTATTAGCATGATGGATAGCTGACTAGGTCTCTAGTAGACTTAGGCTAGAACAATACTTACTCTGAAGACCACGCTCTTGAACCCCCACTGCCCCAACCTTCTGCTGTTCTAGAGTCTTACTTATCACACAGGTCTGAAACTGGTAAAATCTAATAGAAGAAATTACCCTTGGAAGGATATTGTTTCAATTCTTTTGAGGGTGGAAGTGCCTTTGGGGGTATAAAAAGAACAAATAACTCAGAATAATCATTCTGAAAACCATTACACACACACACACACACACACACACACACACACACACACACACCCTAAATGTGATAAGTAATAAGCTTTTTTTTTATACTAAGCCCTTCCCCCTCTTTCTGTCTTCCCTAACTCCCTCTTGAGAAAAAGAGCTTCTCCTTTTAGTGCAAATGGAAAAAAACTCCAGAATTTTTGCCTAAAATCTCTTTAAGCGAGTAGGTCCATTTCAGTAACAGGGCAACCTAGTGGGGAAAGTGCATATGTCTAACTTTTTTTTTCCTTTTATTCTTTCAAAATAAATATGGAATTTTTAAACTTTTTTTTGGCCTGGTTTTCTTTCGAATCCTTCAAACCAGCAGTTGTTCCTTGGGCTTCTTGCTCGTTGTGGGATTGCGTCACTGACCAAGGATTTTGAACACTCCTGGAAAGAGTCAGGCTGCCTGGTTTCCAAAAAAGGAATTCTCACTGTAGGCCTGGTTCCTGTTGACTCAGCCTGTGCTGTCACTCTTTAGGCAGCACTGCCCTGCTCTGGCCCAACCCTCTTGCCTTGAATAACTTGGATTACAAAAGAAACAAGTGTTCATTTGCCTATTCCTTCCAGGGCTCTTCTGATCTTTCTGTGATTTCATATTCCCTCCTTCACTCTTCAGAAAAACCCTGCTGTTGTGGATGAGGTGGGAGGGCAGGAGTGAGAGAGGGAAGTATCTTATTTTACACTAAAATAGGGTTAAGGTTCCATCTTTTCTATCCTAAAAGTAGGAGGTGGGTAAGGTAGAAGTTGTCCCCTTTGTAGGGGATTAAATTACAAAAGAGAGATAAAGCAAGCCAGGCTCTTGTGACTTACAGGAAGGGTGATTTTTCCATACATTTTTATAGTCCTCTTTTTCCAAGGATATTATCTCCCCATTTTACAGTGTTTTACAAAGTGTTTCTCCCCTTGTCCCATAGCAGTCCTTTGAGGTAGGTAGTATTATGGATAATTATCCTCAAGTTTCAAATTAAGAAACAAATTTAGAAGAAGAAAGGAACATGCCCAAAGACACATGACTAATTTGATGGCCACGCTAGGATTTGAGCACAGGTTTCCCGGCTCCAAGTCCAGTGTTCTTCCTATGACATTGTACCATGTGCCTCTTTCTTGATTTAAATTCTGTAATCCTAATTATCTAGGGCTAGAAAGACCATATTATGACATCGTGGAGGGACTGATTCTGCCTCAGAGGCTTACTAGCTGAGTGACCCCAGTATGACTCTTAACTTTTTCAGACTCTTATTTCCTCATCTGTAAAATGGGATAATAATACCCCCCCACCTCACTGGGTTGTTGTGAGGAAGAGACAATCCATATAAAATGTTGCATAAATATTAGCTGTTATTATAAAGAAGCCATCATTATAAGTGACTAAATCAGTTAGCTAACCCAAGATCATTAGTATCACTAAGGTAGCCCCAGCATAGCAGAGAGGTCAGTGAAAAAAAAATGATTAGCAAAAGATTTAGAGGAATCTTTCTGAGGGGGTATTAAAACAAACTACCTCCAGAAAGGTGTCAAGCAAGTATCCTTTGTCCATTGTTGTTCAGGCATTTTTCAGTCATGTCTGACTCTGTGACACCATTTGGGGTTTTCTTGGCAAAGATCCTGGAGTTTTTTGCCATTTCTTTCTCCAGCTCATTTTTTTTACAGATGAGGAAACTGAGGCAAACAGAGGTAGGTGACTCACCAAGGGTCACACAACTAGTAAGCTTCTGAGGCCAGAGTTGAACACAGGTCTTCCCGACTCCAGGCCCAGCACTCCAGCTGCCCCACTCCTCTATATTTGAGGAAGTTTTTAATAGAAGAGTCAACTGCTCTAGGCCTCAGTTTCCTCATCTGTAAAACTGGGGATGATATTTTACAATCTACCTCCAAAGGATTGTTGAGAAGACAATGTTTGTTAACCTTTAGAGTGCTCTCAAAATGCAAGCTATTGTTTTTCTATTGTGTTCGAAAGTCACATTTCACAATTTAGGATCCCAGTTCTAACTTCTGTAGCTCTGGTGCTCCAGCCAATCAGTCATGACTCAGGCCTTTTTGAAGATGGCCCCACTTCTGGCTATGCAGCCAATTGAAAAAAAAAAAAGACTTCTAACCAGAACCAGTGACCAAATGTCTCTACTGTCCGTGTACCATCATTTCTCCAAGGCAAAGGCACTTCCATTACCCATCTTCACAACTCTCCTGGAAGCAGGCTCCTTAGCTTTTTTGTGTGCAGAATTTGGGGCAGTTAGGTGGTGAAGAGAATAGAGTGCTGGGCCTGAAGTCAGGAAGATGAATCTTCCTGAGTTCAAATCTAGCTGTGTGACCCTAGCAAGTCACTTAATTTGCTTGCCTCAGTTTCCTCATCTGTGAAATGTTCTGGAGAAAGAAATGGCAAACCGCTCCAGTGTCTTTGCCAAGAAAACCCCAAACAGGGTCACAAAGAGTTGAGTATGACTAAACTTGTGGGGGATTGCCTCACCTGATCATGCTGATGAACCCTGGCCATGTGCCAGTCCCCCATACCTATAATACTCATGTTTTGAGGTTTTGATGTTGTTTTTTTTTTTAAAGAACATGTTACATCGATCTTTCAATCTCCTGCATGAAAACTCCACATGAAACTGAGTGGGATCTTCTGTGATAACATGATGTTGGGGATGAGGGTTTCACATGGAACTTGGATATTTCACATGGACACTCACAATAAAGGCTGTTTGAAACATTTTTTCTTGTTCATTACCACACTTATTGTTGATCAGTATCTTTGGATAAAGTCAGACTTGTTCTGTTCCCTTAAAAATTAAAATTAAAAACCCAAGCTTCTCACTCTTTCCCCATCGCATGACTTCTGTATCATTTTATAAATTGGCAAAGAGTTCTTGTATAAAATACCACTTTGCTACTTTCCCTTTTTAGAAGTGGAATTCATCTGTCATCGTGAGGGACTGTTTAACAGGTTTTTATTGGCCTGGCCTCACTGTACTGGAGAAACTGATGTTCCTTTAGCAAGTCTGAATGCCTTCATCCTCTTCTAGATCTGTGGACTAGGAGTGGAATGAACCAGAGAACTTACTCATCTGCTCCCACCTGTCTCAGTTGCTGTAACTACTAAGACCAATTGTTGACATTCCTTTTGTTAGCTACATCCCTCTCCCCACTCTCTAACCATGCCTATATAAATAAAAAGAAAAGCTTTGAATAGCATTTTCTAGCCTTGCTGACACTTCAGTTTTTTTTGTCACAAATGTATTAGCTTCCTCAAAATAATCTTTTAAGGGACCAGCTTTAGCTATAATGGGTTCCATGACAAAGCCAAAGTCTTCTCCTCCTGCCCCTATCCACCAGAAGACCAATATCCACCCAGCAGAAAGTGAGCTTCTGGGGGGAGAGACTGGACCTCATGTAGCTTACCCAGGTGACCCTGGAAGGAGGCAAAGATGAGAGAGGGAAAGGAGAGCCTACAGAGGACCATAGGATGCAATAACATTGAACAACCCCCAGGGGGAGGGGAAAGACCCTGGAGGTATCTTTCAAGCCCTGTGCAGAAGACGGCAGAAGACGGGAAATTTGGGACAGGAGAAGAAAGAATCATCCTCCTCCCCCAAGGCATTACTCTGGGGAAAGCCCTAGTTAGGCTACCCTAGCTAATGATGTGGGAGCCAAGAATTTATGGGAAAAGACTTTAAGGTAACGAAGTCAATATTTATTTTTTAATGAACATATTTCCAAATGACTTTAGTGAACATGACAAAACTTAAACATCCTTATGAGTCATGGGGGAGGTGGGAAGACAGGAAGGGATGTGTTTCATCAGAGCCTCCAGGACCTCCTTGAGTACTGTCAGTGGTAGCAAGTCTTTGTCCTTATGATGAGGGTGGATTTGATTTTTGGTAATAGCTAAAAATCACTCGGAGGCCTACAGGATAATAGAAATGTGAAAGAAAGAAAGAGAGAAAGAAAGAAAGAAAGAAAGAAAGAAAGAAAGAAAGAAAGAAAGAAAGAAAGAAAGAAAGAAAGAAAGAAAGAAAGAAAGAAAGAGAGAAAGAAAGAAAGAAAGAAAGAAAAAGAGACAGAAAGAAAGAAAGGGAGAAAGGAAGAAAGAAAGAAAGAAAGAAAGAAAGAAAGAAAGAAAGAAAGAAAGAAAGGAAGGAAGGAAGGAAGAGAGAAAGGAAGAAAGGAAGAAAGAGAGAAAGGAATAGAGAAAAAAGAAAGAGAGAAAGGAAGAGAGAAAGAAAGGAAGAAAGAAAGAGAGAGAAAGAGAAAGAAAGGAAGGAAGGAATGAAGGAAGGAAGGAAGGAAGAAAGAAAGAAAGAAGGAAAGAAAGAAAGAAGGAAGGAAGGAAAGAGAGAAAGATAGAAAGAAAGGAAGAAAGAAAGAGAGAAAGAAAGAACAGAAGGAAGGAAAGAATAAAGAAAAAGAAAGAAAGAAAGAGAAAGGAAGGAAGAAAGAAAGAAAAAAGAAAGGAAGGAAGGAAGAAAAGAAAGAAAGGGAAAGAAAGAAAGAAGAAGAAGAGGAAGGAAGGAAGGAAGGAAAAAGGGAGGAAGAAAGAAAGAAGGAAAGAAAGGAAGGAAGAAAGAAAGAGAGAGAAAGAAAGAGGAAGGAAGGAAGGAAGAGAGAGAGAGAGAAAGGAAGGAAAGAAGGAAGAAAGAGAAAGAAAGAGAAAGGAAGGAAGAAAGGAAGAAAGAAAAAAGAAAGGAAGGAAGAAAAAGAAAGAAAGAGAAAGAAACAGGGAGAAAGAAAGAAAGAAGAAGAAGGAGGAAAGAAGGAAGGAAGGAAGGAAGGAAGGAAGGAAGGAAGGAAGGAAGGAAGGAAGGAAGGAAGGAAGGAAGGAAGGAAGGAAGGAAGGAAGGAAGGAAGGAAGGAAGGAAGGAGAGAGAAAGAAAGAAAACTATTACTATAAGCTTACTCAACGGAAAATCAAAATTCACCAAAAGACACTCAATAAACTGAAAAACTCTGCTACGATCAAAATACTTCCAAATAAGAGGAGCAGTAAAGGGGCAAAAAAACCCGGAAGATAAATGTGCTGAAACAGTATCAGATGTAACAACAGATGCAATGCCAGGAAGTAGGAGAGATACAATCAAACGGATAAAAAGATACATATTCCAGGAAGTCAAGAAGAGGAGAGAGGGAGAGGGAGGAATCACAATAGGAATTAAAAGAAGAATTAAATGCAATTTTAAAAAATCTCTGGAGGAATTGAGTTGATAACTGAATGAACCTAAAATATTCAAGAGTGAACGATGCCAAAACAGAGCAAGATGGGAAATAACAGAGTGATTTTGAGATCGATGACTGCAATTGAAAGCAGAATTAATATAACAGAAGTCAGGATGGCAGATAATGCAGCTGAAATGGAAAAATAAGCTCAGAAAATAACTGGAAAGACATTTGGAAGCAGTACAGTGAAGATGATAGATTTGGAAGGAAGATCAAGGGGGTGGAATCAGTGTGGGGATTAGAGAGACAGTGCGGTAGGAAAGACTGCATTGGAATGGGAGTCTGGAGGCCTGTCCTCTGCCCGGATCTGCCTGCCTCTCAGCAACGTGACCTTGGAATCACTCCTCAACCTTTGGGCTTCAGTTTCTTTAGCTCTGAAATAACAGAGTTGCAAGATGATGGTGGTATGATGGCCAGGGCTGTCTTTCCATCTTACAGATCACAGAGCCCCACTTGTTCTAGAATGCTTTATGTCTGTCACATGTTTTATAATAAGGTCGCTTGTTGTGGAATGACCTAGGATGATAGATGAATGACAAGATATCTAGCCAACGTTAGCCTGGCAGATCCCAGGATTTGTCTATGACATTATAGAGAGGTCGTTTATTCTAGGTTATAAAAGAGGAAGCCACCTTGGTGTAGTAGATTATCCCAGAGGGCAGGCCCATAGTCTGTGCTCCACAAGATTGAAATCTATAGTTCTGGAGCAGGAGTCCAGGGCCCAGGAAAGTGACTGCATGAAATAACAGCATCACCCAAGTTGGACAGTCCCTGAGAACTGAAGCCACTGCTTTCTTCTCAAACATCACACAGGTCCCATAGTCCCTGAGATTTACGCCTGCTTCTTCCCTTTTGCCACCTGAGTGCTGGTGAGAATAATAAATGTTTGTGTGCTACAAAAGTTCTTTATAATTTCACCCTAAAACAGTGATCTCCAAGGTTCCTCATAGCTACGGGCAGCTAGGTGGTGTAACGGATAGAGTGCTGGGCATGGAGTAAAGAAGACTCATCTTCAGACACTTATCAGCCTCAGACACTTATTAGCTGTATGATCCTGGGCAAATCATTTAAGTCTGTTTGCCTCAGTTTCCTCATCTGTAAAGTGAGGTGGAAGAGGAAATGGCAAACTACTGCAGTATCTTTGCCAAGAAAACCCCAGATGGGGTCATGAAAAGCTGGACACAAATGAAAAGGACTCAACAACAACAAAAAAGGTCTGTCATTCAATTCCAGAAAACCTCAGAATTATTGGAGTTCTAGAAAATGGAAGAAAAAATAATTTAATGATACTATTTCAGCAAATTGCACAAGAAATTTTCTCCAAGCATTCTCTCTATGTGTGTCTCTCTATCTGCCTCTTTCTCTTTCTCCCTCTCTATCTCATTTTCTCTTCTTCTCCTTCCCTCTTCTTCTCCCTGTACCTCCCCCACTCCTCGCCCTCCTCCCTCTCCCTTTCATTTCCTCATCTCCTCTACCTCTCTTTCCCTTAATCTCTCTACCTCACCTTTTAATCATTCTTCCTCTCCTTGTTGTCCCTCTTCATCTTTCTCTTTTCCTCCTTTTGCCTGCCTCTAAATTCCCCCTTTTTTTCTTTTTAGGGTACCATATTCTCCTAGTCACTCGAGTGCTTTAACTCCAAGACGCCTTTGACATTTCCTTCTTACTCTTACTCCCATAAGCCAATCATTTAAGAATGATGATGTTATTATTATTAATAATTAACATTTATATCGCACTTAACTCTGTGACAGGCACTATGCTAAGTGCTTTACAAGTATCTTATTTGATTCTCACAATGACCCCGGGAGGTAAGTACTATTATTGGCCCCATTTTACAAATGAGGAAACTAAGGCAAACACAATATAAGTGACTTGCCCAGGGTCACACAGCTCATAGGCATCTGAGGCTGGATTTAATTTCTGGTGTTCCTGACTCCAGGCCTAGCATTCTATCCAATGAGTCACCCAGAGGTATTGTTGATTTTCCCTCCACATCTCACATCTGTCTGGTTTTCCCAGCTCACATGGTCATCAGACTAGTTCTGTGCTTCATCACTTCCTGCGTGTAGACTCTTGTAATAGATTCTCATATGAATTTCCCTTCTTGCAGTCTCTAATACTCACCTTTCTCTTCCCCCTTCCCCCATCCACTCTCCATACAGTTGCCAAATAATCTCCCTAAGGCAGAAATTAGACCATGACATTTCCTCATCACCTCAGCGGTTCCCACCTTCAATGATTCCCAATTCACTCAAATATTCAATTCAATTTTTAAAAATTACAACCACATACATGCACTATCCAATACAGAGTATAAAAAATATATATAATGTCTGATTTTTAAGGCTCCAAACTACTTTTCCAGTCATCCCACAATCTAAACTTTAATGGATAGAGTGACTATTGGATTTGGAGTCAGATAGACCTGGGTTTGAATCTTGCCTCAGGTACTGTACAGGTAGCTGTAGAATACTAGACAATTTACTTGGCCTCTCTGGGCTTCAGTTTTCTGTGGGTAATATAGGAGAGTTTAATTCAGAGACCTCAAAGGTCCCTTCCAGATCTAGCTACATGAGCAGCTATTATTCCAGCCTACCTTTCCAGCCTTATTTCCCATTACTATTCTTCAAGAATTCTATCAAGTCTCCAGAAAAAATGTGCCTACTGGTCATTCTCTGACCATACATTCACAAAACAAAACAAAAAAAATTCATCCCCAGGGACTGGAATGCACGCTCTGCTCATCTCTACCTCTCACAATCTTAATCTTACCTCAAGGCTCAGTTTGTGTGACATCTCCTTTATAAAGCTGACCCTGATTGTACCAATTGTTCCTTTTCATTGCTCAAATACCAAAGCTGGAAGAAGAAAAAAACAAGGGAATAAATAAATGGTTTTAGAAAGATAAATCTGATCATTAACTAATAAGCAGCCCTTTAAAAATGATTAAATCCAGACAGGTCCAAAAGTGAAAAATTCCATGTCTTTAAAGAAAAAAAAAATCCTTCTGCCACATGGACTGTTTCTTCTTTAGTAAAATGCAAACACCTTGAATGCAGAGACTATTTAATTTTTTAAAATATTTATGGCACCTCGTATATGATCATAGATTTAGAACTGGAAGGACTCTTAGATGTCATATAACAAAGTTCCTCATTTTACAGAGGCCCAGAGAGGTTAAGCAATTTGCTGTATCTATGTGAAACAATGCTGAGATTTGAAATCAAATCCTTTAACTCCAAAGTCAGAACATTTAATAAGAGTTGAATGAGAGTAAATATAGACTTCACAGTATTCTGTAGTTTTTATGAGTGAAATATAGTTTTGATCCCCAAACCTGCGAAAGATAAGGATAAAAAAGTAAACTGTAGACACAGGGGGGTGGAGCCAAGATGGCAGCTGGGAAGCAGTGACTGGTGTGAGCTCCCCACCAAGTCCCTCCAAAAACCTATAAAAAAATGGCTCTGAACCAATTCTAGAGCTGCAGAACCCACAAAGTGGCAGAAGGAAGCAGGGCTCCAGCCCAGGACAGCCTGGATGGTCTCTGGGTAAGGTCTGTCCCACACAGAGCTCCCAGCTCCCAGCTGAGGGGAGCGGAGCTGAGCCCAGCAGAGCCCAGCGTGCCTGGCGCGGACCAACCGCAAACCGACCAGACCAGAGGCTGAGCGGAGAGTGCCCTACAGTCCTGAATTACTGAGCTGTGGCATCTACCAGACCTCTCAACCCACAAAGAACAAAGACAACAGAGAAGGTTAGTGAGAAAAGCTGCGGGACTGAGTTTGTGGTTTGGCCACCCACCCCTAGGGCAGTGGAGGTGGGGCAGCTTTAGAACTACGGCTGCAGTTGCTTCTGGCCCCAGGCTCACCTGGTGGAAAGAATTAAGTGGCAGATCAGAGCAGGGGTGAAGAGCCTGCTGAAGATCTAAGCCCAGTCCAGGTTGGGGGTTCTCAGGGAAGGAGGAGTGCTGGTGAGGCAGTGCATCCGCCCAAGCGTAGAACATAGAACTCTTTAGTCTACAAGCAGTCTATAACCCTATAACTCAAGGGTTAAAAAAGTTGGCTGGGAACATGGCCAGGCAGCGAAAACATACCCAGATTCAGTCTCAGACTCTGGAATCCTTCTTTGGTGACAAAGAAGACCAAAATATACAGTCAGAAGAAGTTAACAAAGTCATAGAGCCTACAACAAAAACCTCCAAG
>CM053622.1:194416056-194446248 GCA_028646595.1 Phalanger gymnotis | reverse complement strand
ATGAGTATTGTGGAAGGGTTATACATAATGATACGCATGTGGCCCATGTTGAATTGCTTGACTTCTTAGGGAGAGTGGATGGGAAGGGGAGAGGGGAGAGAATTTGGAACTCAAGGTTTTAAAAAAATAGATGTTCAAAAGTAAAAAAGTTTTTTTTTTTCATGCAACTAGAAAATAAGATGCACAGGCAATGGGGCATAGAGATCTATCTTGCCCTACAAAAAAGTAAGGGAAAGGGGGATGGGAGGGGAATGGGGTGATGGAGGGGAGGGCAGACTGGGGAACAGGGCAACCAGAGTGTATGCCATCTTGGAGGGCAGGGGGAGGAAATGGGGAGAAAATTTGTGATTCAAATGCCTGTGAAAATCAATGCTGAAAACCAAACATATTAAAAATAAATTTAAAAAAAAGTAAACTTTAGGTCAATATTTGTTCATGAATATTTAAATTATTCAAAAATCCATTATTTTATATCTGGATATTCTTTTTACCTATTGACTTAAATATTTTCCTACAATTTCTGTGGCAAAAGAGTGTAGCTAGTGCGGGAATGATGGCTTAAGAACAACCTTAAGTATGGAGGGAATGGAGGTCACTTTGAAGATAAAGAACAGAGTTAGGGTTTGTAACGCATAGGAAAAGATGGAATAACAAAAGATTATGATCAGATAAAGGAATTTTTGAGCTCATGAACATGGAATTGGATCATTTTGTACATAGCTGAGGTAGAATGGAAAAATAGATCATGCAAACTGAGGAGATGGAGGAACTAGAAAGTATGGGCATTTATGTGAGCATCAAGATGTGTGTTGAATTACCCTAATATGAGGGCAGAAGTTGGAGTGGAAAGACTATGAACCAGGCACTGAACTCATTTTTTAAAAAATGGAGAATATCCTGGTGGTTAAGAGTGCCTGTCTGAGAGTCAAAAAGTTTCAAACGGAGAAGCTGACAACTATTGTAATCTAATGCCTTCATAGCTCTGCTGCTCAAGCATTGGCACTATTACCTGGGCAGAGAAGCTATCCAGAACTGGAGAGAGGATGTAGAAAGAAGCAATAGAAGAATGAAGTGTCTGTGGAAGGAGTTCTGAACAGCAGTGAGAACACATGCCAAGTTTAGAACAATGAAGCAAAGGAATAGAGCATATATATATATATATATATATATATATATATATATATATATATAGAGAGAGAGAGAGAGAGAGAGAGAGAGAGAGAGAGAGAGACATATACATCAGTAAGGCAAGATTCATGACTTCAAAGATGACCATCATGAACATGCCTAAATGGTTTGGAATTACAAAGTATAAGAAATTCTCTAGGTAGAAGGCAGAGGAAGTGTAACATTTATTTAGACACAAGAGAATCCAATCCCAGGACCAGCACGCCCAATTCAATATAGTAGCAGTTATATTCCAAAACCAGTAAGCCTATCTCAATGTAGTAACAAGGAAATTATAACACAATATTATAGCAAGGAGCCAAGTCCCCCGTGCTCGGGCCTTCCTGTAGACAATCACTTGTGAATCCTAACTCTCCATTCAGCACTCCCTTCTGCAGCTCTGTAGACTCAGTTCCTTCTCCTTTTCCTTGGGCTGAATTCCAGTTCCTGTAGTTCTCTGAAGATTCTGCTCTTTGATCTTTGAAACTCTTGTTCTGCACTGTCCACTCTGCAAGTCTCTCTCGATGCTGGCTCTCCCTCAATGTCTCCTCCTCAATGTCTTCTTGATATCTGTTCCTGAATTCTGCTGCTCTGGGTTCTGCTGCTTTGCTGCTATCAGTTCTGGGCTCTCTTGATATACAATCCTAGCCAGCATCTGATTGACTAGAACTCAGTGCACATACCATTGGCTCTGGTCTTAGCAACTCCCCTTAGGGCCCTGAGGCCTTCGTCCACTTTGGCTTAACTAGGAAAAGAGTGTGGGCCTGGGGCCTCACACCTACTTAGTGAAAGGGTGTGGGCCTGCCTCTAATCAGGCCTCGTTTTGTTGGCCCCACCTGAGGCCTATTCAATGGGTGAGAAAGATCTTTCACTTACTGATTGGCCTTATAAGAATTATTGTCAAGAAGGCAGGGAGGTTGAGAGGCTCACTGCTTTAAAGAAGTAAATTCAAAAGATTTTATTTTTCCTTGCTGGTACAAGTCCCTTTGGGAAGAATTTACCCACTAGGAAGGGAGTGCTCATTCTTGACTCTTTATAGATTTGATACAAGCAATTTGTGGTTCTCTATTCTGTAAGCAAAACTTTTTTGGGGGGAGAGGGTCTTGTGAGTCATGCTGCTTGTAAGAGGGAACTGGTGGTTACCCTTGGAAAAATGACAGATATTCAAATTCCTAAGTCCCACTTGGATGGAGGGAATAATCAGAAAAAAGCAAGAGTCCCCCTTCCCTAAGCATATCCAACCCTGATAAGAGCGAGCTTCTCACATAACGAATTACTCTTCATTCCTATAACTACACTCAATCTCCCCAACTATCTTGTTAACTCCTTGAAGTCAGGAATCATTGGTCTTTGATCTTATATCATACCTATGAAAAGTTAAATAAGAAGGGAAGGAGAAAAGAAAGAAGCATTCATTAAAAGCATGCTCTCTGCCAGACACAATATTAAGCTTTTTATAAATACCATTTCATTTGATCCTCACAACAATCCTGTGAGGTAGGTACTGTTATTATCTTCATTTCACAGTTGAGGAAAGTGAGGCAAACAGAGATCACACACTCACTGTACCACTTAACCACCTTGACAATTCAAGACAGTAATAGAAAAGGATTGGCAGGATTTAGAGTTGACAGATGTCACAAGGTAGTGCACCTGTAATCGTCAAATGAATTCTATAGACAATAAACGCCCCCTGAGTTCAGTGAAAAGTGAAAGTGCTTAAAGTTGGAGTTGGTGAGATCAACAGAAGAAGTAGAGTCTGAGCTGAGTCATAAAGAAGGTAGAATCTTTTGAAAGATGGAAAGGAAAAAGAAAAACATTCCAGATGATACTGATTAATTGATGAACTTAGGGTTGACTTAGAAGAGTCCAGGGTTAGTGATCACTGTTACCTGCTTCTCTGTTTACTACCTGAAGAAGTTAGTAACTACTTATAGATAACATTAAAAGTACTTACAGTATTTGTGGATTTGAAGGTTCAGAGAAAAAGAATATGCAACCAAAGACCCCCACATTGAAGTCTAGAATTCTCTGTCCCCTCTTCTCCTCTCTTGGAATAATCTAGTTGCCTTCAAAAGTCAGCCCATGTGCCACCTCTCCCCCAAGACATTTCCTGATCACCCCAGGAATGTGTCCTCTCCTTCCCACCCCCAATTACTTTGTATTTACTTATCTGCTAACTTGTAGAATGTAAGTTTCTTGAGGGCAAGACATTTTTGTTTTTATTTACCTAGGGCCTCTCAAAGTACCTGGCACATGTACTTATTAAACCCTTGTTGAAATGCACTGAATTCAAGAGGCAATTGTAAAGATAATACTAAGTGTTAGAAATACGTTTGACACCGAAATTCAAGTATCAAAAACAATTTATTTTAGAAGAATACAAAGGAGTTGGAAAAGTTCCTGGCCAGGGTCAGACTCTGCCCTTCTTTAGGAAGAGGGAGTGGGGAATATAGGAGAGAAACCAGCTTTATTCTGTTAGACCGAAGGAGATCGATGCAGCATCAGCTCAGTACCTTCCTTCAGCGAACTAATGGTGGAAAACTTCTCTGTGGGTGTGTAAGGTAATATTCAATTAGCCAATTACGCATGCATGGTAGCCATTTGACCCAGTTCTCTCTTCAACCCTGACCGTTATCTAGCCGGTATAGGCCAGTTTTGCCTATATCCAGAATCTAGCTATTCTCTCATTGGCTGGGTCCATCTACCTTAGCTAATTTTTATTCACTTCTTTGTTCAAGCTGACACTTCATTAATTATTCTGTGGAAACTTAACTTTCTCTAGCTTTTACTAATCTTTCACACTAAATGAATCTGAAAATTTTTCATAAGTGAAAAGAATGATGGTCAAGATAATGTCACCCCAGTAACCACATTCAAGCTCCTATTCTGCCCCTATGCTAACTTCTATCATATGTAAAATAAGAATAATGACACCTCATCTAGATGCTTCAGGGAGTTTCTCAGAAAAGTTGATGATAGGTATGAAAATTCTTGTGGTGCTTGTAAGATATTAATAGTAAAACTTGTTGAGTCCTCCAGGGCTGCAGATCTAAGATGAAGCTTAAAATAAGAAGTTACTATTGTGAGTATGGTTTCCCTGATCTCTTTGGATTTCCTCAATTCTGGTCTGGGGTGAGGTCTTTCTTATCTTTGGCATTAGCAGCTGTCCCAGAAAGGTCATTTGGCTCTTCTCCTATTTGTAAACATGTAGCTCCCTCAGTCACAAGATGTTGTGGAGAAGGCAAGCCTTTCCCTTTAAAGAGCCAATAGCATCTGGGCTTCCAGCCCTGGCTTTCCTTAGGAGTCCCTGGACAGTAAAGGATGACTCTGTCTCCCCAGACAGCTGTTTGTCTGAGACTTTTCTAGAAAACTAATAATTCAGTCCCCATGAAAGTTCCTCTTTGAAATCCTTTACAGAAAGT
This sequence comes from Phalanger gymnotis, assembly GCA_028646595.1. Classification (NCBI taxonomy): domain Eukaryota; kingdom Metazoa; phylum Chordata; class Mammalia; order Diprotodontia; family Phalangeridae; genus Phalanger; species Phalanger gymnotis. The sequence continues at coordinate 194,441,656 of CM053622.1, read as the reverse complement.
GATTTTTTCTTTTTGCACTGAAATACCAACATGATGCCATTATACAACCTTTAGAAAGCTCCCTGACTAGGACCAAAGGCAGGAGAAGAAAACATTCAATTGTCTCCAACTCCCCTCTTTCCACAGCTAATCTGGGCGGAGGTGACAGAGGGTGGCATAAACCATTGTACTGGGAACTTGAGCTTGTTTTCATTTGGGTTTTGTGTGTTTGGTAAATAAGCACTCATTTCTAGAGAGCTGAGTGTAGTCCTCTCTGATAATGTTGACTTTTCAGGCCTTTGTTTCTCTCATTCTATTTTAGAGAATATGGACTTGTTTTTACTTTGGAAACAATTAGATCTGCTGTCTGTTTATCAGTTTTGTTGGTCTTTCCAAAACAAAGCAAACCAGTTCTTGCTTTTATTTTTACCTTGTTGTTTTCTTATTTTCAGTTATATTCATCCTGGCTATTATCACTGTTTATTGCCCTGTTCCTTTTCTAAGTTTTCTTTTTTAAGTTACCTCCTAAAATTCCTTTCTCTTTCATGCTAATACAGGTCAACTTTAAAGTTTTTTTAAGAGTTAGTCATATGATTGGTTGCTGTTGTTCAGTTGTGTCTGATTCTTCATGACCCCATTTGAGGTTTTCTTGGTAGAGACACTGGAGTGGTTTGTCATTTCCTTCTCCAGCCTATTTAACAGATGAGGAACTGAGGCAAACAGGGTGAATATTCACCCTGGGTCACACATTCAATAAATGTCTGAGGCTAGATTTAAATTCAGGAAGATGAGTCTTCCTGACTCCAGATCTGGTACTCTATCCACAGCACCACCTAGCTGCTTAGATGATAGGTAAGGAAACTCCCTCTAACAATTCTGGTTGGCACCTTTTCTGCAATTTCTAGGCTTAGAGCTGCCTAGAACAGAGGTGTCAAACATGTGGCCTGCAAAGCTCCTGAGTGAAAACCTGATTAAAATGTAATTGGGAAATATTCAACAAAATGAATAAAAATACAATTAAACATAGATTGCTTTACATTTTAAAAGTAAATCAATATGCACTCACCAGCAATCCTTATGTATGTCAGCCACCATTTTTATTTGCATTTGACACCACTGGCCCTAAAACACTGAGGTGAAGTGACTTGACCCACTGATACAAAGGGACTTAAACCTAGGTCCTTGGCTTCAAAGACAGTTTTCTACCAATATGACATGCTATGTTTCATTACTTAATCATAGGATTATAAAATGTTAGCACTAGAAAGAACCACCTTGGAAGTCTAGTTTAACACCTTCATTTTAAAGATAAGGAAAAGTTTCTTTAACATGACAAATTTATTCCTGAAATAATCATGTACTTGGGCTCAATGTCTACCTTCTGAAATTCAAAGAATGAATCTGAAAAATATTTAAATTCTAGCAAGTATTATCAACTAATTTAATGATTATATTCAGCTGTATCCAGCTTTTCATGGCTCTACTTGGATTTTGTTTTGTTTGGGGTTTTTTTTTTTTTTTTTTTGGTAAAGATATTGGAGTCATTTGCCATTTCCTTTTCCAGATCATTTTACAGATTAGCAAACTGAGACAAACAGGGTTAAGTGACTTGCCATGGGTTACAAAGCTAATAAGTGTCTGAGGCCAGATTTGAACTCATGTCTTCCTGACTCCAGGTCCAGTGTTCTATCCACTGTGCAACCTAGCAGCCCCTAATGGTTATAATAAACATTAATTATATTAATAATTAATATTATATGATAATTATATTAGTAATTAATATTAATCACAATAATATTATTAATGAATTAATTGATGAATGAGAAGCAGCATGACATGGAGCCAGGAAGACCTGATTTCAAGTCTATACCTGTGTGGTCACGGGAAGCAACTCAACCTCTCAGTGCTTTCAATGCCATTATATGACTGCCAGTTACAGACAAGTTGCTCTCTATAGCAGTGCAGGGAGATCTCATATTGTACCAGAAGTATCATGCTTGTTGCCAGGAGCCTCAAGCTGCCTGCAAAACTCCCCAACTAGATTAAAACATAATTGGAAATTTTTAATAAAATAAACAAAAATGGTATATAATACAGATAATGTTAATTACTGTTTTTCTAAGTCAATACATTGCCCACAGAGTTCTATTTCTATCTGGGTTTAACACCGCTGCTCTACATTGATGAACTTACAGGTCAGGACCAAAGAAAATTAGTGGACTATTGAAGTATTATTAATTAAATATTTAAATGATTGCCCGGTGTAACTGGCATGTTGCTTTTGCACATGGTTGTCACTTTAAAAGAGGTTGTTGAATAGATAAATGAAAGCAGCCTCAAGCCACAGGTGAGCCACTTGATTATTTCTACATGCATAAACATGGCAATGATACAATTACATCATGTCACACATGCACACTTCACAATCAGCTTTGTTCCTGCAGGGGAGTTCTGAATATTTTCAGAGTCTATGCAAGATTAGACACTGCTACAGGAAGGAAGAGAGATTAACCTTGAAGCTGCTGATAAGAAACTGGGGTGATGCATCCACTTGGAAATCTGAGGTAAAACTCCTATGACATCTGTACTACCTTCAAAGCAACACTCCTATAGAACAAATATGAGGGGAGGAGGAGGTGTCAGAGAAAGGACTTCCTTTGAAATAACGGGGGAAATATGTTTAGAGCCTCTGGATTGCTAAAAGCAACATAAAAGTTTGAGACTCTAAAACAGGTCAGATAGCTTTGATCAAGGACATTCTCTACAGTCACTCACAGGCACTCAATCTATCAAACAGAGATAAATATTTTCTTTCTTCCCAGTTCTAAAATAGACCCAGATGCTTAAGTCCAAGAGATCCATGGTTCATTGCTTATTTTAATCTTCCTGCTAATGAATAACTAACTCCCTTTGGCTTAGACCACAATAGCCAAACAAGTAACTTAAATGATACAAAATTGAGTTACTAGTCCGTTCTCATTAAAAAAAATACACACACACACACATCACTTTATTTGAAGCACCTCACTCTGTAAGGTACCTACAATATGGAGAGCTTAAATGAAATGCAGCTCAGGGCTAGCACCAGGTTATCCCAATTTCTAGAGATGGGCATTTTCCACTAAACACCTACCCGTTCACCCCCACCCCCTAGCTAGCTGGCTAGTATCCCAAACAAATGTGTGTATGTGTGTGTGTGTGTGTGTGTTGGGGGGGGGGGTTCTTGCAATATATTTTGCCCGTTCATATTTATATTGTCATTTGCTTCCCAAATTTCTTATCAAAAGTCATATCTTTGTTAAATTCATAACATTGATTCTATTCAAGGAAAGAAGCTGTGTCAACACTATGAGCCCGGCTATTCAGAAATTGTTTCTCACCAGCCTGTTACTCTCTCTGTTCATAGAAAAGGAAAATCAAGTCATTCTTCGTCAATTCTTTTTCTTGAGGAAACAGGGCACATTATGAGGTCCTTTAAAAATACTTTGCCTCCACCAAACATACGTAATATGATCAAAGAAGGGAGTTCACATCTTTCCCAGGGCTACTGCCTAAATGAAAAGGTGATATTTATTGGTGATTGTCCTAAGATCTTGTCCCCCATTGTCTTGGTAGCAGCAGTAACCTGCTACCAAGTCATAGAATCTAGGTTCAAATCCCACCTTTGACAAGTACAACCTGTGGGATCTTGGCCAGTCGCTTACCCTTCTTGTGCCTCAGGTTCCTCTACTCTGATATAAGGGGATTCCCTTCTCAATTTGCTTCCAGGTATAGAATCTGAGAGTAGAATTGAGCCCTGTGTATCAATAATAGGTCCAGGATCTGTGAATCCCAGTGTGGGAATTCCTTCCTAGTTGCAATTTAGTAAATCAAATATTCTTAACCTGAGGTCTGTGAACTTGGTTTTTAAATATCTTTGTAACTGCAACACTTAGCACAATGTCACTTAGCATATAGTCAGCACTTAAGAAATGTTAGTTGACTGTTGTAATGTAAGTAGTTTCCTTTGCAATATGTATTTTATTTTATGCATTTTAAAACATTCTGAGAAGGGATTCATGGGCTTCTCCAGATTACCAAAAAGGCGCACGCGCGCACACACACACGCACATACACACACACACACATGAAAGTTAAGGATCGCTGCAGTAATCTTAAAGCTAGGAGCTAGGAGTCTGAGACTTGTCCACGGTTGCACAATGAGGATTTGAACCCAGGTCTTCCTGGCTTCAGGCCCAACATTGGGCCACTGGGTTTCTCTTTGTTTTGGACTATAAAAGCTCCAAATCTCCCTAACAATGCAAGCCAGAGTATGTGCTCTCTCTATATTTTGCCTACAAAGGCAGTTTTAAAAATTTGTTTTGTGCAGAGCGGGGCCGAAAAGTATTGTGTTGATGACAGTATCGGCGGCAGCAGATAAGCTAATCTTTCAATGGGCTGACCACAGTGTTTAACACACAGACCGTGAAACAGGTTATTCAGTGCTCATGAGGCCTGGCTCCTGGCCCTCCTGACCTTCCACATCCTTATCTCACATAGACCTATGGAGGTTCCAAAGGCAGTAACTGGCGCTGTCCTCAGGAGTAGTTTATGGACTTAGGGGGACAAAGAGCCCAGATAGAGTGCAGAGGCTAGGGACTCGAAGCTTTCTGGGTATGTGTTTTGGCTGGTCCCAGCCCAGATTTCTCAAGATCAATAAACACATCCGTAGCCAGGGCTGTCCCTCTTCAGCTGTTACCATGTAATCCATCTGGCCCAGCATTCCACCAGTGGGCTGCTGCTTCTGCTATTGGGCCCAGCCTGCATTTTCAGATGGTCTCATAAAAATAGGCTAGGAGCCCCGGAGAGGGCACTTCTGGGAGTCACATGATGTAATCCTTCACCCAGAGGTCTAGAAGGTGTGTGTGTACTCAGATAGATGCTTTAGCACGAATGCCTCCCTGGGATGAAGGGGATCTGATTTACCGAGGAAGATAAAGGAAGAGGAACTCTCACCAAAGGGAAATAGAACTGCTAGAAGTTATAAATTATTTGTAATTCTGGAAGAATTAGCCCACTCTGACACATACTGGCTCTGTGGCAAGTCAATTAAACTCTCCATGTTCTGGGCTACTTTCTAAGATTCTCAGAGAAAGTGCCAATTTGCATTGGTTGAGGGAGTTTCTTTTTTTGGGAGTTCTCTATACCAAAGGAATCTCAGGTCTTTATCTAACTCAAGAAGGAACCGTGGAGAGGGCAAAGGTCTAAAGAAACCCTTTAATCATTTTTTAAATGTTGCTTAGATGTCTCTGGTCTCCAGTAATCCATACCAATAATAAATACACAGATAGAATGTTAAGGCACTGAGCCATTTCCTTGATATAGTGCCCAGGGTCTAAGTACCCTTTCCCAAATGAGAAAACCACATAAATAACATTTGGGAAGGGCTACTCACAATTTCAATTTAGTAGAGAGGGATTAAGGAAACCAAGGGATTAGAGCTAGTAAGGAGGGTGGGGAGAGATGGATGGGGTGGGGAGGAGGTGGAGAAAGATGCTTTCTGAATCACTGAGCCAGGACCAAAATTGAGGGGGCAGCTGACTGTGGAAGCTGCCACAGAATTCCTGAGAGCAGCTGAGACAGCTGGGGAGAAGGTCTGGGACCTTCAATTTGGACTCAGTTAAACCCTTTAAGTGGGCAACGTTTAGCTCCAAGGAAAGAGTGCAAACAAGCATTTAAGAAATAAGCTGGGTTTACAGGCAGTATGGTAATATTGAAAGAACATTGGATTTGGAGAGGCAGGGTTCAAATCCCAGCTCTGCCACCAACTAACTACCTGTATAACATCAGGCAGGTCACTTCACCACTCTGCCTCAGTTACCTTATCTATAAAATGAGGGATTTGGAATAGATGGCATCTAATCTCTTTTCTGTCTTTAAATCTAGGTTTCCATGTACACACACACACACACACACACACACACACACACACACACACACACATACACGCCTAACCAATCATTTAATCAAGCAGCTTCAGGGAAATCAGGCAAAGGAAACCAGTCCCCTGGTAGACTGGCAGTGTGTGCATGTGTGTGTGTGTGTGTGAGTGTGTGTTGATGGCCATTGTTAGATTCTCCTTTGCTTCCCACCATTTACCTCTACCCCTTAGAATTCCAAATTGTCTCCAAAGCTCAGCTCAAACACCGCCTCCTCCATAAGATCTTTCTTGATCCACATTCTCAACTCCTATTGCTTCCCTTTCAAAAAATTGTCTTGTTTATTTTATGTGTAATTATTTTTCACATTTAAGTATGTATACTTGTGTTCCCCTAGAACCAGGACACGCAACTTTGAACATGCTCCATGGGACGGTCTGCTCTGGATCATCTTCCTGAGTCTTCACTTCTCCCCACAGTTCCCAGGGAAAAAATATTCCTTTTTCCACCATTTGTAGAAATAAATCCAAGCAAAGGGTAGGATGGTATCAGAAGGTAGGCACACAGCTATGGTGCTACGATGCAAAGGCAGTATAGTGTAATGTATAGGGTATCAGACTTGGAGTGAGAAAGACCTGGATAATCCTGCCTCGGATACTTGATAGCTTTATGACCCTGGGTAAGTCACTTCAATTCTGTCCTTCATTTTCCTATTCTGTAAAATGATAGCCTCCACAGTCCATTCCAGGAGAAGAGAGGAAAGAAAATGCCCAGAGCCAAGAGTTGGAATGTCTTGTTCATGGAACAACAAGGATTTGAGAATCATAAGCATAGAGGCAATAATTAAACCCATGAGATCTAATGAAGCCACCAATTGAAGTAGTGTAGGATGAGAAGAAAAGAGAGCACAAAGCAGAGTCCTGTGGGAAACCAATGATTAGTGGGCATGACCTGGATGAAGATCCAGCAAAGGAGAATGAGGTGCAGTCAGATAGGAAGAAGAGCCAGGAGAGAGTGTTGCCCTGAAAACCTAGAAAGAAGAGAGTATCAAGAAGAGGGAGGAGAAGGAAAAAGGCATTGTCCCTGGGCCTTAGTTCTGTGCCTGTGACTTTTCCCATTCCTATTCATTTGCACTGAAAATACAAAGAAACTTGGGGCTGATAAACTTGAGCTAGAAAAGGCAAATCCAGAGAGTCCTTGGCAGTTTTCGGGAAGGGTACCTACCTCTAAGCTGCTGCTCATCATATGCAAGTTAACCATCAGAAATTAAGCAGGGAACCATAAGGAATCTCTAACAATTAGTCAGAGTGAGTCCTCTGACAGTGATTCTGCCTTTGGTGAGAAGGCAGGTGGGATTTAAACAAGCACTAAAGAATAAAGGTTTTATGGAGAAAATGTTTTATTGCTACTTGTTTGGCTATGATATTTCATAAAATGCCTTTGCTTTAAACCAAATGTGTCCTCTGGCTGTCTTTAAAAAGTAAGTACACTGATGAGGGCTTATGAGCTATGGTTTTTTTTCAAATTTATTTTAGACTCAAGGGCCAGAACACAAATACAGAATAGAGAAATGAAACAAAAACATATCACAAATTTAAATGTTGAAACTTAAATACAAAGTAAGAAAGAAAAAAAGCACGTCATGAGAACATGAGAGGATCCAAAATATGTAACAATAAATTTTCATTTCAAGAAAGTCTGTATATAAATAATACATGTGTTAGGAATTGTCCATCTTTTCTTGGCTTCTTTGTGAGTTTTCTTTTGTTCTCTGCTGTGCGCTTTTTTTTTTACTTTGTTCTTTTTTTCCCCTCCCTCCACCCCCAGAAGGCTACAATAGATATGTTTCTCGATATATATACATATATCGATATACAAATACATATATACATTCATATGTAGAAATATACTTTCCCAAACACACTCTACTCCTGACCTTTGTTTTTATGCTTGCGCATATCTCGTTTCCTATCCCTCCTGCCTCCTCTACTTCTACCTGCTACCTTGCCCTCCTCTTACTTGCATACCCCCCTCCTCTACCAACTACTTTGCCCTCCTATTACTTGCCTATGAGCTATGGTTTTAAGCGGATGTGGAACATTGTTTTAGTGCCCATTAAACTATGACTGCCATAATTCATTCCAAAGTGACTGGTTTGTGGTTTCTATGCCCTTTTGTTGATTTACATATGGATAGGTTTACTTCTTACAATTTTGTAATAATGTTATATTTCCTTAGATGGATGTAAATTAATTGATAGTTTGCATACACAAATACACACATAAATATACATATACATATATAAGCATACAAACATGTATATATATACATGTATGTATATATACTGTAGATGTATATGTGTATCTAACTATGTACGGAAAGAGAAATTAATTGGCAAGGCCTTTCTCCCCTTTCTAGGATCTTTCTGTACGAGAAGTTTTTTTTCCTTTTCCCCTATAGATTCTGAGTTAGCAGTCATATAGAGAATCTCAAAGGAAAGGACTACAAACACTTCATAAAAGGGCTTTTGGTCTTCACTTGATAAAATAACCCAAAGCCAACCTCCCGGCACTGACAGGCAATTTTTGCCTATTTCAGAGGCAAGACTCCCAAAGAAGACTCATGCCCATCTTAATTAGCTACGATACAGTATATATCCTGTTATTTTTACCCTGGAAACTAGCCAAGAACATCACCACCTGTTTCTCCAATTATAAGTTCATAGATGTGTCCACATGGCCCCAAGTAGTCCTGTAGTACCTAGGATCATAGAGAACAGTCTCCACATCCTCCTTGCTAGCTAACCCTGAATACATTGGGAAAGAATCAAATCTCATAGGCTTATTCCCCTCAATCAATTACTGTGTTCAAAGATTCCATAGCATAGATCTGGAAACAGAACAGTTAATTACTTACAGATAATAACCACTGATCACTATCCTGGAACCACCCCAAAGGAGGGACCATCCCTAATATACATCAAAGATGGGAAGCCATTTCTGGAGATGCCACACTAACACCACCATCCTCTCACATCTGGATGTAGATTTGGAGGACCGCAGTATTCCCCTCCTATCATTAGCTGGTTGTAAAGAATATCCTTTAATAAATCTCTTTTAAACACAAGTCTTTTGTAGGTTTTATCCTCCTCCTTTCCCTACTGTAAAGACTGAGTTACCACACAATCACTCTTCTAGAGAGATCTTTGACATGAAAAGGAAGAATGGAAAGGTGTGGGAGAAACTAATCAAGAGACATTTTAAAACTCCTGGAACTCACAGACGGTCATCATTTAAATTGCTGCAACAAGTAGCTCTAATTCAACACAAATGACTAGGGTAGCCTAACCTAACATGCAAACTGGGGGTTTCCTCCAAGTACAACATTGTGATGGGAAAGTGTCTGGTGTCTGGGAAATTTAAGCAGAAACTAAGACTTTCCACCCAACTTTAGCTGCTGCACAAAGATGAAATTTAGTTGGTGAAGGATCCTAGGAGAAGACCTATTGGGGTAGGGGTGGGGGGGCAGGTACTAGAGCTCTGACTCCTAAGGTGTTACAGCAGAAAGAAGAGACATAAATAATATTGGCCTGACAAATGTAAAACAAATGATGAGACACCACTATCTACATATTCAGATTCATGGTCTGTTTCTTGGTGTTTTTGATGGGTGTGACAAAAGCACCCTGGGAAAAGAACTTGGTTCAGAGAATCTATATTTTCTGTACTGTTGGTTATATGCTTCTGCTAAGACTTTGTGAAGGCTTCAAAGGGTTTACTTTAAATGGCAGAAGAGAAAAGGGACAAGTTAGAAGTCATGTTGGAGCTCTGCCTTCAAACGAGAAAGAAACTTGGCTAGACACTGGCTCTATAAAGACAAAAATGAAGCCGTTCTTGACCTCAAAGGGCTTAAATATGTAACGTGGTTGACTCTGGCCCAGCTCTCTGAGGGTCAGACCTGTCACATCTCCCCCTGAGGTTTCTCCAGTACCCTGAAGTATTTTGAGTTTCGCTTTTCTCTGCCATTGGCTCAAGTCCCCACCAGCTAATGTTCTCCCTATTTTTAGCAGGTCGATAACTAAAACCCCTTTTCCAATTAAGCTCTTAACATTGGATAGCTTTTACAGAAGAATATTCCTTTCGAAGACATTGTGAAAACAACTAACTATATAAACATTCTCCCCAACACCTTGGGGGGTATAATCATACACGCACAGACACAGACACACACACAGACACACACATACGCACACCCTTACACCACACTACCACCTTGGTCTCTGAGGACAGGGATAGGGCTCAAAATTTGTCTCTGTTCCCATATACATTACTTCCATCAAGTTCACACCCACAGGCATCATCACTAAGGTTTCTGCTGACCTGGAATCCTGAAGTTCACTCCAGATGATCACTCTGTGCTCCTGGAGACCTCATTGCTGGGATGGCTACAACACCCAGCCTGGATTCCTGAAGTCCCAGATCCCTGAGGATCTCTTCCCCAGCCTTTGAAACTCCCAAGATTAGAGATCCCACTAGCCATCCCCAGAACAGAAAAGAATGAATAGAAAGGGCTAAGGACCCAGGCCAATTTCTTTTCTTTTCTTTTCTTTTTTTTTGGTAATACATGTACAATCATGTTAAATATTTCCACATTAGGCATGTTGTGAAAGAAGAATCAGAACAAAAGGGAAAACCACAAGAAAGAAAACACAAAAAACAAAAGTAAAAATAGTATGCTTCGATCTGCATTCAGACTCCTTAGTTCTTTCTCTGGATGTGGATAGCATTTTCCATCACAAGTCTTTTGGAATTGTCTTGGGTCATTGGGTTGCTGAGAAGAGCTAAGTCTGTCACAGTCAATCATCGCACAATGTTGTTGTCCAGGCCAATTTCTTGGGGGCCATATGGTTTTAGGCAGTGAGTGTGGGGAGAGAAGGGTAACAGTAGGCCCTCCCTTTGCTATATGGCATTGAGTGAAACAGTCACCTCACTCCCCCACGTCAAAATACAGCAAAAAGAGAAAGCCAGAGCTGACTCAGCCTTTTGGAGACCTCGGCAGTTCTGGCTACATAGTCAATGGAAAAAAGATTCTTCCCAATCACATGTTATGCCACCTGAAACCGATTACAGAATATAGCCACATTCACTTTCTTCACACATCATAATGATTCTCCCGGAAGCAGCTCCTTAGCATCCCCATGTGGAACAACTACCTTAGCAAACTGGGGTCTACACATGTGCCAGACTCCCATTGCACATGCTGTAGGGGGAAGTGGCACATATATAATGTATACACACATATACACGTTATATGCAAAAGAAATAGAAAATAATTTCAGATGGAAAACACTAGCAGGCTCTGGGCTCTACTTCTCACTCTTCAGACTTTGCTACACCATACCTTAGTTTCCTTCTCACCCTAGAACATCCATTTGTCTTTAGGGTCCCTTTCTGCCATTGAGGAGTTCCTCGCGGAATCTCCATTTTGAAGAATGACCCCCAATCCATTCTTTATTCTTCTCCTGGTTCTGCTTCTGACTGTCTGGATTTTACCACTATGTACAAATACCTTCCCCTGCCTGCCCTCCCCCATTAGAATATATGCTCCTTGAAGGGAGGGACTATCTTGGTTTTTGCTTTTATTTGTACCTCCAGCATTTAGCACAATGTCTGGCACCTAACAAACACTTACTAAATGCTCGTTGACTGTTAACTAACTGACTATGAGGGGATCAGGGAAGTTGTTACGCTGGAGATGACATTTGAGCTAATGTCTGAAGGAAATTAGTGATTCTAAGAGATGGCGGTGAGAAGGAAGTGTTCCAAACATGACAGAGAGTGCAAAGACACAGAAATAGGAGATAGTATCAGTGTTTGAAGAACAACAAGGCCAGTTTAGTTGAAGAGGACTTAAAATATTCACCTAGAACTGGGTAGTCTAGGGCTTGGAAATCCACTAAAAAGGATTAAAATAACTAAGGAAGTGCTCAAGGAAAGAACTCATGCCAGGTATAGATCTACCCTTTTCTCGTAGAAACCTCATCATGGAGATGTAAGGGGCTGGAAGGGTCTGCCTGGAAGAAGGTAAACTTTACCCAGAGTTCGCCAACCATGCTTTGACCTCGAAGGACTTTCACAGAGAAGCCAAGCCAGCCATTAGACAATGCCTAGAATCAGGACATAGCACTCTTCAAAATTCCATTCTGAACCATCCAATCATGTAGCAGAGCCTGCAGCCACTACTCATCTAAAGATTACAAGTTGATGAGAGAGATGGGGGAGGGAACAGAGGATAGTTATTGACCAAGTTATATGAGAAAAGGATAAGCTGGCACCTGCCAGAGAGACAGAGAGAAATCGGTGCAATAACCTTAGTCCTACCTGGAATTCCTTTGCTACTATCCCCACCTCCTCCATTTCTGGAGCAGGGAACGGGTTTTCCATGTACCTATCTGCCAGACATTTCCTCTTTTTCCATCTAATCCTGTGGGCAGAGGGGTATGGAAGGTAGAGAAAAGTGCCCTTCTTGGCTGCCAGCCAAAACAAGTTGGCATTCAAAGTTTATTTCTTTAATTGCTTACTTTTATTTCTATACTATTTGCAGTAGTTATTTAAACTTAAGCGGTCATCTACTATGAGTTTGTTAGACCATGGGTACTTGGGATTGGATAGAGAAAAGGGGAAGCCAAAGCCCAGTGAGAAGAAGAGATTTAGATTATTTTTTAAACAACACGGTCTTCATGGAAGTAGAATCAACAAGAAAGAGTGAATTCATTAACAAAAACAGTTTTCCAGAGTGTCCGGTTGTTGTTCTTCATTCTGAAAGAGGACCAGAGTGACATTATTGTGCCAGAGTCGAGTTTCAGTGTGTCGTACTGTGGCTGATCAGACCAATACGAGCTCTAAATGCTCTACCTAGGCACAAATTGTCCATGCGAACATTTGGGGTGGATACTCCAAACTTGTGCATCCTGTGTTTCCTCTGAGTTGTTCCAATTATGCTTTGCTCATAGAGCACAGCTCCTTCTCCAATGTGGGCATGCCATGCTGAGCAGTCCTGCGCCAGTATCTCCCAGGTAACACAATCAATTCCTAAGTTCTTAAGAGAGACCTTGAGAGTGTCCTTGTATCACTTCTTCTGACCACCATGTGAACACTTGCCCTATGTGAGTTCTCCATAAAACAGTCTTTTTGTGCAAGTGTGCTTTTTGCATTGTCTATGCATAAGTATATGCTGAAGTCATAGATCTTTTCCTTTTGACAGAGAAACAGAGAGGTTGATAAGTGAAGCAAAAAAGCCACAGCGTATAACGTTTGGAGCCGTTTTTATCTGAGAGCACCTTGGCACTGCAAAAGTAGCTAAAGCTTGCTGAAGCTGCTGCTAGGCTCAGTGGGCATTGAGGCTCCTGGGTGTACATGTAGGTGCATGCATGTAGATGCACATGTATACACACACACACACACACACACACACACACCCCAAAAAACAGGGTGCCAGTTTCTCCTGGGTTTCCACTCCTATTTGATATATGCTCCTGTGCCATATGGGGCATCTGCAATGTGATGTGAGCAGCAAGAAACACCCAGAAAAGCATCTAGTTAATTACAACTGAATAGTACATGGTATAAACATTAACACTTTGCTACAAACAATCAAAGAGATGCTGTCTTAGTAATTGCTTAAAAATTATCATTTGGTATCTGAAGTTTTGATGTTATTCAGTTAAATTCAACCCACATTTGTACATTGGCTTCTTAGTCAGACTTTGTACTGGATATTGGAGATATAAAGATAGGAAACATCCCAGTCCATGCTATATCTTTGTCAAAAGCAATTAGATGAAAAAACTATTACACTCGGCTCAATTTATTCACCCAACTCCCAACAAAAGCCATTTGTGTGTTAGGACTTTGAAAAATTACAAAAATTTAGAAACTGACAATGGACAATTGCTGTAGATGTTAATAAAGTATGAATGCAAACATGGAGAAATACTCTGCATTTGTAACTCCAAAGAAACAGACAGTTCATTTAGTAGCTATCTACACATTGCAATCTCCCAGGCAGCTGGAGAGGACAAAAACCCAGCTACAAAAGGCTGTAATTTGTATTCATCTGGAACTCCACTGGATTGCATTTTAATTTCATCACTTCGGGCAAGTTCTGTTTTGTGAAGCAAAAAAAGAATGATGAATCATTCAGGTCATGGCCTTTCTGAAGACAAAATGGCCTGAAGGTCTCTTTTGGCCCAAAATACTATGATTCCATGAGCTAGCAGAGACTTACTCAATGTTTATTAAGTTGAAATGAACACCTAGGCTTGCTGTACGTTTTTCAAAGTCCAAAGGATGAGAAGGGACCAGATAAAACATTGTCCAATTGTGCTGTTGAAGAATGTAGTTGGAGCAGATTTCTGTGGAAGTTACTGTTTCAGTACCAGTCTTTGAGTAGTCTCAAAAGCCATTGTCTGAGATGGATTCAGAGTAACAGAGGAAGGCCCATCCTTTCTGATGTCTTTGCAGAAATGAATACATTTTCTTAGACAACAGAGGTGGAAATATAGATTCAATTCTGGCAGGGATGTAGACAGTAGATCACTGACACAAAACAGGTCAAAGCAAGAAGGAAGAGCAGAGTTAAACTTGTTAGAGGAGAATGCTAGGAGAAAAGTACACTTGTATTTGCAATAAAGTTTTCATGAAAAGAGCCACATAATCAAATAAACTATTAATCAAGCAGTAGTCTATAAAACCAAACACAAACACAACAGTAAATTAAGAGAGCAAACTAATAACTTACATTTATATAGGATGTTAAGGTTTTCAAAGTACTTTACATACATTGTCTCATTTTGTCCTCGCAATGATCCTGTGAGGAAAGAACCACAAGAATTATCTCCATTTACAGAAGTAACTGGGAACTAGCCAATGAGCCCAGCCCTTGTGAGTAGGCTTCAGTGTGCTAAGCTGAGGCAAGTCCCTGAGTGGAAGAGGCTGGGGAGCCTGATTCTGGAAGAATTGTAATGATATGTGATTGGAGGGATTTTTAGCATGTGCAAATATGCTGTAACTGGTTCTGTTCTGCTAACCACATGGTAAATAGGAGCCTCTTTGATTGGCTGTATAGCCAGAGCTATGAGGCATTCAAAAGGCATTACCCTTTTGGAAATCGTCCTTTATCTTTAGCTATTTCTTTCTGTTGTCAGTATTCTAGTGATAGTGAGAGACAATTCTGTAAGGGAAAGAGATCTTGGGCCCTCCCATCTAAGGCTGACACGTGGCCTGTGATGATGAATCTCCATTCTTTCCCTCAGTATTTGTTCTTTCATTTTAGGTGGAGATTAGAGCTATGACCTTGTGAGTTTGGAAAGGTGTAGAAGTAGGGTCAGTGAAAGGTTTTGAAGCAAGCTGATCATCACATAGGCCGAGAAGAGCAACCTTTAGGTCCCAGACCAGCAGTTAGCAGAGTTAAAGGCATCAGGATGTGAACTTGGTGGGGACAATTCATGTAAAGACTGCATGAAATCTGAGCCCACTCTCCCTAAAGACCAACATTATAAAAGTTAGTGTGCCCCCACAGTGTTGGGAAAACATTTGTACTTCTGTACGTGAAATAAATATTTCTATGTAAAAGCTATTTAATGTTTATAAGTTAAACATAACTGGGGCACTGGTCAATGGATGGCTAACAATGGAGGGAACCACACTAGAATGGGGGCTTGAGCTGACAGGATTAGAGAAAAGCTACCCTAATCCCTCAGGTACACCCCTAGAACCCTGAGAGGGCACGGAAGATGTGGCCAATTTGGCTGTAGGAGAGTGAAGCTAGGGCAACTCACTACACAGATACAGAAAGAAGAAGAGGAGAGGAGAGCAGACGGGAGAGAGAGAGACAGAGAGAGAGAGAGAGAGACAGAGACAGAGAGAGAGACAGAGACAGAGACAGAGATAGAGAATGGCTCAACGACTAGAAGTCATAAGGATGCAAATTTGGTGTAAATATAAGGAAGAACTTTATTAATCCTGGAAAAAGGTGACTTAGAGAACATCAATAACTACCAACCATTATGCTTACTCACCCATCTATAGAAAATAGTACCAGAGTCATCTATTTATGAATAGGAGCCACTCCCATTAATAGCATTATAGGGAATACATAAGCTTTTAAAAGTGAGACTCAATAGTGGACCACATCTTCACCACTTGATAATTAACTAAAAGAGTAAAGAACATGAGATCTCATTGAACTTATTGTTTGTTGATTATGAAAAATTATTTGATTTGAGAGGAGTAAACTGCCTAACAGACTCTTTTACACCAAGGTGATTCCCATCCATACATCACAATCATTCAAGATTTCTTGAAAAATATTACAGAAACATCTCTGATTAATGACCCTCTGATGATAAACAGACAAAGAATAAAATACAGAAATTAATATTTGGAAAGTGTTCACCACTGTGATAAAGGAGATGCTAACACAGGATTTGGATTGAAAGGAATTTATTATTTTTTTGTAAATTATGAGGTTATTCCTATTTGCACATAGTATTTTATGGATCAAATCAAGCTGCAATTTGGGAACTCCCTGGGAGAAATTTTGTTTTTATTGTTGTTCAGTTGCTTCAGTTGTATCCTGGGGTTTTCTTGGCAAAGATACTGGAGTGGTTTGCCATTTTCTTCTCCAGCTCATTTTATAGATGAGGAAACTGAGACAAACAGTGTTAAGTGATTAATCATGCCCAGGATGATATAACTAGTGAGTGTCTGAGGCCAGATTTCAACTCAGTTCTTTCTGACTCTCGGCCCAGTGCTCTATCTATTGTACTACCTAGGTGCCCTGAGAGAGATCTAAAATGACATAAAGGATTTGGCCTGACCATCCAAATAGAAAGAACAAATGGATGAAGAATGCCTGTTGCCTAGATTTCAACATATATTTCAAGGAGCAAACTATAGAATTTTTTCATCAGTATATATACTAGGGACAAAGGGCCCAGAGTTGGATAAGAGTAAGAAATATCAAAGTTCCTTTAGGACTCTAAGTTTCCCATGAAAAGAAAGGCCCATACTTTCAATACTAACATGCTACTAATGTTGCTACATGACAGGAAGATATGGAATTATACCTCTCAGTAGAATTAAAAACAAATATCACACAAAAGGAATGTAAAGTCTCATGATAGGTATCAGAAGGCTACAACATATAACCAGTGAAAAACTCCAAAGAACAGGAGTAAAAGATATCATCAGATAGGGAGAGAATATGGGCTTGTCCCATCATGAAAGTGAAGGGTAACAGGTAGAAAGCCAGCAGCTCATGACATCAGGAGAAAGTAAAGAAGGTCTCATTTCAGTAGACCTCTGAATGGGAGGATTTGTATACCAGTTGGACAAAATGGAGGGTGGAGCCAAGATGGCAGAATGCATTCATGGCAGCAACCCAGCTGAACTCTCCCCACATTCCCCTCCAAATAACTTTAACTCCTCAAATCAAATTTTGGAGCAACAGAGCCAACAAAAGGTTAGAGTGAGACAAAGCAACTTGGGAGGTTGACAGGAGAAGCCTGTGACACTGGAGAAAAATAATGTTATTGAAGCATTTTTTATATGAACCAAAGAATACAAAAGGAAGTTTACGAGGGAAACAGAGAGAAGCAGGACAGCTTTGAAAAAGACATGTTCAATATATTATAAACTTTTTAAAAAAGCAAGCAATAAGTAGTAGAGCTTTTATGTGGCACATATCTCCTTCTGTTCTACTCTAGATATTGAAATGTTCTTTTCGTGTTTACATCTAGAACAAAAAAATTTTTTAAAAAAGAATATGAACTACTTGAGGGCAGGGACTATTTTGTATTTGTTTTTGTGTCCACACTGCTGAAGCACAGTGATATATGCATAGTAGGTACAACAACAAATCCCTTCTGAATTGATATTTAAAAAAAAAAGAAAGGGATTACAGGGGACCCTTTGCTGGCACTGGGTGCAGCTGGCTCTGATTAGTAATGCTATTTCCCATTTACAGTTCTGGGTCTCAGTTCCCTGGTGGAGAGGAGTGCTTGTGGTAGGTCACAAGTGAGCAGGGCCCTGGTTACAGTTCCAAGGCAGAGAGGAGCACCAACACTTGCAGCTGCAAGGAAGCAGTACCCTTCTTGGATAAAGAGCAGAGTGTTGACCAGGAGAGCAGTGACCACACCTCTCCCCAGATCATACCACCTTGGAAGCACCGAAAACTTGTAGATTCCCAGAACTAGCTCTGAAAACAGCAGCACCAAAAAGCCTGAAGCTTGAGACAATGTTTTCTCACCCCCAAACAAGCCAACCTCAACTTTAACATAAAGTTCAAAGTCAAGAAATAGGCTGAACAAATGAGCAAACAATAACAATAACAAAGAAGAGCTTGACCATAAGAAAGCTACTATGGTGGCAGGGAAAACCAAGACATAAACTCAGAAGAAAACCACAATATGAAAACAGCGAAAACCAAAACCTCAAAGAAAAGTGCTAATTATACCTGAGCCCCCCATGAATTCCTGGGACAATTGAAGAAAGAGATAAGAGCTGTAGAAGAAAAATTTGGAAAAGGAATGAGAGTGATACAAGAAAATTATGAAAAGAGAATTAACAAACTTGGTAAAGAGGCACAAAAAATACTGAAGAAAATAAAAACCAGAATAGAGGCAGTAGGTGACACAGTGAGTAGAGCACTCGTCCTGGAATCAAGAGGACCTGAGTTCAAATCTGACCTCAGACACTTGACACATTTACTAGCTGTATGATCTTGGGCAAGTCACTTAACCCCAATTGCTCTGCCTTCTACCCTCCAAATAAAAACCAGAATAGGTCAAATGAAAAAGGAGATACAAAAATTCACTGAAGAAAAGAACTCCTTAAAAAACCAAATTGGCCAAATGAAAACCGAAGTACAAAAGAGCACTAAAAAAAATAATTCCTTAAAAATTGGAATTGGGTAAATGGAAGCTAATGACTCCATGAGACATCAAGAAACAATAAAACAAAATCAAAAGAACAAAAAGATAGAAAAGAATATGAAATATCTAATCAGAAAAATAATTGACCTGAAAAATAGATTAAGGAGGGATAATTTAAGAATTATTGTACCATATGAAAGTCATGATAAAAAAAAGAGCCTAGACACTGTATTTCAAGAAATCATAAAGGAAAACTACCCCAACATCTTAGTTCCAGAAGGCAAAACAGAAATTGAAAGAATTCACCGATCACCTGCAGAAAGAGATCCCAAGATGAAAACTCCTAGGAATATTATAGCCAAATTCTAGAACTCTCAGGTTAAGCAACCAGAAAGAAATAATTCAAATATCATGGAGCCATAGTCAAGATCATATAAGATTTAGCAGCTTCTATGTTACAGGAACAGAGGGTTTAGAATATGATATTCTTGAAGGAAAAGGAGCAAAGATTAAAACCAAGAATAACCTACTCGATATTGTTTGTTTTTGTTTTGGGGTTTTTTTTTGGAGGGGGGAATGAAAGGCACTTGGGGTTAAATGACTTGCCCAAGGTCACACAGCTAGTAAGTGTCAAGTGTCTGAGGCCACATTTGAACTTGGGTCCTCCTGACTCCAGGGCCAGTACTCTCTTCACCACCAGTACCACTAGCTGCCCCTGAACCTACTCAATATTTTTTTGGAGGGTGGGGGGTGGACATTTAATGAAATAGAAGACTTTCACGTATTCTTGATAAAAAGATCAGAGCTGAATAGAAATTTGACATTCAAACACATCTCAAGAGAAGTATAAAAAGGTAAACATGAAAGAGTAATTGTAAGAGACTTAATAAAGTTAAACTGTTTACATTCCTATATGGGAAGTTGATACTTGTTACTTCTAAGAACTTTCTCATTATTAGAGTACTTTGAAAGTATTCATAAACAGAGGGCATAAATGTGAGTTGATTGTGTTGGGATGATCTCAAAAGGAAATGAAGGGTTGAGAAAGAGAGATGCACTGGGAGAAGGGGGAAAGGAAAGGTAAAATAGGGAAATTTTCTCACATAAAAGAGGTGCATAAGGAAAAACTTTTACAGTGGAGGGTACTTGGGGGTTTGGAATTGGTTAAAAGAGGAAAGAATACACACATATACTCTCAGTGGGTATAGAAATCTATCTTCCCTCATAGGGAAACAAGAAGGGAAGGGATAAGAGACATGGAGTGGGAGATGATAAAAAAGAGGACAGATTAAGGGAGGCAGTGGTTAGAAGCAAAACAGACTTTTGAGGAAGGCTAGGACAAAAAGAGAGACAGAAGGATAAAGAGAAGAAAATAGGATATAGGGAAATACACAGTTAGTAATCATAACTTTGAATGTGAATGAACTGAGCTCACCCATAAAATGGAAATGAATAGCAAAATGGATTAGAAACCAGAATTCATCAATATATTGTTTACACTTTAAACAGAAAAACAAATGCAGAACTAAAATAAAAGACTGGAGTAGAATCTATTATGCTTCAGCTGAAGTAAAAAAAAATGTTAGAGGTAACAATTATGATCTCAGACAAAGCAAAAGCAAAAAGAGACTTAATTAAAAGAGATGGAAACTATATTTTGCTAAAAGGTACTATGGACAATGGAGTATTTAAAAAAATTTTATAGCAAGTTTATCTGATAAAGGCCTCATTTCTCAAATATATAGGGAAATTAAATTTATAAAAATAAGACTCATTCCCCAATTGACAGTCAAAAGACAGGAACATGTAGTTTTCAGAAGAAGAAATCAAAGCTATTTATAATCATATGAAAAAATTCTCTAAATCACTATTGATTAGAGAAATGCAAATTAAAACAATTCTGAGGTACCATCTTATGCCTATCAGAAATGACAAATCCTGGAGGGGATGAGGGAAAAATAAGTACGCTAGTAAACTGTTGGTGGAGTTGTGGACTGGTCCAATCATTCTGGAGAACAATTTGGAACTATGCACAAAGGGGTACAAAACTATGCATACTCTTTGACCCGGAAATACTGTACTAGGCTTGCACTCCAAAAAGATCAAAGAGAAAGGGAAAGGATTTATCCATACAAAAATATTTATAGCAGCTCTTTTTCTTGTGTCAAAGAATTGGAAATTGAGGGGATGATCACCCACTGGGGAATGACTGAACAAGTTGCAGTATATGAATGTAATGGAATATTATTGTGCTATAAGAAATGACAAAGGTGGTAGTTTCAGGTGGGGAAAAACATGACAAGGCCTATATGAACTGAAGCAAAGTGAAGTGAGAAGAACTGGTTGATCATTGTACATAATAACAACAATGTTGTAATGAAGATCCACTATGAAAGACTTTACTACTCTGATCAACACAATGATTTGAGACACTTCCAAATGACTCATGATGAAAAAAATGCTATCCACCTCCAGAGAGAGAACTGATGAACTCTGAGTGCAAATTCAAGTACAATTTTCTTGCTTTAAATTTTTTAACTTTTTTTATGATAGGGAAATACTTTTTGCATTTTATATGTATAGTTAGTTGATATCAATTTGCTTGCCTTCTCAGTGGGTGAAAGAAGGGACAGAGAGAATTCAAAACTCAAAATTTTAAAAGAAAAAAGCTAAGAACAAATAAATATTTTTAAAGAAATTTTTAAAAAGAGTTGGACAAAATGCCCATAAATGAATAGGTCAAAATCTGCATCATTGGAAGAAACTTTCAAATGGGCTTGATCATAGTCCACCCGAGTAAAGAAGAATGTCCTAAATATATAAATGCAAAATCCTAGTATAAAAA
Source organism: Phalanger gymnotis (assembly GCA_028646595.1). Taxonomy (NCBI): domain Eukaryota; kingdom Metazoa; phylum Chordata; class Mammalia; order Diprotodontia; family Phalangeridae; genus Phalanger; species Phalanger gymnotis. The sequence continues at coordinate 194,419,980 of CM053622.1, read as the reverse complement.
ACAATGTTGTAAGTACAACATGAATGATACATGGCTAAACATCTGTAGCATGAGGTTTTTAATGGCAGAAATCTCAATGTGAGAACACTGTGATAAGATTATCCACAAATATCATTCCACTTTACTTTGTGGAACTCCCCCACCCTAAGCTATCGCACCCCAACTCAGACTCATAAATTGGGTCATCAGAAGGTGGCCACCTGGGGTTCAAGGTATTACATATGTCCATACTCTTATTGACCCTTGATATCCAGCTGACAGAGTTTGTACTGAGATGGCATTGTAATGACATTAGTAACAAGACATTTTCTCCTAATTCTAGGCACACTCACAAATATACACAGTATCGGTGAGAAGGATAACACATATAGAGTACACTAGTAGATTGGCCCAGTTCTGAAACATGCATAGCCAAAGTAACTCGTGCTTGCAATGCTGCATTGTTCTTTTTCTGCTTCGGGTGTCCTCATGTCCCCCTGGAGACAGCTTCTCTTCTGAGTATGTCAATCTGCTGGGCTCCCTACTGGGCATAGTATCTCTTCCTGGGCCAGTAGCTCTGCTGCAAAATTCCAATGACAGTGTAGGGAGGTGGAGAGCAAAAAGAAACATCCTCTCTTCCCTCCTCCCTCTCCAGAGGTAAAACATAATTTCCTCTCAAAAACTGGATTCTTCTTCTTTAACTGGCTCCCATAGTTAAAACAAATGTCAGAGCTCAAGATTCTGTCTTCATTCACTCCTAGAGAATACATCTTGCTTTTTAAAAAGCTTCCATCAGTGGGACTAATTCTTCAGGCAGCCAATGGCTAGCTATCCCGCAATTTCACCAAGGCTGACTGAAGCACTTCTACATACAAAGTATAGATACTTCTTTGTACTTATTTAAGACTTCATATCACTCTAGCGCAGGCCCTCATCACCTCATGCCTGGACTGTTATGATAGCTTGATTGTAGATCTGCATGCCTCAATTCCCTCCCCACTCCACTCTACCCTCTATTCAGCCACTAAAGTCATTTTCCTAAAGTGCAGGTCTTGACCCTATTACCCCCTACCCTCCTGTTTCAGTGGTTCCCTACTGTCTCTAGGATCAAATATTAAATACTCTGTTTGGCATTCAAAATTCTTCATACCCTAACCCCCTTCTACCTTTCCTGTCTTCTTACATATTCCTCTCCACATGTACTCTTCAATCTTGTGACACTTGCCTCCTGGCTATTCCGTGAACCCTCCATCTCACAAGTCTGAGAATTTTCTCTGGTTGTGCCCCATGCCTAGAATGCTTTCCTTCCTCTGTTCACGTACTGATCTCTCTAGCTTAAATACCAACTAACGTATCCTTTTTTACTGGAAGCTTTGCCTAACCCCTCTTAATTCTAATGCCTTCTTCCTGTTAACTACTTTTTATTTATCTTGTATATAGTTTGCTCTGTATATGTTTCTTTTCATGTTGTCTACCCCCATTAGACTGTAAACTCCTTGAAGGCAGGGGTTCTCTTTTGCCTCTTTTTTTATCCCCAGTACTTAGCACAGTGCCTGGCACAAACTAGGTACTTAATAAATGTTTAGTGATTGACTACCATTGTTGTTTGTCCTTTGTTCTCAAAGAGAACCATGACATCAACAAGGTGATGCCATGACATGCAAGTGAATTAGATTTAAGTGAGGGAGGGTGTGCAAAGTCACAAACCTCACTTTCTCCTCTGGAGCCATCTGGGTCCAGTTGTATGATATAGTTCAGAACATCTGGAGATGGCCCTAGATGCAATGGGAGACCTTGGCTTTTTAAAACTGAGATCTCAGTTTGATTGAGGCAACGTCCAATTAGTGATTAAGGCTAGGTAAGAAATGAGGTAGAGAATGGCCTCTTTTACCTAGTCAAAAAAAATCAGTCTGAGAGGGGAAAACGCTTAAGGGTTTTACTGTTATTTGCCCACCATATGCTGTGATTTCATCAACTTGGCTAGGGAGATTGATCATGTGTCCAATCAAGTCCCCACCCATCCACTCTCATTATAGGTATATTTTGGGAAGCATTATGAATTAGAATGAAGGAAGCTATAGTTTCAAGGTACTCTGCCCTCAGCAGAACACATCTAGAATATTTGTTCAATTTTGGTACCACACAAGGGTGTGGAACAAAGCCCCTTTCAGACTTTGTTGGGCTATATCTGCATACAAAGAGGCTAGTAGTAATTCAGTTAGGAAATGACTTTGACCCTTTGGACTTAGTTATTTCTAAGTTCTCCTCACCACCCACTCATTTACATGGGAGAACAAGAGAGATTCAGGATTTAAACACAAAACCACCCCAGTCTAGCCTCCCACTCCATCCTCACACCAGCTTTTGGCCAAAAACTATTATCTAGTTTACACCCTAGGCTTTTGATATTGAAAATGGGAAATACATTAAATAATCACTATAAGCTAGAGTAGAGTCTAACCAAGAAGCCCAAGCCCTGGATTGGAAAAGGAATCCAAAGAAAAAACTAAACTTAAAGGCAGGTGCTAGCTGTGAAGGATGTCCTTCCTCTTTGTCATGAAGAGCTTAGCATCTGCAGACATCCCAAATTACAAAATAGATGTAAGTTGTATACTTTAAAATTCAGAGACTACAAGGGGTTTCCTCATATGTGAGTCTAATAGAGTATAAACTACTAGAGGGTAAAGGCCATGTCTGATTTATCCTTGTATCTCTCCCAGTACCAGCTCAGAAACAGATACAGAATGTCTACCACATGTAGCAATTCAGGGAACAAGTCCTTTCCATATGTCACAATACTTTTCCAAAAACAGGGTCTCCAGCATCTTCCATGTGGTGATCACATCGGCTGAGCACCCTATGAATGCTCACCAGTCCCATCCTACCCCCTTATAAAAAGTATTAGCCTAAGATAAGCCTCATGGAATTCCAGGATTAGAAGTGATTTTGTCCATTCTCTTTCCCCTTTACATAGCATCAGACAAATCATGCCCAACAGAACCTAACTTTGGCTTCTTCTCAATGGCCTTAAAAAAACCACAAACAAACCAGAATTACACAACTACTATCAATAGCCAGATCAAATGTTTGGAAGATATCAACAAGAAATTCTTCCTTAGAGCAACTCTAATATATTCATTGCTGCTCCTTGTAACCATTTACTCTGGTTCTTACTTTCTCGAAGGCTGATAACAAGCTGATTGCCTTTCTTTGAAGACAGCCCTATATTTACAATTCTTGGAAATCACCATGCAGGTGCCTCTTAGCCTTCTCCTCACCCAGCTAAATAATCCCAGTTCCTTTAACCTCCCATTTTATGTCTTTATTATCCTACTCTTTAATCATCTTTGACTTTTCTTTGAACTATCTCCAAGTTCTCTACATGCCTTATAATTTAACTTATGGTGTGAAGATCAAAATAGAAGTAAATGAAAAGGATCCCTGGAAATGATTACTTCTGCCATCCTACTCCTACAGGACTGCTCCCAGGCCACTGGAAATGACCTATTTGTTCACTAAAGCTATATAGTCCACAATATGCGTGGCTCTTGTTCAGATAACTGGAACCTATAAAGCAGAGACTAGAGAGTACTTTAAGAAAAAAATTCACCATCCCCCAATAGGTCACCTCAAGTGGTGTTTGAAAACTGACAAAGCAAAATGAAATACTTCTGTTCCTCCAAGCCTTAGTAGGGAGGCTATAATCTCCTCCTGAGAGGAACACTTATTTCTGGATTTTCCGAAAGCTCTTTGCGTAATGCTTTGCAAGCTACCAGTGTTGTTTTGAAAAGAACAGCCATCAAAGAGCCTAGATATCATCTTTCAAGAAATTATCAAGGAGAACTGCCTTGATATTCTAGAGCCACAGGGCAAAATAGAAATTGAAATTATCTACAGATCACCTCCTCAAATAGATCCCAAAAAGAAATCTCCTAGGAATATTGT
>CM053622.1:194308125-194415556 GCA_028646595.1 Phalanger gymnotis | reverse complement strand
GGAGGGGAGTGGGGTGACGGAGGGGAAGGCAGACTGGGGAACAGGGCAACCAGAGTGTATACCATCTTGGAGTGTGCTGGGGTGGAAATGAGGAGAAAATTTGTAATTCAAATGCCTGTGAAAATCAATTCTGAAAACTAAACATATTAAAAATAAAAAAAAGAAAAGAACAGCCATCAAGAACTTTGAATTCAAATCATCCTTTTCTCATATAACTGGACTGGGAGTCAGACATCCCAAATTACAAAATGGAAGTAAGTTGTATACTTTAAAATTCAGAGACTGTAAGGAGTTTCCTCACATGTGAGTCTAATTGAGTACAAACTACTAGAGGGTAAGGGCCATGTCTGATTTATCCGGGTATCTCTCCCAGTACCTAGCAAAATGCATTGCACAGAGTAGGTGCTTAATAAATCTTTTTTTTTTTTAACGGAAAAGGCCATCTCCAGTCATCCTGATCTATATCTTGTCACCTAACCCAGATGATTCCAGAGAAGAAAGTAAAGCTGGTGATTTTGCACAGCCCTTCCTCACTTAAATCTAATTCACTTGCATGTCATGGCATCACCTCGCTGATGTCATGGTCCTCTTTGAGAACAAAGGACAACCAACAACAAACAACCTTTTAATGGATGAACGAGTGAATGAAATATAGTAGGCATAATAAACAAACCACACTATCTTCATAAACCTTGAGAACTATGAATATGTAGATGGTTCAACAGATGTTTGCTGACTAATTAAATAACTGTTGCCTAGAAAAAAGAAATTTTATGAGGATTAAACTATGTCCAGACTAACTTTTAGCTCCTTGGTGGAAGCCCAGCAGGAATGGTGATGTTTTCCACACATGTTGCAGCAACAAAGAAATGTGATAGGAATGTGGGAAAAGAAGTCTCTGTAGGGCACCTTTTCTTCTTCTCCCAATCTCAATGAATTAGGATCTAGTCTAGACAAAATGATGATGTGGGTGGCATAGATATCAGGATCCAAAGAAAGAAAGCATCATACTGGGAATCAAGAGACTTGCGTTTTTGCACCACTTCTACTATTAACCAGTAGTATGACTTTTAATATATCTGAGACCCAATTTTAATACCACTTAACAAACATTTATTAAGAACCTAATATGTTTAAGGCTGTATGATAGACATTAGGGACACAAAGATTTTTTTGTATAACAAAGTCCCTGTCCTCAAGGAAATTACATTTTATTGAGGGACGATAAAGATTTAGGTGCTGGGGACGGTACATATATGCACAGGTAAATATAACTTAAGGTAGGGAGTGACTTCAGCAAAGAAGTGTTTTAAGGCAATTTGAGAATAGAAATATTATCTTTGTCTGAATAGGGATGGTGGACTGGGTAGGACCTGAGTTTAACCCTTCAAGATCCTGAGAATCCTAAAAGAGAAAAGGAGGCAGTACATTCCAAAGCTGGAAGATGACCCATGTCACAGAGATAGGAAATGGTATAGTGAGTTCAGGCAACACTTAGGTTTTCCATTTGGCCAAAACATAAAGTGCATAGGAGAAATGATATGAAATAAGATGGCAAAGGCAGGTTTTAAAAGTCAGATTGAGGAATTTGTGTTTTGTCTCAGGAGGGAACAACTGGGAGTTTTTGAACATTTTGAAAACAGGTTTTGAATGAACAAACAACAAAAAAAGAACTTGGCCATAGAAAGTTACTATGGTGACAGGGAAGATCAAGGCACAAACCTAGAATAAAACAATTAAATCAAAGTAGCTGGATGAAAAGCCTCAAGAAAAAAAAATGTGAATTGGTCACAGACCCAAAAAGAATTCCTGAAAAAACTCAAAAAATATTTTTAAAATCAAATAAGACAGGTAGAGGAAAATTGGGAAAAGAAATGAGACTGATGCAAGAAAATCATGGAAAGAATGTCAACAGCTTGGTAAAAAAGGCACAAAAATCTCTTGAAGAGAATTCCTTAAAAAGTAAAATTGGCCAAATGGAAAAAAAGAAGTACAAAAGCTCACTGAAGAAAATAATTCCTTAAAAATTGGAATGGGCAAGTGGAAGATAATGACTCTGTGAGTCAAGAAACAATAAAACCAAATCAAAAGAAGAAAAAATAGAAGAAAATGTGAAATATATCATTGGAAAAACAGCTTACCTGGAAAATAGACCAAGGAGAGATCATTTAAGAATTGTTGGACTACTCAAAAGCCATGATCAAAAAAAGAGCATAAATATCATATTTCAAGAAATTATCAAAGAAAACTGTCCTGATATCCTAGAATGAGTATAAAATAGAAATAGAAAGAATCCATTGATCATCTGCAGAAAGAGAGCCCAAAATAAAAGCTCCCAGGAATATTATAACTAAATTGCAGAGCTCCCAGGTAAAGGAGAAAATACTGCATGCAGTGAGAAAGAAACAATTCAGATATCATGGAGCCACAATCAGGATCACACGAAATTTAGCAGCTTCTACATTAAAGGATTGAAAAGCTTAGAATATGACATTCTGAAAGGCAAAGGACCTGGGATTACAATCAAGAACCACTTACCCAGAAAAGTGGAGTATAATCCTTCAAGGGAAAATATTATTATTAAATGAAATAGACAACTTTCAAGCATTCCTGATAAAAAGACCAGAGCTGAAATGAAAATTTGACTTTCAAATGCAAGACTCAAGAAAGGTATAAAAAGGTAAATATGAAAGAGAAATAATAAGGGATAAAAAAGGTTAAGTGTTAACATTCCTAAATGGAAAGCAAATGTAACTCCTAAGAACTTTGTTATTATTAGGGCAGTTAGAAGGAGTGTAAATAGGCAGATGGCATGGGTGTTAGTTCACTGTGATGGAATGGTTTCAAAAAAATTAAAATGAGGGTGTGAGAAAGAAGGATGCACTGGAAGAAGGGGGAAGGGAGAGGTACATAAAAAGGTCACAAAAGGAAGAGTTTTTAAAGGAGAAAGGAAGATGAGGGAGTAGGCGATGCTTGAACATTACTCTCATCAGAATCGGCTCAAAGAGGTAATAACATACACAATCAGTTGGGTATAGAAATCTATCTTATCTCACAAGGGAGGGGAAACATCAGAAGAGGGGTGTTACAGATGAGAGGGCAGATTGGGGAAAGTGGTAGACATAAGCAAAATACTTTTGAGGAGGGACAAGGTGAAAGGGGAGACAGAGAGAGAGAGAGAGAGAGAAGAGAGAGAGAGAGAAGAGAGAGAGAGAGAGAGAGAGAGAGAGAGAGAGAGAGAGAGAGAGAGAGAGAGAGAGAGAAACAGGAGAAAAATAAGATGAAGAAAAATACACAGTTAGTAGTCATAACCATGAATGTGAACGGGATGAACTCACCTATAAAATGGAAGCAGATAGAAGAGTGGATTAACAACCAGATTTGGCAATATGTTCTTCACAAAAAACACTTGAAGCAGAGAAATACACACAGAATAAAGGCAAGAGGCTGGAGGAGAATTTAATATGCTTCAGCTGAAATTTTTTTTTTAAAAAAAAAGCAGGGGTAACAATCATGATCTCAGACAAAGCAAAACTAGATCTAATTAAATGAGATTAGCAGGGAAACTACATTTTCTAAAAGGTACTGCAGATAATGAAGTAATATCAATACTAAACATATATACACCAAGTGGTATAATATCCAAATTCTTAAAGGAAAAGTTAAATAAGTTACAGGAAGAAATAGACAGTAAAAATACACAAGTTGAGGGCCTCAAATTTCCTTTCTCAGAACTAGATAAATCTAGCCAAAAAATAAATAAACAAGAAAGAAGTCAAGGAGATGAAAAGAATTTTAGAAAAATCAGATATAATAACCATCTGAAGAAAATGGAATGGGAATAGAAAGGAATATACATTTTTCTTAGTGGTATTGGCACCTACACGAAAACGTCTTGAGACACAAAACCTCACAACCAAATACAAAAAAGCAGAAATATTAAAAGCATCCTTTTCAAATTATAATGCAATAAAAATAATTCAATAAAGGGCTATGGAAACATAAATAATCTAATCCCAAGGGATAAGTGAGTCAAAGGACAAATTATAGAAACAACCAATAATTTCATTAAAGAGAATGACCACAATGAGACAACATGCCTAAATTTATGGGATTCAAAGCATTGCTAAGGGGAGAAAATTATATCTCTAAATGCTTACATCAATAAAATAAAGAACAGATCAATGAACTGGGCATACAACTAAAAAAAACTGGAAAAAGAACAAATAAAAATCCACAATTAAATACCAAATTGAAAATCAAAGGAGAGATCAATAAAATTGAAAGTAAGAAAACCATTGAACTAATAAATAAATCTAGAAGCTGGCTTTATGAGAAAAAAAAATAGATAAAGCAGTGATTAATTTGATTTTAAAAAGAAAAAAAGAAAACCAAATTACCAGTATCAAAAATGAAAAGGGGGAATTTACCAACAATGAAGATGAAATTGAATCAATTATTAGGAGCTATTTTGCCCAAATATATGATAGTAAATCTGTTTTGCTTATATTGTTTATAAGTGAAATGGATGAATATTTACAAAAACATATTTCCCAGATGAACAGAAGAGGAAATATTATTACTTAAATAACCCTACATTAGAAAAACAAATTGAACAAGCCATCAATGAACTTTCTAAGAAAAAAAAAAAACCAAGTGGATTCACAAGTGAATTTTAACAAACATTTAAAGAACAATTAATTCCAATACTATATAAATTGTTTGAAAAAACAGGCAAAGAAGGAGTCCTACCAAATTCTTTTTATGACACAGAAACAGTAAGGCAATAATAACAATGTAGGTGATAATTATCAAAATGCCTATGTAGCTCTGTATCGCAAAGTATATGAGATTCTCCACATAGAAGGTAGAAGTAAACCATTTATTCAGACACCAGAGAACCATATCCCATAACCAAATGCTCAGCTCCCACAGCCAGCCAGTCCACTTCATCATAACAGCAAGGAACCCAAAACATTCAATACAGAATATCACGACATGTAGCCTCACCATCCTGAAACCTCTCCAACCCCCTGCTGGGGTCTTCCCAAAACAAACTCACAGTACAGCTAAGTCAGCCTGTTCAATTCTGACAATCATGAGGGCGGCCATTAGCAGCCATAACATCTGTTTCTCTCTGTCAGCATGTCCTGTGACATAACTTCCTTTTCCTATCAGAAAGGTCCTCCCACCACATATATCTTAGGCTTCCTGTGACGTAAGCAGGTCACATGACCTATTAATGAGTGAGAAAGATTTTCAAATCTAATTGCTACTACAGATACAAATATGCTGCTGATACCTAACTCTGAAAATGTGAAAACAGAGAAAGAAAACCATAGACCAATTTCCCTGGTGAATATCAGTAAAAATTATTTAAAAAAAAAAACTAGCATGGAGATTACAACTATATATCACAAAGATCATATACTATGACCAGGTGAGATTTATACCAGGAATGTAGGCTAGTTCAATATTAGGAAAACTATCAGCCTAATTGATCATATCAATAACAAAATCAACAAAAATCATATTATCATCTCTATAGATGGAGGAAAAGCTTTTGACAAAATACAACACTTATTCCTATTAAAAACACTGGCAAGAATAGGAATAAATTCTTAAAATGATAAGTAATATCTATCTAAAACCATCAGCAAACATTATCTCAAATGAGGATATGCTAGAAGCCATAACAGCAAGATCATGGGTGAAGTAAGGATGCCCATTATAACCAATACTATTCAATTTTGTAATAGAAATGCTAGCTATAGCAATAAGAGAAGAAAATGAAATTGTGGGGATTAGGATAGGCAATGGGGAAACAAAACTATCACTCTTTGCAGATGATATGATGTCATGCTTAGAGAACTGACCAAAAAACTAGTTGAAATAATTGAGAACTTCAGCGAAGATGCAAGACATAAAATGAACCCACATAAATCACCAGCATTTCTATATATTACCAATAAATCCCAGCAGCAAAAGATAGAAAGAGAAATTCCATTTAATATAATTGCAGATGATATAAAATACTTGGGAGTCTACCTGCTGAGACAAACCAAGGAACTATATGAACACAATTATAAAACACTTTTCACAAAATAAAGTCAAATCTAAACAACTAGGAAAATATTAACTGCTCATGGGTAGGCCAAGCCAATGTGATAAAAATGACAATTCTACCTAAATTAATTTACTTATTCAATGCCATATCAATCAAACTACCAAAAGAGATTTTCTAGATCAGGAAAAAAAATAGTAACAAAATTCATCTGAAAGAACAACAGTTCAAGAGTATCAAGATAATCCAATGAAAAAACGTGAAGGAAGGTAGCCTGAGCAGCACCAGATCTTAAACAGTATTACAGAAAGGTGATCATCAAAATAATATCCTACCGGCTAAGAAAGAGAGAGGCAGATCAGCAGAATAGATTAGATACGCAATACACATTAGCAAATGAAGATAGTACTCCAGCATTAGAGAAATACAAAGATTCAAGATTTGGGGACAAGAACTCGCAATTTGAAAAAAACTTCTGTGAAAAATGGAAAGCAGTTTGTCAGAAACTAGGTATAAACCAACATTTCACAGCATATACCAAGATAAAGTCAGACATATGGTAAGCAAATTAGAGGAACATGGAATATTTTACTTGTCACATCCATGGATAAGGGAAGAATTTATGACCAAAGAAAAGGTAGAGAATATTGTTGTTTTACAGTCATTCAGTTGTGTCCAACTCTCCATGACCCTGTGAACCATAGCATACTAGGACCTGCTATCCTCCACTATGTCTGAAAGCCTGTCCAAGTTCATGTTCTTTGTTTCCACGCTACCATCTATCCATCTCATCCTCTGCCGCCCCCTTTTCTTTTTGCCTTCAATCTTTCCCAACATTAGGGCCTTTTCCAATGAGGTCTATCTTCTCATTATGTGGCCAAAGTATTTAAGCTACAGCTTCAGTAGTTAACCTTCTAGTGAATAGCCTGAAGTAATTTCTTTAAGTAGTAACTGATTTGACCTCCTTGTTGTCCCTCCGGCATCACAATTCAAAAGCATCAATTCTACAGTGCTCAGCTTTCCTTGCATTCCAACTCTCATGGCCATACACTGCCACTGGAAAAAACATGGCTTTGACTTTATGGACCTTTGTTGGAAAGGTGATGTTTCTGATTTTTAGTATATCGTCCAGATTAGCCATAGATTTCCTTCCAAGGAACAAGCATCTTTTAATTTCATGGCTGCAATTACCATCTGCAATGATCTTTGAGCCTAAGAATATGAAATCTGACACTGCATCCATTTCTTCTTCCCCTATTTGCCAGGAAATAATGGGACTATTTAGCAAGATCTTAGGTTTGTTTGGTTTTTTGACATTAAGCTTTTACATTCTCCTCTTTTGCCCTGATCAAGAGAACATTGCAAGATCTAAAATTGATAATTTTGACGTTAATTTTAAAAGGTTTGCACAAACAAAAAAAAATGCAGCCAAGATTAGAAGGAAAGCAGAAGATTGGGAGGGAGGAATTTTCAACAAGTTTTTCTGATAAAGGCCTCATTTCTCAAATACATAGAGAAAAGAGCCAAATTTTTAAGAATATGAACTATTCCCCAATTGATAAATGGTCAAGGGATAGGAACAGGAAGTTTGCAGAAGAAATCAAAGGTATCTATAATCACATGAAAAAGTGCTCCAAATCATGATGCATTAGAGAAAGGCAAATTAAAACATCCCTGAGGTGCCATCTCACACCTATCAGATTGGCTAATACAGCAGAAAAAGGAAGATGACAAATGTTGGAGAGGATGTGGGGAAAATAAGACACCAATACGCTGCTGGTGGAGTTTTGAATTGATCCAACCATTCTGGAGAGAAATTTGGAACTATGCCCAAAGGGCAACCAAACTGCATATACCTGTTCATCCAGCAAAAGCACTACTAGGTCTGTATCCTGAAGAGATAAAAGAAAATGGAAATAGACCAGTTTGTACAAAAAAATATTTATAGCAATTCTTTTTGTTGTGGCAAAGAATTGGAAATTAAGGGGATGTCCATCAATTGGGAGATGGCTGAACAATATTATCATGCTATAAGAAATGACCAGTAGAATGATTTCAGAAAAACCTAGAAAGACTTAAATGAACTGACGCAAAGTGAAGTGAGCAGAAGCAAGAGAACACTGTGCATAATAACAGCAATATGATATGATGAGCAACTGTGAATGACTTAGCTATTTTCAGCAATGCAATGATCCAAGACTTAGGATGAAAAATGCTGTCTACTTCCAGAGAAAGAACTGATGAAGTCTGAATACAGATCAAAGCATACTTTTCAAAATTTTTTCTTGGGTCTTTTATTTTGGGGGGGAGGTCCGTGTTTCTTTTGCGACATGACTAATATAGAAATATGTTTTGCAAGATTGCATGAGTATAATCAATGCCTAATTGTTTGCCATCTCAGGAAGAGGGGTGGGTAGGGAGGGAGAGAGGGAATTTTGAACTTGAAATTTTAAAATACAAAAGTTAAAAATTGTTTTTACATGTATTTTGAAAAAAATAAAATATAGACCACCAGACCAAACCTAAATTTCATTTAATAAATAGGTTTTGAACAGAAAGGTGACTTGGTTAGCTTTGGACCTTAGGAAAGTATTTGGTACAAAAGGACAGATGATGAAATATGCTTCCTTCTTCATGGTGAAAAAGTTGTTTTGCTTCACTTAACTGTCTTTTTTTTAATTACAAGGGATAGTGGTGGAAATGTGTTATATAACATAAGTTAGTGTGTTACATAACAAAAATAACACATATGACTGTATTATGTGAAAAACAAAAGGGCTTCCATTCCCCAGCTTTTTCCCACATCCAACCTAGAGAAGCCAGTGGAAGACCAACCACATAGGAAGAGTCCTGTGCATCCTCTTTCTTACTACTTGTTCAGAAGAGTAATCAGGTGACCAAGAATCAGCACTCCTAAACTTTGCACTGCAAAAACACCCTATGGAGACTGTTAACAATACAATGTATGTCACACTTCTGATAAAAACATCAATATGAAAGAGTAGAGGAGCCCAGCTTTCCTATATGTACCACCGGCAAATGTCTCAGTAGAACTCCAGATGAAGAAATGAAATGAAGAAAACAGAGCTCCTTCATCCAGTCCAGAATTGCATAAAAAGATGACCGTATGCCAGTGGAGATTAGGAAAGGTGACATATTGGAGAAGCCAAAACAACCCAAATAAATGGACATTAAGCCTAAATGTTGAGAGAGGGTCACACCGGGAAAAAACGTGAATAAACAGAAGGAAACAGCAATCACAATGAAGAAATACCAGTTACAAAAGAGAAATAGATAGGAAAAAAGCAGAGAGGGGAACTGGAGAGAGAGCAGAGAGTTAGGGAGGGAATAGTCATAAGCGAAACAAATGTCAACTTCAGAAAGTAAGTCATAAAGGGCAAATTAAGAAGGGAAACAGGAAGTGTAAGAATCTGGCACTGTTATCTAGAAGATACAAAATGTCAAATCATAAATAAATTAGAAGAGCAGGGAAGAAGATACTTTTTACAAACGTGAATAGGGGAAGAACTCCTGACTGAACGAGAGATAGAAGTAGAGAAGATAAAGTGAACAATTCTGATTACATAAAATTGAATAGCTTTTTGCACAAATAAATCCAGTGCAGCTAAGATTAGAAGAGATAGCAATTAATTGGAGAAAAAGGAAATTTTACAGCAAATTTCTCTGATAAAAGATATCCATTATACAGGGAATTGATTCAAATTCATAAGAATAATAGTCATTCCTTGATAGATAAATGGTCAAAGGATGTGAAAAGGCAGTTCTTAAAAGAAGAAAAGCAAGAAAAGCAAGTTATCAACAACCATATGAAAAAAATGCTCCAAATTACTGAGACAGACAAACAGAAAGAAAGAAATGTTCATTAAAATTACATTATTAAACATAAAATAATATTATCAATAACATTATTAAAATAACATTAAAATATTCTACCTTGTGTCCATTAGATTGGCAAAAATAACTTAAAAAGGAAAATGCTAATTTTTGAAGGAGTTCTGGGAGGGGAAATACACACACACGTGCACAAACACACACTAACGCACTGCTATAATATTTTTGGAAAGCACTTTGGAGCTATACCCCCAAAGTCGCTAAGCCGTGAAGATTTGTTTATCCATCAATAACACTACTAGGCATATACCTCCAGAAAGATTAAAGAGAGAGGAAAACAACCTATAGGCACAAAAATATTTATAGTAGTAATTTTTTGTAGCAAGGAACTGGAAACATAATGAATACCCATCAGCTGGAAAATAGCTGAAAAATATGTATGTGAGTGTAATAGAATATTATTTATCTTACAAAATGGCAAAGGGGATTTAGGGCATCCTAGGAGAATTTGAATGAATTGATTCAGTTAAGAGAACATGACCTTTGGTGTCCACTTCAGCCCATCTTTGGGCCCCAAGCCTGGGTCACTACCATCAACTACTCATAAGGTGCTGCCTATCCTACGAGTTGGCAGTCACAATGGGCTCTTAGCACTTAGTTCAACCAAGTGCCCTTGAAGAGTTTGGCCTTTATTTCCTTGACTAAATTAGGAGTCCTTAATGACCTCCTTGCCTCAAGGGAAAGCCTAGTTTACATGGGTTTGAGTGACATGCTTGTGACATCAGAGGCTTTTAGACCACATGGGTTTAAGTCGCCTCTTTGTGACGATTCTAGGTCACGTGGGTGAGTCGCATGTGTGACTCATCCTTGACCCTGAAAAAGATATAAAACCAGGGGGTGGCTTTCTCTTTTTTGGAGTTCTGACCCACAGCCATGGTGGCGCGCATGACTCTGGGCCAGCCCTTGTTATGGCTGAACTTAGATGTTGGTAACTATGAATTGCATTTGGTCTGTCTGTCCATGTTTGTAATTTGTTTGTATTTGCTCTGAAATTCAGGGTTCTGGCTTTTTCCCCTGAACTAAGTGAATGGTATTTGTATGCTGAATTAAAGTAAGCTTGTTAACCCCTTAACATTGCTTTCCTTAGTAAAGCAGATCAAAAGAACCTGGGCTTTGCAGCGTTCTGTGAGTGTTGCAAAATTACAAAGAACAAGCAGGGTCCAAAAGAAGAATTATGAGCAGACACCCCCCCACACACATACACCCCTCCTTTATAGAAACGGGGTCTACAAGTTAAAAACAGTGTATTTATTTTTAGAACTTTTTCAATATACTAATCAGTTTTTCTGATTCTTTTCTCTCTTTTTAAGAAAATTCTTTCTTATATGGAATGACTTTCTGGGAGGGGGAACAGGGAAGAATGCTGGAAGGAATTTTGACAAAACAAAAACAAAAGATAGCAATAAAAATGTATTAATTTTTAAAAGAATACTTTTTGCAAATCTAATTGAAAGGATTTTAAACTGAAAATTAAGGGAAAAGGATAAAAAATGTTCCACAGAGAGCAATAGGATGACTAGTTTTTGGAGAGCATTGGAATGTATGCTCTTTTAGAGAACTATGGAGGGTAGGGA
This sequence comes from Phalanger gymnotis, assembly GCA_028646595.1. NCBI lineage: Eukaryota > Metazoa > Chordata > Mammalia > Diprotodontia > Phalangeridae > Phalanger > Phalanger gymnotis. The sequence goes on along the minus strand of CM053622.1, from coordinate 194,404,006 downwards.
GAGGATTGCCTTGCTTTTTATCATTGGCATTTAGGCACAGTGCCTGGCACATACTTAATAAACACTTAATAAATGCTTGGTGACTGGCTTGCAGAATTTCACAAAATGACTAAACATTGTAAAGGAAAATAATTTCAAAAGACTTAAGAACTCTTATTAATGCAATGACTAATTATGTCTCCAGAGAACCGATGTTGAATCATCTTCACCAGCTCTTGTCAGAGAGGTCATAGACTACAGGTGGGGAGCAAGACATTTTCAGATAGCTAGTGTGTGATTTGTTTGGCTTGAGCGTACTTATTTGTTACAATGGACAACTTTGTAAAGTGTGAGTGTGTGTGTGTGTGTGTGTGTGTGTGTGTGTGTGTGTGTGTGTGTAAAGTGATAGTAGAAGAAGAGCTGTCTGTGAAACATTTTTTAAATATATAGAAGAGAGCATGAGGAAGTTCAGAATAAGGCACAAACAAAACAATGTTGGAACTAATGTGAGAAAATACATACTTAAAAGAAAGCAAGTTATATGTAATAGAGATTCACAGCATCATATATAATTCTTTCTTCCTCTTCTCCGTTGTATAAAGAAATGTTCATATTTGTTGGTTTTTACCAAGTTCATGATAATAAAAAAGAAAAATGTTAAATAAAAAATTTAAAGGGCATAAATAAAAGAGTATTAGTAAAAGAGTTAGAGAAAGGACAGGCTGGGAGCAGGGAGACCTATTTAGGTCTCTTTGAAAATAGTCCAGGTGGCTGGTAATAAGGACCTAAACTAGGGTGGTAGCAGTATGAGTAGAAGGAAGGAGACAACTTCATAAAATATTATACAGGTAAAATCTACAACACTTAGCAACTGATTGGATCTGTGTGGCAAGGGAGAAGGATGATGCAAAAATAATAGATTTTGAATCTGCATCATTGTGATGATACTTTTGACATCAATAGAAATAGCAACGCTTAGAAAAGCAGATTTGGTAGATAATTCAATTCAACATTTATTAAGCACCTACTATGTGAAGATACTATGGCAAGTGGTGGAAATACAAAGACAAAACCAAAAAATAATGTTTCCCCTCTAAAACTTACTTTTACCAGAAGATAATTTCAACATTAGACATGTTGGTTTGAGTTGCTAGAAGGGTGTCTAGTTGGAGATGTCAAGAAGAAAGCTGGAGATGTGGCATTGGAAATCAGTGGAAAGATTCAGGGTGGAGATATAGATTTGGAAATCATCTATGTAGAGGTGCTAGAAATGACTAAGATCACCACGGGAGAAAGTTTGGAGAAAAAGGTGGAGATCTAAGATAGAGCTTGGAGGAGAGGGCACTTATGCTTAGGGAAGTAGAAACAAGAAAGAACATTAATGAATTGTCAAACAGGTAGGAAGAGAAGTAGGAGAAAATAATGACACAGAAGCCAAGGAAAGTGAAATATCCAGGTAAAAGGAGTAGTCGACAGCATCAAATTCTGCAGAAATATTAAGGAGAACGAGGACTGAGGAAAAGTCATTGGGTTTGTGTAACCTTTGAGAAAAAAATGATGATCACAAAAGGTAATCTCCATAGTTCGGGGTTTCAAGCCAGATTGTAAGAGAGTGAATAATATGTGATGAGGAAGTATAGGCAGTGAATGTAGACTTCTTCTAGGAGATTAGGAGTGTAAGAAATAGAGAAATGGGGGATAACCTGAGGAGATAGCAGGTTCAAATGAAGAGTTTTTCAATTAAATTTTATTTTATTCAATTAATAAAAATTGATTTTTCTCTCCCTCTCAACCACTCCCCACTATTGAAACAAAAAAAAAAAGAAAAAGAATACCCTTATAATAAATACATATAGTTAAGCAAAAGAAATTCCTACATTGGCTATCACCAAAAGATATGTCTCATTGTGCACCCTGAATCCATGACTTCTCTTTCAGGAGGTAGATAATATCAGGAGGAGGATGCTTAATTATTGGTCTCTGAAATCATGGTGAGTCATTGCATTGATCAGAGTTTTTATAGCTTTCCAAGTTGTTTGTGTTTACGATGTTGTGGTTATAAATTGTTCTTGTTCTGCATCAGCTTATACAAGTCTTCTCTTTCCTCCTATTAGATTCTGAGTTCCTTGAGGGCAGGGACTGTCTTTTGCCTCTTTTTGTATCCTTAGTGCTTAGCACAGTGCCTGGCACATAGTTGGTGCTTAATAAATATTGATTCCCAGGTTTTATTGAAACATTCCTCTAGGGAAAACTCTTAAGATTAGGAAACATAAGCATATTTGTAGGCAGTGGGGAGGGAGCCAGTGTATAGGGAAGAATTGAAAATAAAAAAGAGAATGTTTGATGAGGCCAACTCCTGAAGGAGAAATAAAGGGATCAAGATCACATATGGAGAGCTTAGCATGAGCAAGGAGAGGAGAGTTTCATTCTGAGATGAATGGAGAAAGAGAAAGAGAGAAAAAGAGAAAGAGAGAAAAAAAAAGAGAGAGAGAGAATAAGTGAAGGTATTGAGAGGTTTTATGTTTTTGAAACCTAAAATATAAATTCAAGTTACCAAATAAAAATGAATTACATCTCAGGGTACTAAAAGAATTGGTACATATATTTGCTTAGTTGCTGTGAATAATCTTTGTATTCAAAAATTTTTTTAATTTTATTTTTATTCTGAACTTCGCCAAAAAAAGAGAATAATTCTATAAACACAGAATACAAATACAAAAAGAGGATTCTATATGAAACTATGAATTTCCATTTCATACAACTTTCTAAAATAGCATATAATAAATTCTACAAGTTACTTTCAAAACTGCCCTGCTTGTCTTTGCTCTCTTCTGAATGTACTTTTGTTTTTCCTCTGAGTGTTTATAGAAGCATTATAATGGCACTCTTTTTTTATCACTATTGCTAACTTAGCTTCCCCCTTCATTCCCCTCCTCTATTAACAGAGAAAAAGAAAGGGAAGGGGACGGGGGCTTTGTAACAGGTAAGCATGCTTAAGCAAAATGAATCTATACAGTGGCCATACTTAAAAATGTTTGTCTCTTTCTGTACCCCTTGTCAGGAGATGGGTAATATGCTTCATCATAGGTCCTTTGTAGATGTGGTTGGTCATTGCTTTGATCAGAATTCTTAAGTGTTTGAAAGTTGTTTTTATTTACAATGTTGTCTTTGTATAAATAGTTCTCCTATTTCAGCTGATTTCACACTGTATCAGATAATACTAACTAAGATCCCCTGAAATAATTTCCTTTGTCATTTCTTATGGCCCAGTAATATTCCCTTACACGTAAATACAACAATTTATTTAAACACTTTTAATTGTCAAAGAGGCCATCTAAACCACCCTTTATATCTTAGTTCTTTTTTTTTTCTTCCTTTTAATTCCCCTCTTCAGGATCAGGAAGGTTTTTTTTTTTTTTGCTTGTGATTATTCCCTCCCCAGTTTTATTGCTGTGTTTGTCCTTCGTTCTCAAAGAGGACCATGAGATCAGGAAAATGATGATGTGACTTGCGGTTGACTTGGATTTGAGTGAGGGAGGGCTGTGCAAGGTCACCAGCCTCACTTTCTTCTCCAGAGCCTTCAGGGTCCAGTGGCCTGATATTCACCAAGATGACTGGAGATGACCCAGGATGCCTTAGGAGACCCCAGTTTTATCCTCCATCTTAAGCATCTTCTCTGTTCCTGTTTTTTGTTTTCCTTAGTTCTTGCTCCATTCTTCACCTTAGCAGGTTTGGTTGTCCCCACCCCTACCTTCCTGCTCTTTGAAGTTCCTAGGGCTCGATCTTCAGGGCCCTCTCTGGCATTCTCAGGTTAGAGTGCTAGGGAACTCAGGACCCCTGGCTGTCTAAGCCCAAATGTCTTGTGGCACCATTATGCCACTGTGCTAGTCACCACCTAGCTACTTCTGCTCTCCAGGGCTGCTAAGACCCACATCCTGGGGCTTTGTGAAGGAAGTCTTATACACTTCCTGTTTTTGGATGCAGAGTGTTACTAGCTATATGTGTTATTGGCCATCTATTGTAGCACTAGGAGCCTAGTCTAATCTGATATTGGCCTTGAGACTTAGATAAGCCTAATGGATAGGGCTGTAAGTCAGTAAGACCTGAGTTCAAATCCAGTCTTAGACACTTACTAGCTAAGTGATCCTGTGCTGTTGAGGGCAGCACTATCATCCCAGGCAATGAGGTTTGCAACCTAGCATTTTCCATTTTCACTATTTCTTACACCCTTTATCCAATCCATTCTCAAGTCCTGCCATTTCACTTTCACATCTCTCACATATGTTCCCTTATCTCCTCTGGCACTGCTACCACCCTGGTACAGGCCCACATCACCTCATACCTGGAATGTTGCAATAGCCTTCTGTTTGACTCCCTGCCTCAAATCTCTACCCCTCCAATCCATCTTCCACTCAGCTGTCAAATCTGTTTATGTCATACCCCTCTTCCACTCAATAAACTCCAGTGGTTCCCCTTTGCCTCCAGGATCAAATATGAAATCCTTTGTTTCATCTTTAGAGCTCTCTATTACCTGGCCCCTTCCTACCTTTCTAGTCTTACACCTTACTTTCCTTCATGAACTCTGTGATCCAGTGAGTGACACTGATCTCCTTTCCATTCCTTGAACACAAGTCCATCTCCCGACTCTGAGCATTCTCTTTTCTTTTCTTTTTTTGGAGGAGGGATGTGCCAGTAAGGCAAAATGGGCTTAGTTTAACGGGTGCCCTTGAGGAGTTTGGCTTTTGTTTACGGTGAAAGTACTTTCACCTGTTAAATGCTAAGCCCCAGGCCCAAAGCCCTATCAGGTGTGAAACCTGTGTGGGCGTAGATTAAGGACTTAAAAGGGGCCAATTCAGGAACCAACGGGTTTCTGGACTCTGGTCTCTATCGTTGAGGCGGGACTTGAGAACACCGGAGGCTTGGCTGCGAGCAGAGGTGAGAAAACTACAGCTGGAAAAAATCCGAAGCAGAGCCAACCCCTGTGTGGACCCAGGAGTTCGAGCGGTGAATATGATTTATGCCATCTTATTTTTCTGTGGCCTCCTGGCTACTCTTGTGAGGCTGGCCTACTGGGCCTGGAGGCTTGTGTTCACAATACTGGAATGGGGAGGTTGGTTCGCTAATTTGTTGCTCTGGGCCCTGAATAAATTTTTTGATGCCTTCTGCTTGGAGAATTCTGTATACCCAACGATTTCGAACCATTCAGATATTTATATGATCCTTTTTGAGATCATAAATTCGACCTTCCTACTACAAGGGAAGGCAGGGCAATTGGGGTTAAGTGACTTGCACAAGGTCACAGTAAGTATGTCAAGTGTCTGAGGCTGGATTTGAACTCAGGTCCTCCTGACTCCAGAGCCGGTGTTCTACTCACTGTGCCACTTAGCTGCCCATCTCTGAGCATTTTCATTGGCTATCCTCCATGCCTGTAACGTTCTCCCTCTCCAAATTTGCCTCTTATTTCCCTGGCTCCTTTCAAAGCTTAACCAAAGTCCTACCTTCTGCATGAGGCCTTTCTCAGTCCTTCTTAATATTAGTGCCTTCCTTCTGAGATAAGCTCTAATTTATCACATTTGAAGCCATGTAGCTCTTTGTGACCTCTACTCCTTTTCTATATGTTGGCTAACTATCCCTTTAATAATAGGCTCTAGAATTTTGCCAGGAACAAAACCCAAGACCATCCCCCTACATTTTTTGAAGATAAGCACATTTGGTCTTCTTTCTTCCAGCATCAATCCCATTCTCCATGATCTGTCAAAGATTACTCACAAGACTTCTCACCAAGATACACGTCTGAATTCGAGGCAGCCACATCCCTACTCATGTAGAGGGGTTTTTCTTGGCAAGGAGAAAGGACTTGTGTTGTTCAGCAATTTTTCAGTCGTATCCAACTCTTCGTGACCCCATTTGGGGTTTTCTTGGCAAATCCATTGGAGTGGATTGCCATTTGCTTCTCCAACTCATTTCACAGATAAGGACACTGAGGCAAACAGGGTTAGGTGACTTGCCCAAGGTCACACAGCTACCGAGGGATAAAGGAAAAGGTAGTGTAGAAAGGCATCTGAGTAATATGAAATGAGGTGAGGAGAAGAAAGCTCTAATTGAATGGCTTCTTTTTTTTTTCAATTAAATGAGGCAAGGTTCTCAGCTGAAGAAAGCAGGGAGAGGGAGAGGTTTGGTGAGGGATGAAAAGGTTTAGAAAAGTCACTTTGCCACACTGAGGGCTCAGTTCAGACAATGTAACAAAAACTTATAGTGAAGTTTCATGAGTGTAAATGAGTAGGAGTGAAGGCAGCAAATGGTGGGAGTTTACATTCAAATTGAGGAAGACAACACATAAAATAATGCTGAAAAGGAGGTTGGAGGAGAAGGTGCCCATACCACAGCATGGTAGAGATGGTATCATGGTAGTCCATAAGGATAGTACTGGAGCCTGAAGAGGAATGAAGACATGGCTGGCCTGAGTGCTTAATTTAAAATAAACCAGTGAATCCAAAGAACAGGCTACAAGGGCTGAATGTACATCTAGTGTGAGAGGCTAAGGGGTGGGGTAATCTTCCAGGCTGAGGATGCTTCTGTGGCATATCTTCATCAAATGGCAACAATATTACCTAAGAACCATGACAGCCATATCCAGTCTAGATCCCCATCTTTTCAAGAGGAGATGAAGAATTCTTTAACCCTTCAGAAAGCTTTTTCCTCTCTTCCTTGTCTCTATTACTTCAAACACAGCCTCAAGGAAAAATAATATCTGTGTGTCTATTTGAAAAGAAAAAAGAAGCTATTTACAATTACATCTCAGAACTCTCTGAAAAAGAAACCATCAAAAGAAACAAAAAGTCTTACCCCCAGCTCTATACTGAAAAAAAAATCTATGTTTTTGATTATGTGACTCAGATACCCATTCAAGTTCTGTCTTAGATACTTCTGTAGTATTGATCAGTAATCTTACTTGGCATTTTCTCAGTCTTCATCCTTCTCCTCTTTGACCTCTTAGGTTGCTATGGACCTAAACACTCTCCCTTTTCTTGGCTTCCCCTCTGGAACACCCCTCAACTCAAATTTGCATGCTGAGTTCCATGGTGGAATGATTATCCCAGTTTCAAGATATTCTGAGTTAGCCCTCCTAAAACAATAGCTCATAAGCCCCCACCTGTTCATTCACCTTAAATAGTCAGTGAGTGTACACAATTAGCTCAAAGCAAAGGCATTCACTGAGATGCTATCATAATAACAATAGCTCTGAAACATTCTCTTCCACAAACATACACATGGTTACTGGGAAGAGTGGGAACACATAGCGAGTCTGCTAGTAAAGAAGCATTCACCTAGGAAACAAATATGATTGAGGAGACTCATGGCTCTGTTACTGCAAGGTTTTTGTCCTTTGTCTTCTTGGGTTATCCTGCTGATACTCCCGTGGGCACAGCTTCTCTGATAAGCAGGCACAGGCTACAGGTATCTACTCCTGAATGGGCAGATTGCTCTCACTGACACATAGTAAGGGCTCAGTAAATGCTTGTTGACTTGACAAGGTGAAGAGTGCAAGATGCTATAGTCACTGCAGGGTGGGGGAACAAAAATCCCTTTTCTCCCTAATAGGAGTGGAGTGATTCCTTGTCAGAGTGGCAGTTAGATGTTGCAGTGCATAGAGCAAGAGGCCTGGACTAGGAAAGATCTGAATTCAAATCCAGCCTCCAATAATTACCAGCTGTGTGACCCTGGGCAAGTCACAATCTCAGTTTCCTCATCTATAAAATGAGGATGATAATAATAGCACCTACACCCCTTGTGAGGATCAAATGAGATCATGATTGTAAAGTGCCTGGCACATAGTAAGCACTACATAAAAATTAGCCATCATCATTATTATTATTCCAAAACTGGCTCTTTTTTTTTACTCAAATTCAATCCTCAGAGAACCTGACCCCAAAGAGAAGGACTTAGGCTTTTTCTCACACTCTTCAGTTCGTTGTCCCCATTGCAGAGTTAGTGGGAAAATTCTTAAATATAGCTTAGATTTAGTTCGTTCCCCCCACCTCCCCACAGGATCTGGTCTAGACAGATATTGAACATATAAAGTAAATATCTGGCATAGGATAGCCATTTATTTCTTCCTCCACAAAAGAAATGCTGAAAATACATTAACAAGCACTTAAAACATGAAATATTTTGTGGGAAATGAACAGATAGTTTATCTTTACTAGGACCGGTGCTGTCTGTACAACTCACAAGTTCAGATCTCCCGGCAAGTCAGGGCACAGTTTGGGTTCTCTTGGTCCTTTTAGCTGTATCCTACTCCTAACGATTTCTCCTGATGATGGTATCAGGAAATATGTGTGTGTTTGAAGTAATCGCAAGTGTGTCAGAAAGCAGTGTAACTGAAGGAAATACCTCTCGCTGAACAATCAACACCAACTTGGGAACCCTTGACTTCTAGAACTGATGCCAAGGCTGGAAATGTACATTTTCAAAACGGCCGTTTGGTGACCTGTGCTCACTAGAGAAATGAAACAGAAGTGGCATCCAAGGACCTGAGGTCCAGCCTCAGACTGGCCTAACCAAGCACATGTTCTTGAGGTTGTGTGTGTGTGTGTGTGTGTGTGTGTGTGTGTGTGTGTGTGTGTGTGTGCATATACATATGCATACGCACATACACAAGTGTACCTTTGCTGCTCCCTTCACTGGAAGTCCAAGGGAGCGAGGGCAAAGAGCCAAACCACAAATCTAAAAGAAAGGAAGAGGTAAGAAGTTGTTTCTTCTCAGATTCTCTTATAAGTGACTTGAAAGAAAGGTTCTTTCTACCTCAGTTGCCAGTCTTGTTCAGTACAGCCCCTAGTCATGGGGACACATAGGGAACAATCAGGAGATGCCGCTTATACACATAAATTTGCAAGGGGCCAAAGTATGTGGCTCACAGGAAGATTATGGGGCACATGCTCAGCCCTCTTCCCTCTAATTCTGACTTTCTGGACTGAGATATTCTTCTCCCTTCCAATCCTACTGGTACCTTCCATCCCTTAGCTCCATTTTGTATATTGTCTTCCTTGAGGGCAAGGACTGTTTTAGGAGTTTTTTTTTTTAAGTTTAGGGTTGTAGTTTAGGTAGGATTTTAGGGTTGTCGTTTTTTTTTGCTTGTATTTATATCCCCAGTGCTTAGCACCAAGCCTGGCACATGGTAAGCATTTAATAAATGCTTGCTGTTTTGCCTTGCCTCAACCCCAACCCCCACCACACAAGAATTTGAAACAGAAACAAATGGATGAAGGAATGAGAGATTAGACCTGTTTTGCTTCATTCCAAAGGGTAGGAGCAATGAGTAGAAATTAGTTAATAGTATTTGTTTTTTTCCAATTACACATAAAGATAGTTTTCAGCTTTCACTTTTATAAGACTTTATATGTTTTCTCTCTCCTTCCCTCCCTCCATCCCTCCCTTCCTCCCTTCTTCCTTTCCTCCTTTCCTCCCTCCCCAAGACAGCATACAATCTGATGTAGGCTATACGTGTACAATCACATTAAGCATATTTTCACATCAGCCACGTGAATGAAGAATAAGTACAAAAGGGAAAAACCATGAGAAAGGAAAAAAAAAGAGAAGATAGTTCATAATTTTCTCTCTGTAAGTGGTTCCATTTTCCATCTGAGTCTTTTGGAATTGGACCATTGCATTGCTCAGAAGAGCTAAGTCTATCAAAGCTGGTCATTGCACAATGTTGCTGTTACTGTGTAGAATGTTCTCCTGGTTCTGCTCACTTCACTCAGCATCAGTAATGAGTAGAAATTAGAGAGACAGAAGTTCAAGGATCCAAGAGGAAAAAAAAAACCTTCCTGAATATTAACGGTCTCCAAGAAATATTGGGTGTCTCTCACTCAAGATCTTTTAGTGCAGACTAAATGCTCACTTGCTGGAGATGGAACTCTACTTCAGGCAAGGGTTGAAAATATGGGAATGGCTCTGGAGATTTGAGTGCACCACAAGCTAAATGAGTTAGTAGTGTATTATGGTATCCAACAAAGCTAATTAAATACTAAACTGCAGTAATATAACAACTAGTAACAATAGCTAACATTTATATAATACCTAATATGTACCAGGCACTGTGCCAAACACTTATCTTACTTAATCTTTACAACAACCTTGGGAGGTAAGTGCTATTATTATCCCCATTTTACAGATGAGAAAACTGAGGCAAACAAAGGTTAAATGACTCGCCCAGAGTCGCACTGCTAGTAAGTGTTTGAGGTCAGATTTGAATTCAGGTCTTCCTGACTTGCAGACCCAGGGCCCTATGCACTGCACCACTTAACTATCTACAAGTCTAGTGTATCTAGAATAAGGAACTGATAGTGCCCCTGTACTCTGCCCTGGTTAGAACACATCTGGAATATGTAGTTCTGGCTGCCTCATTTTAGAAAGGACGTTGACAAGCGTTAGTGCAGTCCAGGGAAGAGTGACCAGGTGAGGAACCTCAAGTCCATGTCATATAAAGATTGGATGAAGGCACCAAGGATGTTTAGCCTGGACAAAGGACAATTTAGAGGAGCACTTGAGAGCCATTTCCAAGGATCTGAAGGCTATGGATGAGGGATTCAACTTGCTCTGCTTGAAAAAGAAAGTAGGACTAGAAACATGGGTCAAAGTTGAAGATAAACAGGGTTCAGCACTACAGAAGGAAAACCTTCCTAAATCAAAATTCAACAAAAATTCATTATCTACAACATGCAAGATATTTGTTAATAATTAGAACTGTTTAAATGTAGAGTGGGTTGGCTTCGGGAGTAGTGAGTTTCCTAACACTGGAGTTCTAGCTCAAACTAGATGGTTCAATCAACACACATTTATCAAATACTTGCAATGTTTCAGGCACTGTGCTAGGCACTGGGGATACAAAAAAAAAAGTATCAGTCACTTACATTTTGTGGGAAAACAATACATATGAGTAAGTGCCAAACAAATATAAAGTAACTACACAAAACTAACACAGCATCTTATAGGGGGATTCCAAGAGGTGGAGATGAGGAGGAAGTGCATTTTAGGCATAGGGGAAAGCCTGTGCAAAGACATGGAGGCTGGAAAGGGGCTGTTGTGTATGAGGAACAGAAAAAGACTACAATTATCCTTTCCACATAGCAGGGGTTAGGGTCGTGGCATCCCCAGTATCTGGAAAACCTCTATAAAATTTTTTGGCCCTCCCTTCCTACCAGAGAACAAACCTGAATTTTTTTCTTTTATTTTTATGGGGTGTTTACAATACCTTATTGTAAAACTTGGGTTAAGAATTTGGTCATAAGCTATATGTGGGTCAATGTTAAGTAAAAATATTAGCCTCTGTATTCCATCTGCTGGCTTTTGGGTGTTAGTTTCACAAACTTTAGCCTTTTACTTACTTTAATTTTAAAAATGAAATTATGTATATTAATGGTATTAAAAGATGAATGTATTGATATTACACAATACTATACACACATTTTATGCATTTCTGAGTTTCTAAAGTTTTTCTGTGTTGTCGGCTGGTCTTCACGTATCGTCAGCTTCTGCAAAACTCCCCCAAAATTCCCATTTAATTTCTTATGCTGACTTGAAATATATATTGAAACTGCAAGGGGGAAAGTCTCGATGTGGAAGGGATAACTGTAGTTTGGCTGGACTACAGTGTTAGAGAAGGCTAGTGCTGTGTAATTTAACTGGCAAAGAAGGCTGGAGCCAAATTGGGGAATTTAAATGTCAAGCAGAGGGTTTGGTCCTAGAGGTAATGGAAGTTACAGGAGTATATTGAGAAGAATGACAAGAGAAATGACAAGGTTAGATTTGACGCACCATGACTCAAACCCTAACACAGATGTCAGCTCTTGAAAAAAGCCAAAGCCCACAGAGCCCAGCCCTCTGATTTGATGTTTATGCCATTTTCCTGGGACTAACTGAAACTCAAGTAAATGAATGAATGAAAAAAGAAGCCTTATTAAGGGCTTACTATGTACAAAGCAATGTTTTTAGTGCTGGGAATACAAATAGAAAAGGAAGACAGCCCCCGCCCTCAAGGAGCTGATATTCTAAGGGACAGCCAACATACAGGGAAGGTTTCCATTGCAAGGCAGGTGGAAAGGTCCCAAGGTCCTTAGGGAGCAACAGTAAAATAGATAGTAATGCTTCTTGTTCCAAAACAAGAGATGTGTGTGAAAAGCAGCCTGTCAGCACAGTGGCCTTCGCCTTAGCTCCCTTCCAAAAAGCTCAAGTCTGGGCCAGCCTGACAAGGACAATATTGACTTTGAGTCAATCATCGATTCGGAGGTTTGACACAAACAGCTGCATGCTGTGAGAACAGGGCTGGCTGAGCTGAGCTTAGTTCCAGCCAGGCTCCAAAATATCTGGAAACATGGCATAGGAGGGATTTCTCTTGGGCAACTTCCCCCAAATACAACATCATCATTTCCACTGTTTGGAAAGAAATAAGGATGTAAGCTCTTGGAGAGAACTTCTGAAGGGAAAAAAGTGGGATTTTCTTGTAGTTATCCTGTATGTGCATGTGGTTGGGTTTTTTTTTTTCCTATTTTCAGTCCCATTGGAAAAATTGAAGAAGAAAAAAGCCATGGGGTGGAGATGAAGCATGTTTCCAACAACACGTTTCTTTGTGTTGTTCCTCACCTCAAGTCTTCACATCTCTAAAAATTAAAAGGTTAATGGAAAGCCTGAGGCGTCTAGTTTTAACTGCAGAATGGAAAAAAAGAGGAAGAAAAAGATGGGTGGATAAATCCACCCAAATTACCTCGACTCTTGAAGTGACCTCATGTCCTTTCAACCCAACTTTACTCCTAAAGGCCCAGTTGGCACAAATTAATTCAGTTTGACCAGGTGGTGCTCATCATAAGAATGAGGGATAAACTTGTAATTTTTACTGTTATAAGGAGCTTCCAGGTGAGGAAATTCTCTTCACTAAAGTAGATTGGCACCTCTCTGCAACTTAGAGTCTTACACAGTTGCCTAGAGCATTGACAAACAAAGTGACTTTCCCAGGATTATACACAACCCATAAGTGTCATTCAGCATCAAGTTTCTAACTGCTATCCCACATGGCCTCTCCTCATACTGGCACATTACTTGTATTCTCAGGCAGAAGTGTATTAGGGATAAGGGAGTAACTACCCAGGATGAAGATGGGGGAAAGAGGGAAGAAGAGAGAGGGAGAAAGAGATCTCTTATGAGAACAAAAGACATCAGCTTGTCCCTTAACTATAAACTAAAAGTCAGAAAGTAAAGGGTTCATATAAAGGGCGAGTTGAGCAGGTATGGAAGAGAAGACAAGGGAATGACTTTAATATGGTTCTAGAGGACTTCCTGGTCCTTTAATATGTAGCAAATCAAGTAACAGGAACAAGGTAATAAAATTTCTGATTTACAAGAAACCTCAGAGTTCCCTAAGAAAGAATCCGTTCTGTGATTTCCATTACAAGGTATGATAAAGCCTCTGATTGAATCCCTCCTATGAAGGGGAAGCCATTGTCTTTTGTAACATTTTTCCTCTTCCACAGTACATTACACTTTTGGACATTTCTAATTGTTAAGAATTTTTTTTTTATATCAGGCCAAAATTAACCTCTCAGAAACTTTTACCCCTTGTGCCTAGTTTTGCTGTTGTTATTTGTTGTTCAAATGTGTCAGACTCTTCGTGACCCCATTTGGGGTTCTCTTGGCAAAAATATTCCAGCTCATAGACAAGGAAACTGAGGCAAATAGGGTTAAATGACTTGCCCAGGATTACACAGCTAGTAAGTGTCTGAGGCCAGATTTGAACTCAGGAAGATGAGTCTTCCTGGCTCCAGGCCCAGAACTCTATCATCATAGCTGCCCTAGTTTTGTTGTTGAAGACCAAGTAAACCACTCTTCTTCCCCATGACAATTTTTTAAATACCTAAAAGCAGTCTGAACACAAATACTTGTCTAACATTAAAGAACTGCTGCTGAGCCCAAAGGTATTGGAGAACTGTGCCTACTCCCTATGCCCTTCCCAGGAATGGACCTGGTTCAGTTGTGAAAGGCCTCTTCCTTCTACCCATTCTTCTCTTTTTTTTATTAACCTTGAGACTAGGTCTCTCCATCTTACTCAGCCTGGAAGTTCACAGATCATATCTCACTACTGATCATACAAGACCTGTTATTTTTCTCACTGGGGCCAGTTCATCCCTCCTTAGGCAGCCTGGTTCTCCCAGACTCTTCCTTCCTCCCACCCAGTTGCTGAGAACTCACCATATTGATGCTGGTCTTAGTATGAAAACCTAGTCCACTAAGCCTAACTGCAGCTCAAGCTATGTACCAGCTGTAGCCTCACTGGCAGCAGGAATTACAGGAGTGTGCCCCTATGTACCTTGAGGAACCTGCTTCTAATGAGAAGGGATAAACTCTTTCTTCTCATACTTACCAGCTCATTAAACCCCAACCCTGGAGTCCTAGATTAGATACAAATTTACTTATAGCTTTAGTTATGATTCATATCCAGGGTCTCCCAAAAAGGAGCAAAAAAGGGTACAATAAAGAAACAGGTAGAGCACAGGTATTTTATTCCTACACACAGAAGAAATATTAAACAAAAAAGACTGAACTTACAGCAATAGAATGTCATAAAAGAAGATTCAGTAACTTAATATAGCTTTGTTACATTGTGCTGGGAGGCTGATAGGACTACTGAGTAGGCATTTGACACATTTGGTCTAGACTGTCCAAAAAACTCCAGTTACCTGTCTGTTGGTAAAACTATCAGGCTTGGGTCAGTTTTCTTTTTAGTGGCTGCCTCTTTGATTTAAAAGCTTCCCTAGCCACTAACCACTTCCAACCCAATGGACTAAGCACCTCCAGATCTCTTGAACTCACAAGGTTGCCTACAAACTAGAGATGTCCTTTCCAAGAACAATGTCAAATATGTAGGCATGGCATCTGGGTATGGGGAAAGAACTCTCCCCATTCCCCCTTCACAGGAAATCTGGAGAAAGAACATTCTATGTGCCATACAAGAGACAAAGCAAAAATGTTGAGCCAGAAGCTGGCATGCCCCCTGCCCGCCCCACCCCCACTATCAAGGAGCAAGGGGATGACCCAAGGACCACAAATGGCTTGCTGTATCCTACCAAAATGTCAAGTTCTACTAGCACTGGACCACCACATGGCTGGAAGCAGACCCCAAAGCTCTACATGGTTGACAAGAACCAGGACATGCAATTTAAAATTCAGTCCTTGAGATGGTGCCAGCTCTACTTGGATATTTGCCCTCCAGAATCTTCACTTCTCTGCCCAGAGTTCCCAAGACAAATTATTTCTATTTTCCATCACATTTTAGAGGTTGAAAAGGATGAGGGAAGGACACACATGATGGGGAGAAGAGGCAAATCAATATTGTAACACAGATAATGAGAACACATATGCTTTTATTGATAAAACATTTCTTATTTATTATCCTTAAGTAGTATTTTAAATAAATGGAAAAAATCAAAACAGAAAGAGATTAGGGAGCTTATCTGTTCAAGTTACTTTCAGAACCAGAATTAGAATACAAATTTCTCAATTTCTGATCCAAGGCCTTTTTACTAAACAATTCTGAGAGATCATCATGCCTTCCTTAAATTCCCACATTTGCAATTTCAGTGATAAAATAACTTTCTTAAAGAGGACTAAAAAAAAAAAAAGCCATTAGGAATGATAGTAGAGATGGACCAGATCCTGGCCCCTCCTCCCTTCTTCCCTTCCTCTCTTTCCCTTCTTCCCTTCCTTTTCCATTCCCTTCTCTTTCCATGCCTGACAAAGCATGATGAAGCTTCCCTTAGAGTAAAGAAGACTCGGTTCAAATTCTGTCTCTGAAACATCCTGGCTGTGTGATCATCATTCTCTTAGTGCCCAAGTCACTCTCAAGAATATAAAATGCAGAACAGGTGCTATCTACTTTGGTAGAAGTTGTTCCTCACCCGGAACTCCCTAAAACTGTAAAATCACAGTGGGATCCTTTTTTTTAGCAAAAGCAAAATACAAAGTAATTTTAGGGGTGCAGAGGAGGGGACCAGCACCTTGGAATATTATTCCGGGCCTCTCCTACAAGGCAATATTTGAGTACATATCTCTGTCTAACCTCAAATCCCTTGGATGTCAGGCTTCTAAGTAGAAGGAACCTTAAAAGTGGCCCTTTTTTCCATGAGTGGCTCCTCAGTCTGTGTCCCTTGGGGAGTTCCCACTCCTCTTTCTTATTTGTCACTGTGCCTGGATCCAGGGTGAGACAAAAGGTACCTGGAAAGAAGCTGAAACCTCTTGGCCTGGCTTGATGGAAAGTCATGATTGTACAGAAAGGAAAAGGATGGGAGAGAAGGAAGGAGCAGAAGTATGATATAATTAGAACTAGAGGAACCAAGGGAGACCAGGGAGGTAGGGCACCATAGCAGACCCAGCACTGGTTTTGTTTTGGAGGACTTGGATTTCAACCTTCCTTCTGCCACTTGGACAGGTCACTTCTATGGGTGTGGGTTCCCTCATCTGTAAAATGAGGGAGTAAGACTTCTTGACCTTTAAGGTGCTTTCTAGCTCAAAGTCTACCCACGTACAATCAATTCTGATCATCTCATTTTTGGGGGGGAGATTCATTGATACAGGGACCATCCAAAGAAGAAACCCCCTTTACTGTTGCAGATCAACCTGAACACCTGAGTATACGAAACAACACAGGTAGTAAAACAACGAGCTGGGCTTCAAATCCAAGAATTAGGATCAGGGATTTGGAGAAAGAACTGACCTTAGAGGCCATCTAACCAATATTTATATAGCGCTTCAAGGTTTGCAAAGCACTTTGCATATATCTTTGCATTCGATCTCAAAACAAAAATAAATAGCAACAACCCCCTGAGGTAGATACCATTCTTAGCCCAATTTTTTAGATGTAGGATTTGAATCCAGCTCTTGGTGGCTACAAGGCCAACACTCTAGCTACTGCACCATACTGCCTCCTTGTAATCCAGCTACTTACTCAGTTTTTACAGACGAGGAAACCGAGATCGTCACTATCTAGAGCCTTTTTTACTATATCAGAAATGGGAAGAGGGTTGGTATAGGAGCCGAGCACATAATTGGTTTCGTTCTTATTCCTCGAATCCTAGCAAGGCGCCTGAACTTGAACTGCAAGCTCCTGGTGGGCTAGCGCAGATCGAGTCCTGCCCTGTGGTTGATGCCCAAAAGCTCTATTTGGGTTTGTAGGACAGAGCTGAAGGGGGAGGAGGAGGAGGAGGAGGAAAATGGGGGCGTCTCCGGGAGGGTTGAGGCCCGCCACCATTGGTCCTGGGACCTCCTCTGGGCCCCAGGGGCGAGGCCAGGGAGGGGAGACAGCAATGGGTGGAAGAGGCGGGGTCCGGAGCTGGTCTCTCTTGGGCTCGGGCAGTCGCGGCTAGTCGGGGACACAAACCACTGCAGCTGTTGGGAAGAGAGAGGAAACAGCGGGGAACTAGACAAGACAAGGTGGTTGAGCCCGAAGTCCCCGCAGGGTCCCCGGATCTTCACTCATACCATCTTGCCTCTACACAAACCGCTTGCCCTCACGTCCAAGAGCAGCAGAGGACACAGCAGCGCTCAGCGGAACCCGGTACCGCCGTCCGCGATGAGGGAGATCGTCCATATCCAGGCCGGACAGTGCGGGAATCAAATTGGCACCAAGGTGGGAGAGTACGACTGCGCCAGGGGTGGGAGTGGGTTTGGAGCAGGGTGAGAAAGATTGTCTGTGTTGGTGTGGAGCGCGCTTCTTAGAGGTTGCATGCAGGAGTGGGAAGATGAGCTCGGGTGGTGCTGATGGATTGCTGTTTATGGAGTTTGGTCCCAGGAGAGATGAATTAGCTGTGCCGCCCCTCTAAGGTGTCCTCAGTCAGGCCAGGCAGTCCCCTCTCTTCCCTTCCCGCAGCTCCGTGCACCTACCCTCAGTTTCCCTCTCCAGAGCTCCTCCTCTCCTGGCGTCCTATCCCACTACCCGTCTCGTAGTCCTCAATCCTCTCCCCGTTCCTCTGGGCATCCAAAGTTACACAAAACCCTACTCAGCCCGACCGCGTGTAACCCTAAAAAGAAGCCGGAGGCAATGGAAGAGGCCGAGCAAAGGTGGGGAGCAGCAAGAAGCCAAGAGCCCCAAATCCGGCACGGGCCACCCCGACCCACCTCTTACCCCTCACCCACCATCCCCCATCCCAGTTTGGCCCATCCAGTCCCGTCCTTTCCAGTCCACTCCCTCCCAAAGCAGAGAGGGAGCGGCTCCACGCAGAGCTCAGGCGCGCCAGGAATTCAGCAGCTGTTATACCACGTCCCCCGCCCCCCAACTTTTTCCCCACCCACGGATCTCTCCCCCTCAACCCTCCCTTCCTGCCTGATCGAGAGTACCTACTACTCGTCCCTCCTTGGGACTTAGATAGAAAAGGAGGGAAAAGGCTGCCCGCATACCCTTGGTGGATAGGGCGTGGGGTTTGAGGGAGGGGGGATGTTTGGGTGGCAGGGACAGGAAGGGGTCCAGTCCATCTAAGTGCTTACTTTCTCTCCTCTTCCCCCCGACCCCCCTCCTCCTTTGTTCTTTTCTGCTCTTCCTCCTCCCTCAAGTTTTGGGAAGTGATCAGCGATGAGCACGGGATTGACCCAGCGGGAGGCTACGTGGGTGACTCGGCGCTGCAGCTGGAGAGAATCAACGTCTACTACAATGAGTCATCCAGTGAGTTGTGCCTGTGTGCGGTGCGCCAGGAAAGGGGGTCAGGGACTGTCTCCTCCCATCCGCTAACCATCCACACCGCGAGGCCGGACCTGCTGGGGAGGCCAGCGCTTTCCCCTAGGGCATGGTTCCCTGGCGGTCAGCCTAGCTAGTCTGGGCTAGTCTATCAGCTCCCTCCCTCTAGAAGGCTCCTTTCTGCATAGCCCTGCCGAGGAGAAGGAAGAGGGCCCGGAAGACAGTAATGTTTTCGGGAAAGTTACAATAGGAGCTGCTGCTCCTCCCCTTCAGAGGCGGGAAATCCTCAGTTAATTTAAATGAATTCCAACCAGAAGTGTTCGGCTGCCTGGGATGCCAGTTTTTTCTGTCCTTCCTTCCCCAAGCCACCCCTCTCTTATTACGCCTGCCCCGGCCGCCGCACCCCTCCTCAATGAAAAAAAAAACAAACAAACAAACCACCTTTTACACTTTTAGAAGAAAAAGTATGGCCAACTCTTGATTAAAAAGGAGTTTGAGTTCGGTAACTTTTGGTCATTTGGCTTCTCTTTCTCCTCTTGCTGCCTGCCCTTTGGGTTTTTATTTCTTTTTTTCTGCTTGTGCCTCCAAGGGCAAGGCCAGTTAAATTCGAATCTTTCAATTTTGCTAGTGAAACCACGATGATGTCTTTGTGGGGAAGGAAGTTAATACTAGGGGATAAAGGTTAAATGTTTAGATTACTGGTGGATTTCAGTTCCCTAAGAACTGGTTATGACTGGTTTTCTAGAGACGTAGGTCACGTTGAACTCTGTGTCTAGGGGTTGTGTTAGAATAGTTTCTGTCCACATTTTACCTCAGAAGTAGCTATCCTCTCATTGGGTAGCTGGGAACAATTTCTTTCTTGTCCAACTGGAATGAAAAGGGTCCATACAAATGAAAGTAATCAGCAGGATGGCAGAGGGTTACATGACTTTCATTGGGATTTTAAAGAGCCTATTTTGGGAACCAATATTGGTAAGACTAAACTTTTTCGAGGAGAGAAATTGGCCAAAGAACCAAAAGAGCACCAAGTCAGCTGCTACCACAAAAACAGTTTATTTTCCATGGAACTAAAAATGGAAAGCTTCCCTTTGGAAAAAGGAAGTCATAGCAGGCTCATAGCAGCCTCTCTAGATGAGACCCAACTCCCAGGGTACATCCCAGGCAGTTGTCAAGCTTAATGGAATTAACCAGAGAGAAGTTAGCTCCTGCCTTGAAGAAAGCCTCAGAAAATAACGTGGTGGGATGGGTTTGTTTGTTTTTTTAATAGCCCAGAAGTATGTTCCCAGGGCCATCCTCGTGGACTTGGAACCAGGAACAATGGACAGTGTGAGATCTGGGCCTTTTGGTCAGCTCTTCAGGCCTGACAATTTCATCTTTGGTATGTATCTTCCTGTCCAGTTTTCTGTGTCACTGGGTGACTGTCATCAATATCACATTAGGCTTTTGTGTATTTCCTTCTCCATCTGCAAAATGGGGGTTAGGGGCTTGGGAGGATGATCTGCCTCATGTTCAAACTCATGAGGAGTGGGAGAAAGGAAGTACTAGATGTATGTGAACTTCGAATTCTAGAAGAACAGAAAACACTCTCATATGAAAACAAATTTGTAGCCTTATTAATGCTACCACTACTATTAATAGCTTTGTAAATGTACCTGATGGAAAAGCAATGTTTCTCATTCATCCAGTCCTTTATTCATTCATAAATTCCTTCGTCAAATGCTATATACGTAGTTGCCCCAATAAATCCACAAGCATTTATTGGACTCCTACCATAATTCAGTTCCTAAGCTAGCACAGCATAGTATATAGCACTGAGGATACAGTTTTAAGACATGGGCCTTTTCTGCAGGAATTGCAGTCCTGTAGGAGAGATGAAACACATACACATGAAAAGATAAATAACAATTGTAAGAAAGTATAAGATCAGATCCTAACAGAGATGCTATGGAAGCAATGATAGTTTTAGACTGCTCTGTTCAAAGAAAGTGTCACACAGAAATGGAGTTTGAGTTAGTCCTTGAAGAATGAGGAGGAACTTAGAGATGGGGAGGGAGGTCATTCCAGGAAGAAATAAAAGTTCAGAGAGGAAAAAATGTTGTATCTCCTTTAGCTTCTCCCCGAGGTAATTTAGTGCCTCAGGGATCTTAGAGAAAAAAAGATATAGCAACATGGAATTGGGAGCATCTCTCCTCTACCCATTATTTGAATCAGTGTG
The DNA here is from genome assembly GCA_028646595.1 of Phalanger gymnotis. Taxonomy (NCBI): domain Eukaryota; kingdom Metazoa; phylum Chordata; class Mammalia; order Diprotodontia; family Phalangeridae; genus Phalanger; species Phalanger gymnotis. Next base: position 194,383,094 of record CM053622.1, on the reverse strand, counting down.
CTGCATGGATTTTAGTGGCCTTCCAAGGTTGTTCCAGAAACTGACTCAAAATATAAACCATGTGGATTTTTTTTTTACAAATATATATTATCTACTGCAGAAGAGAATTTACATTAAAAATCATAAAAGTTAAGATGATAAATGTGTACCCACAATTAGATGCAAATATTCTCAGAAGCTCCTCTAATTGAATTGGTGTTGAGGAAATGGGGTGAGTGTGGAGTATGTAAGTGATGGGAGTATTAGGGGAGGGGACAGGGTGAGATCTAAAATAAGCCACAGTGAATATTACTCTTCTACCCAAATCCTAGGTGTATATACTAAATAAATTAGACAATGCCTAAAGGACAAGTTTGATATGCTGTCATGGGAAGAGGGGAGAATGCCTCCCCATTCTATTTCTATCCCCAAGGGTGTAAGGCCAGATAGTAAAGTGCTGCTACCTGTTTGTACAGAATTATCTTTGCAAAAACTAGAACACAGACCAAATTTCAGGGCTTGTCTGGCTCTCCTCTATAAATGGTAAAGGCTATGATGATGTTAGAAGGAGAAAACAGGTATCCCAGCTTACAGAATCAGACTTGGCCCTAGAAGAAACCTCAGGGATCATCTTTTCTGACCTCCATCATTTTGTAAATGACAAAACAGAGAAAACTGAAGTGATCTGCTGAAGACCACACAATTAGTGTAGAAAACAGGATCTGAACGAAGGTCTTCTGCCTCCAATGCCAATGTTCTTTCCACTACCCCCAGAGATACTGGCTCAGGGTTGGAACAGGCTCTTTATGAAATCTGGACAACAAGTAACTGTGATACGTCTAAGAAAGCCATGTGCCCACCTCCAGGTACACTGCAATGACTCCTGGGAAGACCCAGTTGGCCAAAAGCAGGAGTAATTTGGGTGGGGCTCCTCTCTAAGTTTGGTTTCTGGTACTATGGTTATTTAGGAAAGCAGCCAAAACTCCCAAAGCTCTTCTCTTTGTAAGAGGGAGAGATTAAAGAGTGGAACCTTCACCAAATCTTGCCTCTAAGCTCGTAGGTCTAGCTTTGGGGCCCTCCCACTCTCTTTATGACACCACAGGGATCACAAAGATGCCCATCCTTCATTTTCTCACCCCACTGAAGAAATATGGATGCCTAGGATTGGCCAGTGTCCTCACAGGAAATATGCAGAAGAAATGGCCCGAGTTCAAGGGGAATTCTCTCTTGGGGACAGCTAGTGAGGTCTGGGTTTTATTTTCCTTTAAACAATAGCAAACCCCACCATTTTAGGGAAATGACAGTTTTGTGAATAAAAAATATCTACTGTGTCCAACTCTAATTTCAAATCTGAACACCCAGGGATAGGGCCGTTAGAAGAATCTTCTAATCTGCTACTTAGGCACTACTTGTGTGACCAGGACCAAATGACTTCATCTAGCTGTGCCTCACTTTCATCCACAGTAAAATTGGAGAACTAAAGTGGATGATTTCTAAGGTCCCTTCCTACTGTGGCATTCTAAACTTGAAGCTCATTCAGTAGCTGAATATCAGCTTAACAATGTTAACAACAGCCTTCTTGCTGGGAAAATAAGACCAAACCAGTGCTCAGATCTCTCTCTCTGGGAGGGAGATTGTGTGTACACATCTTCTTGGTTTCCCCTATATCACATAAACTTCTGCTTTTTAATTCTCTAAAATGTGGAAGGATAATAATAGCTGACATTTTATGTAGCATTTTAAGGTATGCAAAGCATCTTATTATGTGCTTTATCTCACGTGAGCTAAGGACTTACAGGTACTATTATCTTCATTTTGCAGATAAGGAAACTGAGTCTCAAACAGGTTGTTAGAAGAAATGGGTTCCTGTCCTGGCTTTTGCCACTTAATGTTTGTGTGTCTTTGGGCAGATCTCTTCTTTACCTTTTTGGGCCCGTTCCTTCATCTGTAAAATGAGGGGAATGGACTAGATGGTCTGAGGTTCCTTTGGCTCTAAATCTATGATCCTATGAGGTGACTTGTCAACGGTTTCAGCCCTAGTAAGCATTAGAGGCGGGGTTCAAACCTAGTCTCCAAGTCCAGTGTTCTCCCCACTAAACCATGCTGCCTTTCTGAGAATGACTACTTTATATTTATTTAGCTCTTTTGCAGTTTTTGAAGCATTTTTGCATGGGAAATCTCCTTTATTTCTCATAATAATCTATTTAGTAAGCAGAAAATGCATACTTTTTCTCATTTTCAAGATGAGGAAACAAGGATTGTTTTGTGCCTTGTTGTATCTCTAGCATTCAGCAGAGTGCCTGGCACATAGAAGGCATTTATTAATAAATATTGATTGAGTAAAGCAGAGCAAAGTGAAATAATTTGCCCCAAGTCATGTAACAAACAAGTGGTCCATCTGGCACACTAACCCAGGTCATAAGATCATACATTTAGAGCTGCAAGTTCTCTTAGAGGACATGCAATCTAACTTCTTCACCTACAGTCATATAAATGGAAGCCTAACAGATTAAATGATTAGCCTAGGGTTAAAGGAAATAGTAATAAGAATGGCTGGCATTTAGATGGCACCTCACCCTGTGAGGTAGGTGCTGTCATTTTACAGATGAGGAAACTGAGGCTGCGGGAAGTTTAGTTACTTTCCCAAGGTCACATAGCTAAGGAAGTCTCTAGTGAGTAGAAGAACTGGGATTTGAATCCAGGTCCCTTGACTCCAGAGCCTGCCCTCTTTCTATGGCAGCAATATAGGACTTCCTATAGGACTATAGACTTCTAAAGTCCTACAGGATTCATTAATAGGCAGAGAGTAGAGGGCTCTTACCACTCCATCAGACTGTCTCTAGTGTAGAGGGCCAGGATGAAAAGAAATGAGCAATATATGTGTGCTTGAATTGGAATTGGAGGGTCAGGTATTCCCAGTGGAAGCCAGTGACTTAATGGCTATTAGAGTAGCTGAAATGCTGATATTAGCTGTCTTTAGACCAGGGGCTTTTAACCTTTTTTGTGTCATGGACCCCTTGGGCTGTCTAGTGATGACTATGGACCCCTTCTCAGATAATGTTTTTTTAAATAATTGAAGGAAATGCTAAATTTCAGTTCAAGGTAAATGAAAATTTTTTCTCAACTAAATTCACAGACCCCCCCTGAAATCCATAGCAATCAGTGGACCCCTAGATTAAGAACCCCTGATTAAGACTACAAATGGAAGGGGTAGTTCCACTGAGTGGTCACTAACAACAGGTAACTAGCTTGGTGGAAGCTCCTTACTACTGCCCCTATCGATACAGACTGGTAATATGTTTGATTTTTTTTGAAGTTGTTAAAGTATATCTTCTAAAAAGCTACACCTAAATTGGGAAGCATGTATGTGCAGCAAGGTTATATAAAAGAACAGGAATGAATTTTTTTTTGTAGGGAAAAAATGGATGAAATCCCATTTTTCCTGACTAGCAAGTCAAACCAATTAATTTCTGCTTAGGCTATAGTTATGGAGACATCCTGTGGGAAAATATCTCAGAGGGTCAAATGTGTCATATGCATATTATGAAGAAAAGAGCAGCTGAAAGGTAGGATTTACTTTCAGCATTTACCCCATTTGTAACTTTTTCTCCAGTTTCAGACCTGGTAGACAGCAGTGGTGCCTGCAGAGGGGTTTGAACAGGACATAAGTCAGAGGGTGTGTCCTTTGCCAGGGAAAGACAGCTCAGGGGTATCTGTTGAGGCTTGACTGAAGCTTGGTAAATTACAGTCTCATTTTCTATAGTCAGGAGTCACTGACTGCAATGTCACAACACAGTATTACCAGTGATGTTCATTTCATAACCCCAAATATTTAACTAGGAACTTCAGTTGCTATGAGACTGTTGCAAAATATTCACAAGTCTCTAGCTTCCTTCTTTTTCCAAGAACAGAGAGAGAAAGCTTCAGGACCAATCAATCTACTGTAAATATTTAGGAACCACAGCAAATGGTATAAACTCAGGAAAAGAGAACAGTCATTTGGAGTCTGCTCTCTTCGTTCACTGAAGGAGCAACTTCTGACTTGATTTATTCTTGTTTTATGCTTCTCTGAAGTAACCTGTTTGTTTTCAATCCCACCTTTTTGTTATTTTAATGGAGGAATGCATGCCCACTTTAAAAAAAATAGCTACAGTAATGTTAGCTTTTTTGCAAGAAGGTATAATCCTTATTCAGTGATAAAAAGGGGTAAGATAACTGCATTTCTGAGTCTTATAGCTTCAATAGAGCTTGGAGCTGGGATGTCACCAGTCCTGTTTTGGGTCTGATTAGCTTTGGTGCCTGCTTGCCATGTGTGGCTGGCCACCTTAGCAACGGAGGGAGAGGGAGAGGGAAAAGGGAGTAAGAGTGAGAGAAAGAGAGAGAGAAAGAGGGGCAGAGGGAGAGAAGGAAAGGGGGGGAGAGAGGGGGGAAGGGAGAGAAGGAAGGAAGAGGAGGAAGAAAAGGAAAAGGAGGAAGAGAAGAAGGAGCAAGAAGAGGAGGAGCAAGAAAAGGAGGAGGAGGAGGAGGAAGAGGAGGAGAAGAAGAGAAGAAGAAGAAGAAGAAATGACAGCTGTTTTTTATGTTGTTCCACAGCTGTGCAGGAAGCACAGTGATTTCTGCATCCTCAGGAGGTAACAGTCACATCCTAGACTGTGCCTACAGTCAGGGGAAAACAGAACAAGGAAATGGCTCACTGGAAACAATTGAAATGGTTAGCAATTGCAGCATGCCCTGGCTCCCCAAGCAGAAGAGTGGAAAGCATGGGTTGCTGTCTCTGCTTTGGCCTGATCTGCCCCTTTCTTGATAAATATCAGATTCTGCTGTGCAAATGGCCATTGTGTCTATTAGACCAAAGGAAATCTGGGCCAAGAACAATTTACTTCTGAGTTGGATAAGAGGCTGAATATCCCTGGAGCTCCTACCAACAGGTGCAGGTACCAAGTGTGGCACATATCAGAGAGAAAGCTGTTGCAACCCTAGAAACAAATATTTGGTAATTTAAATGCTTTTTGGTATATTTACCAGGGCCAGAGAAGGGGCCCAGTAGTTGAGGTATGTTTGTTTTTCCCCCCACCTATTTCTCTACTTTTCAGAAATAATAAAAGATTTAAGCTGTCAATGAGCAAGTAATTAATAGGCACCCATGATGTGACCAGCACTGGACTAGATGCTGTGAGGAAATCTGGCTGTCTCTGACATCAAGAAGCTGACAGTCTAATGGGAGGAGAAAGAACCACAGAGGAGGACTAGGGGTAGTGCAGAGGTGTCAAACACATGGGCAGGCCCAAATCAGAGTAAAATGTGATTGAAGAATATTCAACAAAATAAATAAAAATACAACAGGTTACCTGCAGGGCTCATCATATATGTTTTGTTCAGTAGTTTTCGGTTTTGTCTGACTCTGCTTGACCCTTTTGGGGGAGATTTTCTTGGTAAAGATACTAGACTGGTTTGCTTGTTCCTTCTCCAGTTCATTTTATAGATCAGGAAACTGAGGCAAACAAGGTTAAGTGAGTTGCCCAGAATCACACAGCTAGTAAGTGTCTGAGGCTAGATTTGAACTCAGGTCTTCCCTACTCCAGGCCCAGTGCCCTACCCATGCACCATCTACCTATCCCATATAAACGAATGTTGTTATTCCGTCTTTTTCAGTTGTATCCAACTCTTTGTGACCCCTTTTGGGGTTTTCTTGGCAAAGATACTGGGGTGGTTTGCCTTTTCCTTCTTCAGCTAGTTTTACAGATGAGGAAACTGAGGCAAACAGAGTTAAGTGACTTGCCCAGGGTCTCTCAGCTAGTGTCTGAAACCAGATTTGACCTCAGGAAGATGAGTCTTCCCGACTCCAGGCCCAGCATTCTAAACACTGAGTCATCCAGCAGCCCCTATGTATGGTTTAGTGGCCTCCATTTCTATCTGCATTTGATACAACCAATGTAGTATATAGCATAGGGGACCTAGAGTCAAGAAGGCCTGAGTTCAAGTCCTACTTAAGTCACTAGCTCTAGGCCTCAGTTTCCTCCTCAGTAAAATTAAAAGGTTATGCTCAATGGCCTCTAAGGACCATTCTGGTATATATATACACACACACACACATATATGTATATATATATGTATATATATACATATATGTGCATATGTATATATAGTTTATGATTTATTTTATTTTGTACCCACGCATTACACACAAACATTTCAATATAAAAAAACAGGAAAGAGAATTGTATTAAGAAATTGAACTTGCTTAATATTCAGTAGGGGATGTTAAACTAGAGTCAATAGGCTGGATACCACCTGTCTTTGTACTGCCAATGAGCCAAGAATGGTTTTCACATGTAAATGTATTTACATATAAAAATGATCATTTACATGTAAAACCAGTCTGAGCTCATGGAGCCATACAAAAACAAGAAGTGGGCCAAATGGGTCCTAGTGTAGCTGGATTTTTTTTTAAAGACTATATATTACATTTAGCAAGGTAGTAACAAAATTGCTCTTTTTTTGCACCCTTTTACTGTTGTTTTTTTTTTCCTTTTGTGCATTTAAGATGTCTTATTGCTTTTATTTTTTTCATGTTTTTCACTATCACTAATTTGATTTTTGGTTTTTTAATCTCCTCAGTTGTAATTTATGAATTGTTACAAACTGGTGAAACCCAGACAAAGTAGCTTATCCTTTCAGGTAGCTGATTTCAAACCAGTAAAAATAAATGAAAATTGAGTCAGTGGAAGCCTGTGGCTAGATAACATCAGGTAAGCCCACCTTCAGTATGACAGGCAGTCCACATACAAAAATCACATTTCAGGGCAGTTTCTGTGGCAGAGATCTAGAGAGCTTCAGAATTCCTCTTTACTTTTTAAAAAAATAAGGCCTGCCTCTTCCCATCCCTACTTCCCCAGCTTTGTGGTTTGGCTTCACATTTTTTCTATTCATCTGTAGGAAGATCTGTAGCCAAAAGTCAAAATTAGGGAATCTGTACCTTCCTTTGCTACTGACTCACAACTGGCTTTGGGATTTGCTGTAGAATGTTGTAGCCTATGATTTGTAGGTAGATGATATTTTGTTCTAGTCAATATCTATAAAATATTTGAAAGATGCCCTGGGAATAAGTGAAGCTTCTCTTTCTATGGGTTTTGGTGGTCTGAGAGTTCAGCACAAGTTAACAGTAGAGTGAGGCAGCTAGTTGGTGCAGTGGATAGGGCATTGTGCGTAGAGTCAGGAATACTTGAATTCAAATTTGACCTCAGACACTACCTGTGTGACTCTGGGCAGGTCATTTAACTTCTGTTTGCCTCAGGTTCCTCATTTGTAAAATGGGGATAATAATAGCACCTCCTTCCCAAGGTTGTTGTGAGGAACAAATGAGATATTTGTAAAGCACTTGGCCCAGTGCCTGGCACATAGTAAGCACCATATAAATGTTAGGTATTTTTATTATTGTTACTTAAAAAGCTAATGTGATCTCAGATATAGCATCTAGAATGAGAAGGCTATAGTTATTGTTGTCTTTCGTTATGTGTTAGTAATCAGTATTTATACTATCGATGGATTCTTCCTTTACATGGTATCAATTCATATGCATCATTCACATATTTCTTTGAATTCTTCACATTTGTTGTTTATAGTGTAAATATTTTCTATTACATTCATATACCATAATTTAGCCCAGTCATTTCTCAACCAATGGCAACTTGAGTTTGTTTCTAGTTTTTTGCTAATATAAGAAGTGTTGTTAGGGAAACATTCGCACACAAAGCATCAGGGAATAGTGAAGAGAAAGGCATCCTTGAGGCCAAGAAGACAAGGATTTGAATCCTGAATGACTGTGTGACGCCGGGCAAGTCGCTTAACTTCTCAAATTCAAAAAGAAACCCCACCTGTTGACTTAGAAAACCACAAATTAACATTATTTATGTGTTATTTTTATTTATTTTAAAAACATTTTCCAATTACATTTTAATCTGGTTAGGGCCAGGAACAAATTTGACACCTCTGCTCCAGGCAACTAAGACCACAAGTTGCATAGAAGGTGTTGACCTACACTGGTAGAGGGTGTTTTCTACATCAAGGAAATCGTGGCTCCAGCACATATCCATATATATGCATGTATACATATGTACATACATACATACTATATGTGTGTGTGTGTGTGTAGGTGTGTGTATATATTTACTGCCAATATGTCCTTAAGGGCACTGGGCCTAATCAACAAGGATTTATTAAGAGCTTAACATATGCACTAGGGATACAAAGAAAGGCAAAAATATAGTCCCTGCCCTCAAGGTTACATTCTAATGGGGGATACACATGCAAAAAATTATACATATAAGATATAAAGTATAAATGGAAGGAAACCTCAAAGGGAAGGCACTAGCAATAGCAAGTCAGAGCTCGCAGGGAGGGGAAGGCCTCTTTCAATAGCCTTGTTAGTCCAGGTGTGTGGTGATAAGGACCTGCACCAGGGTGGTAACTGTATGAACGGAGAGAAGGGAACACACTTGAGAGATGTGAAGGCATAAATGCCAAGACTTGGCAACAGATTACCTGTGTGCAGTGAGTACAAATGAGCTGAGGATGACACCAAAGTATGTAATCTTGGGGGGCATTAGGGTGGTACTCTCAACAGTACTAGGGAAGATCAGAAGACGGGAGGTTTTGGGGAAAAGAATGGGATTATTTTGAATGTTAGGTTTGAGATGTCTATGGGACATCCAGTTTGAGATGTTCAAAAGGGAGTTACCAGTGACATGACCCTAGAGCTCAGGACAGAGATTAGGGCTGGATATATACTTTTGGAAATTATCTTGATTGAAAAATTGAACAGATTGCCTATATGTGGTGGGTGCAAGTGAGGAGTTGAGGATGACACCAAAGTATGTAAGCTTGGGTAGCATGAGAATGGTAATCTCAACAGTAATAGGGAAGTTCAGAAGATGGGAGGTTTTGGGGAAAAGAAAACGGATTGTTTTGGACACGTTAGGTTTGAGACGTCTATGGGACATCCAGCTTGAGATGTTCAAAAGGCAGTTACTAGTGATGTGAGATTGGAGCTCAGGAGAGATTGGGGCTGGATATATACTTTTGGAAATTATCCGCATAGAGATGACGACTTAACCCATGAACACTAATTAGATAACCAATTGAGATTGTAGGAGAAAAAGGCCCAGAACAGAGCCTTGGGGAGCACTCATGGTTAGCAAAGGAGGCTGAAGAGCGGTCAGACAAGCAAGAGAAGAACCGGAACGGTGTCATGAAAAACTAGAGAACAGAGTATCAAGAAGAGGGTGACTTGACAGTGTCAGAGGCTGCAGAGAGGTCAAGGATGAGGACTGAAAAAAGTCATGAGAACTGGCAATTAAAAGATCATTATTAACTTTGGAGAGAGCAGTTTCAGTGGAATGATGAAGTCAGAAGACCGACTGAAGATGGTTTGCAAGCAAGGAAGAGCAGAGAGTGGAGGCACCAAGTAGAGATGGCTTTCTCAAAGAGTTTAGCCATAAAAGGGAAGAGAGGTATAGGATAACTAGTAGAGAAGGTCAGAAAAATTAAGGGTTTTTTTTTTAAGGATGGGAGAGATATGGACACGATTGTAGGAATCAGGGAAGCAATGAGTCAATAGGTAGTTGACGGAAGATTAGCTAGAAAGTAGGGATGGTAGTGGGAGCAATATGTTGAAGAGGGGATTAAGGATAAGTATGTATGGGTTTGCCTTTGCAAAGACCACTTTTTCATGAGATAGTAGGGGAAGGTATCTATGTAATATAAGATGAGGAGGCTCTTGGTGAATGACATTTTTTCAACGAAGAGAGAAGCCTTCAGCTGAAAGGGGCAAGGGGTGCCATGGTAGGCTCAAGGATGAATGAAAAGTTTTGGAATACCTGCTATAGTGAGTGGGATAGTGAATCAACTAAGGAAGTATTAAGGATTGCCTTGATGCAGTAAAGAAAGGCCCAGTTGAGATTATTTATAACATAAATTTATAGTGCTTAGGAGTGTCTGGCACGCAATAGGTGCTTAATAATGCTTACTGACTTGATGCCTTGTAATGGACCCAATTGGTAGCATGCAAATAGAAGCAAAGACCACGGTGAGAGTGATGCAGTGGTGGGGTTTGGCAAAGCATGAGAGGAAATAGGATAAGAAGGTAAGGGACTCGAGCATAGAGTTGTGTAACCATCTTCCCTAAAAACAAGAGATTTGGAGATTTGGCCTGGCAAGTACTTCTGTGAATGCTGCAGCCGCAGCTACTCAAGACCCAAGAGAAAAAGAGTTCTGGCCATCAAAGTCCTTGGCACTGTCCAGTGGTTCAACATTAGAAAGTGATGACTTCAAAGAAAATGTATTTGCTTTGCTGCTAAGGATCAAGGGAACTTTCCACCTGACTTGTAGCTGAAATCTCCTGTTTACTGCTAGTGTGTCAGAGCCTAGACTTCAGTCTTTTGACTCCAAGAGGAGTCCTTTTTCCACCAAACCACACTGTCCTTCAGCAAATGTGCATTCCTCCCCTCCCCTTAACATATGGCTGCACCTTAAAAAAACATTTGTTTCTGATGTGGTTTTGCTTCTTCTACCCAGATTCCAGATCAAACTATTATTCCAAGTAGCAGTCTATCAAGGATTAGTAACAGAATAGAAAAATCAGAGGATTTTGATCCTCTGTAGAAAAGACAAAGAGAGGTTAGATTTTCAGTGGAGTATCTTCTATTTAAGTAAGCTGTCAGAACTTCAGGCTAAAAATAACTCAATTTTATGCTAACATCCTACCTACACATTAATCTTTTATTAGAAAATTTAAAGTAATTCGGAAAAATTATGATCAGTGCAAGGATCAAACGTCTTTCCAGAGGAGAAAGAATGCTGCCCACCCACTTACCAACAGAGGTGGACTAAATATGCAGAATGAGACCCATGTTTTTGAACATGGCCAATATGGGAAATTGTTTTGCATGACTATGTGTGTTTCCTCTCTTCTTTTTTTTCCAATGGGGAAGAGATAGGAGAGAAAAGAAATGCTCATTAATTTGAAATATATGTAATTAAAAAATAAGTTGGTAAGTTAAAAAAATTAATTCAAATGTATGGTTTAAAAAAAGATTTGCTTCATTCTTAAATGCAAATTATATCTTTGGATCAGCTCTCTACTGAGGTCCTACTTATGATGCCTCATCTCAGTGGGGAAATGACGAGTTCTCACAGGTTGAGCCAGTGAAACACAGGCTGAAGCCGGTTTTTAAAAAGCCAGAATACTTAAAGAGCATAGGCCCAATCATGGCCTATATGGCTGATATTCAGAGAGGCTAATCATAGAGGTTGAGTGCAGGGAAATAAATTTTTGGTGACAGAAACTATCATTTACCAAAGCTAGAATGGTTGTAGTCTGACAGAATCATGGTTCTTTGAAGTATTAGGACCAAATTTTTTTTTAGTGAAATACTTCTTCAAATTCAAAACCAAAGTCACAAGGAAAACAAGATTTGACGTATAGAAATTTGCTTCACAGGAAACTTTTTAGGAATAAATGTCTTCTATCAAGTGAGATTCATCTGTTTGAAAAAGTGGATCCCATCATGTCAAAAACCAAACTTAAGATTTTTTTCCCAGCTCTTTGAATGCCTCAGAGGAAATTCAATAACTACAAATTCATTTCATTTGTTAAACTTGTCTCCAGACCAGACTGGACGCTCTTTGAGGGCAAGGAGCATGGCATATGATTTTGATAATTGTCGATAGCAGAATACCACATACCTGGTATATAACTTGAGTATTGAATATATGCACAAGAGTTAAAATTTTTCTAAGTTTTGCAACTCAGGCTATAGGGACAGAAGAGTCCTGTAACTTTTTTTGTATTCATGCTTTTAGATGAAGATTAGGCCTCCCTTTTCAAATCACATGCATTTTTCTTCTATTTTTTTTATCACAGGACAAACCGGTGCAGGAAACAATTGGGCAAAGGGACACTACACCGAAGGAGCAGAGCTAGTAGATTCAGTGCTTGATGTAGTGAGGAAAGAATGTGAACACTGTGACTGTCTGCAAGGATTTCAGCTCACTCACTCCCTGGGAGGAGGAACAGGGTCTGGTATGGGAACACTGCTCATTAGCAAAATCAGAGAGGAGTATCCAGATAGAATCATGAATACCTTTAGTGTCATGCCTTCTCCCAAAGTGTCTGATACTGTGGTGGAGCCTTATAATGCTACCCTGTCGGTCCACCAGCTGGTTGAAAACACAGATGAAACTTACTGCATTGACAATGAGGCTTTGTACGATATCTGCTTCCGTACCTTGAAGCTTACCACCCCAACCTATGGAGACCTTAACCACCTGGTGTCTGCAACCATGAGTGGAGTAACCACCTCACTGCGCTTCCCAGGGCAGCTCAATGCTGATCTCCGCAAACTGGCAGTCAACATGGTCCCTTTTCCACGCCTTCATTTCTTTATGCCAGGCTTTGCTCCTTTAACAGCCAGAGGCAGTCAGCAGTACCGAGCCCTGACAGTGCCAGAACTCACTCAGCAAATGTTTGATGCTAAGAACATGATGGCTGCTTGTGACCCAAGACACGGACGGTATCTCACTGTGGCCACTGTCTTCCGAGGCCCAATGTCCATGAAGGAAGTGGATGAGCAGATGCTGGCCATCCAGAACAAGAATAGCAGCTATTTTGTAGAGTGGATCCCTAATAATGTCAAGGTAGCTGTATGTGACATCCCTCCTCGTGGCCTTAAGATGGCCTCCACATTTATCGGCAATAGCACTGCAATTCAGGAGCTCTTCAAACGCATCTCTGAGCAGTTCTCTGCCATGTTCCGCCGGAAGGCCTTCCTTCACTGGTTTACAGGAGAAGGAATGGATGAAATGGAGTTTACAGAAGCAGAAAGTAATATGAATGATCTAGTCTCAGAATACCAGCAGTATCAAGAAGCTACAGCCAATGATGGAGAGGAAACTTTTGAAGATGATGAGGAAGAGATAAATGAATGAAGAAAATTTCCCCCATCACATTAAAATATAAATGAAAGCTTAATAAAATTCCTTTAAATGTATAAACTGTCTTCAATTTAAAGTCTTTTGAACATGGCAGATAATTGACATGGGAGATAGTTAGAAAAATTAAGAATTTTTCTCCTCATCCCCTTGTAGAAAAAAAATAGGCTGTGCAGGATTATCTCATACTGAATATGCAATATAAACCTTAAGAAAATCTATTCATAATAAAAGAACATTATTAAATCTGGGGGTTTTTTTTGGGGGGGGGCGGTGTACCAAATACTTATTTTAACAAAGCCAAGTTAGAGAAGAAAAAAAGAAACAAAAGCTATACAAATTTATGACAACTACAGTAACTCCTAGGAGTGTGTGGTTGTGCTTCATCTCTTTTCTGAGTTAAGCAAAATGCTAGTCCTGCTCACAGAAGAAATAAGCTTAAAGGGAGAAACCATTCTTAGAAACAAGTCAGAGAATCTTGGAGACAGTAACTACTATTTTTGGTAGCTTCCATGTCTCAGCAAAGTTTGACAATAGTTTTAGGACAAATACAAAGAAATATTACTTTACATAACAGGAATTGATTATTTCCTCAAAATATAACTGATAATATAAATGTAATCATAGAATTTAAGAACTGAAAGACACTGAAAAGATCTACTACAGGGGTTGGCAAACTACAGCCCAAGACAGGTGGGGAACTTGCAGCCTTGAGGCCATATGTGACCCTCTAGGTCTTCAAGTGTGGCCCTTTGACTGAATCCAGTGCACTTGAGGACCTAGAGGGCCACATGTGGCCTCGAGGCCACAGGTTCCCCACCCCTAGCCCAAGAGCTAAGACTGGTTTTTACATTTCAAATTGAGCTTTATTGTTCTTTTTTCTAATGTACAAGAACAGGTGGCAGGTTGGATTTGGTCTGAAGGCCATAGTTTGCAGAACCTTGATCTGGTCTATAAGATTTAGAGTTGGAAGGGAGCTAATATTATCTAGTTCAACCCCCTCATTTTGCAAAGGAAAATTAAGTTCAAACAATAAATAGAAAATCATAATTCAAACCCAGGTTCTCTTATAAATCCATTATGTTTCCTGCTATATGCCTTCATTTCACAAGCAATGAAATTGAGGTCCAGAGAAGTTGTATAATCTAAGAAGTGAGAGTAAACTCAAGATACAAGACTTATTCCTCTGCTATGTTCACTGGACCAGTGGTTGTCACTATGGAACTGTAGGAGTCCACAAGACCTCTCTAGACATTTCTTGGGAGAGTAGTCATAGTATACATGCTTGTTCACTTAAGAATCACCTTCAAGCCCAAATGCCTTGCCAGGAATTCCACAGGTCTCTTCCCACAATCTCAAAAGGTTGAAAAAAATCACTGTGCTAGGTTGTTCTTCCTTTGATGAATTTTCAAAGGTGACATTAAAATCTTGTTTACTAAGGACATAGAAAATTTGTTAATTTTGTTTAAAATAAACATAAGTTGAATTTAAAATACATTTAAAAGGTAAATTGTTCCACATATAGCTTTTTACAAGCACTTTAAAATGCTCCAGACTTAGCCTCTTAAAAACTTAACTGGAAGTTTCTCTATTTTATAGACCAGGACATTTAACAGAAGAGCTTAGAATTTTAGTTCTGACCATTTTACAAAAAAATCTGCAGAACCAGAAAAACTATGAATGAGCTTCAACATTAGCATGATGGGCATGATGCTAAGACCCAAATAAGTATTAAGAGGCATATAAAAATTGAACTAATCCAGGCATGACTCCTTGCCTCTGACTGTTGAAACTAACTGATGAGTTAACAGATGAATTCTTAACGGGAAGCATTAATAAACTGGACTATATCGGTTTAATTTAGAAAATTTCCCATGGGCACCAGAAACTTTATCAATATTTCTTATTATAAAAGATGAAGAGAATAGGATGCTAATGTCAAGACTGCATATGAAAGAGCCTTCTCTAATAAAGATCATCCATCCCCAGAGTTAAATTTACTAGAAGTATATTTTCTTAAAAGTGAACAAATCCGTATTCAAAAAAGGACATTGTACATAGTTTATTTTTTATTTCAAAGAAGCCTTATTTACACAATACATTCACATTTTAAATATCTTACAGCTCCCTGTAGAAAACCTTTTGATTAAAACACAACAAATGATCTGAATTTTAAAAAAATACTACATCAAATTAGAATGTTTTCTTCATTAGGTGTTCAATTCATTTCACAGTCTATCTTCTTTGTGCAGATGTAAGGGGAACCAGTGAATGATAATGAGAGTGAATTAAGGGTTGGGTGGGTTTGTGAGAGGAAAAAATTGACTGTACTGCACAGTTTTATAAATTAATTACACTCAACATGTTCAGGCACATGTTTCCTAGGAACAGAATAGAGACTAGAGCTTGGCACAGTCCAAGAATCTTCCCAATCACCTCTACTGAAATTGATTTCTCCTCTGTTAGTCCTCCTTTGGTGTGAGCAGGAAGCCAGACCATCACCACTGACTGACTACTGAGGCCTAGAGATAAAGTGCCTGCCTTGTATACAAATCACAGATTTCTTTTATGTTATCATTTCGACCTTTGGGTAAGTAGTAGGTTAAGACTAACCTAACAAAATGCTCCAAGACTGGATTTCATTGATCTGACAAAGCCAAAGTTGAAGGACTGTGCAAACTGATAACACAAGACAAAATGAAATTAAAATGGTATCTCTCCTTTGATCTGTTTTACTGTCTTGTCATCTGGTGGGTCCTCTTTCTCCTTCTCCTTTTCACGATCTTTGTTCCAGTCTTTAAGTCCTTCTGGAAGAGAGGTGTCTTCATCTAAGCTTCCAGTACCCTCTACAAAATCTTCATAGGTAGATTTTTCTGCAAAGGGTCTGGGGCCCAAAAGTTCAACCATATCAGACTTAGCTAATACTTCCTTTTCTAACAGTCGAAGAGCAACCTGAAACAGGAACAATTTCTATTAAATACATACACCAGGGGAACACAGTATAAGATTATTCCAGATCATTTAATAATGTGCAGGTGAAAACATTTAAGCAGGTTTGGTTCAGACTGCTGGTACTACAACAACGATTAAATTAAACCAAGTTTGTAATTATCACCTACTCTGTAATTTTTAATACCATCTATGTTTTGCTCGAGAATACCACAGCCTTCATTATTTTTTTTAAATGATAGCACTTACTGTTATTGTAAGATTTGCAGAAACTAAGAGCAAGTATTAAAGATGTTTTCCTCTACCATATGGAATTCATAATTACATATTGGCATAATCATCTCATTTGTCCAGAATGTTGAGAAATTAGGTGTTCTAGTAAACTGTATCAAGAATGTGTCTACATGTACACACACACACACACACACATACACAGTTTATATACATATATATGTATGTGTATTTATAGGTATACTATATGTATATATATTAACAGATTTTTAAAAAATGAGTGCCACAAGGTAATACAATGTTAAACTGCATTTCATATAATCTGACTCCTCTTTCGTGACTTGGAAGTACTCTGGTACATGTAGTGCATCAGAGTCATTGTTAGAAATAGCAGTTATTACACAGTATTATGGACTTAAAAAGTGCAGGAAAGTGGGATTAACTCATCCAACAAACATTTGCTGAATATCTGTTAGGTGTGAAGTACCATGATGTTTTACACAAAGATGTAGAGAACACAGTCTCTATCCCCAAGAGCTTATAATCTATACAGAGCTTATAAAACCTGCGTATGGGTTATCCAAGATAGTCCTTAATCAGCAATCAATTAGTAAGCATTTATTAAGTGCCACTATTAGGCGTAATACTAAGCATTGGCGGCGGGAGGGGGGGGGCATACAGAGACAAAATGAATTAAGTACCTCCCTGCAAGGGTCTGCAAGGCTTACATTCTATCAGCTGAGACATGTATGTAGTTAAGTATGCACAAAATATTTTTTTTTTAAGGGAGGGTGCTAACAGCTGGGGAAAAGTAATAGAAAGGACTTCATGTAGAATATGGCACTTCAACTAAACTTTGGAGAAAACAGATTCTAAAAGGTAAAAGTGAGGAGAGAGTACATAGGGAGGAGGACAACCAGTGCATAGGCACAGAGGAGTGAGGTGGTATTATGGATAAGGAGCAGAAAGAAGGCCATAGACTTGGACTCCAGGATGTGAGAAGGCTGAGGCCAGTCTGTGGAGGGTTTTTAAAGCCAAACAGAGTGTGTATTTCCTTCTAGAAGTAATAAGAATACAGTAGAGTTTATTGAGTATAAATGACATGGTCAAACTATGATAGATGTAGCTCTTCTCAGCAATGCAATGATTTAAGAGCATTCCAAAAGACTCATGATGGAAAATGCTATCCATACCCAGAGAAAGAACTATGGAGTCTGAATGAAGATTGAAGCATACTCTTTTCTTTTGTTCTTTCTTTCTTGTGGTTTTCCCCTTTTGTTCTGATTCTCCTTCCTAATGTGAAAACATGTTAATATGATTGTATATGTATAGTCTATATCAGATTGCACGTCACTTTGGGGAGGGGGGAAGGGAGAAAAATTTAGAACTTAAAATTTTATAAAAGTGAATGTCGGAAACATAAGTGTATTGAGGTTGACTTGAAGGAAGGGAGACCATTAGGAGGCTATCAAGTAATAAAACCCCTAAACTAGTGCTGTGGATTTGTGGGTAGAGAAAATGGGACAGATGAGTGATATTGTAGATGAAGGTAAGACAAGATTTGGCAACTGATGGGTTACGTGGGATGAGAAGTCTGCAAAATAACACCAAAGGTTGCAAACATGGTAAGTTGGAAGACCAGTGAAACTTTTGACAGAAATAGGAAAGTTAGGAAGAGGGTTAAGTTTGAGAGAGAAAGACAATGATCTCTATTTTGGACATACTGAATTTTAGATACACTCAAGGCATCCAGTTTGAAATGTCTACCGGCAGTTGGACATGTGCCACTGCTGCTCAGGAGAGGTACTAGGCCCAGATAATTGACATTATTTGCACTAACTACTGTGACTTCACCAACCTTTGCTTCATTCCCAAATCTCTATCTTAAGATCTGACCTCATCTATTTTCATTTGGATGTTTTAACATTACTTCAAATTCAAACATGTCAAAAACTGAACTAATCATTGCTATCATAAACTGACTTATTTTCCCAACTAAGCAATTTCGGTTATTGGTATCACTAGCATTGGTACAATTCTTCCTATCTCCCAGGCTAGAAAACTTGAACTTCCCTTGAACCTTTTAGTTCTTTATCTACCATATCCAAACTGTCATCAAATCTTATTTCTTTTTATAAAAACTTTCCCGGATTTGTCTTTTCCTTTCAACTCCCACACCATTATCCTTCACTACCACTCAGCTAATTAGTGCAAAAGTCTCTCAGCCAAGATCTTTGCTTCTAGCTTCTCTCCTTCTAATCCAGCTTAAATATTGCTATCACACTAATCTAATATACTGCTTTTATTTTATTATGCCATTCCTTTGCTTAGAAATCTACCAATGGCTCCCTACTGCACCAAATTTTTCTATCTGAATTTCATAGTTCTCTATGATCTGCCACAACCTTAACTATATAATCTTATTTACCCCTATGTCCCAAAAGGTAACCTCTGTCTGGTTCAGGTTTCATGACTTACTATGTCATGGACATGTTTTTATCCAGAGTTTCCTAAACCAGAATTGTCTCTTTCTTTTCCTATTTAGTTATACCTTACTCATTTTTTCAAGAGTTAGATTAGGTTTTACCTTTTCCATGAAACCTTTTCTACTACTCCAGGGTGCAATAATCATGTCTTTCTCTGAACTCCAAATATATTTATAATCACTACAACATAGTCTAATACTTAATTATCCTCTAAATTTTCAGGTTTGTTCATTCTGCCTCTAGACTGCATTACTCCCTGAGAGCAAGGCTGCTTTTTTGTATCTCCACATTACTAAAGACAGAGCAAGACACACATTAGTTATTCAAATAGACTTGTTCATTGCTTTTTTTGACCACATCACCTGAAAAGCAATCTGGAAGTTGCTTTCAAAAGCAATTCCCTAATACTAGTTTGTTCACTTATCTGTCTCTCTCATAAAAAATAAGAGTGAATTATCTTCTCCCTCCACCTCCACATTCAGGCCTAATGAAATTCTTTTTTAGTCTTGAAAACCCAACTCCAAGTCACCTCCTTTAAGAAGCAATTCTTCCCTGATGTCCCATCGGTAACAGCCTATTTCCTTTCAGGCTTTACAAGGCACTTTATATCTCCATTATGTACTTATCACATGTTGCTTGCAGCCTAATTATCTGTATATGTGTCATATACAGATATGTTTGTATAACATAAGCTCCATGAAGTCAGAGATTGAATTTTACCTATACTTTTTCATCTCCCCCAGTACCAATTAGTAGGCACCTAATAAATATCTGATGAATGTGGACAGAATATTTTTAAAAATCCATACGGATAGTAGATAAAGAGTAAATTTGCTAAATATGAGAAACCCATACGTCAATTGAGAGTTCTTAATTCATGTACAAATGATTTTAGGAGACTATCAAACCAAATACACTAATAAAAGTGAAGAAGCATGCATCTTCAAATGTAACTTACACTGTCAATTTTTGATTATTCAGGTTCTAATTATTCAATATATTGATTCACCATATATTAACTAAGTGTCTACTATATACAAGGTGTGATTTGTAAGGATTCTCTTTTTCTTATCTGCTCTCTGGATATTCCAATCTTTGTTTGAATATAAAGAAGATAAATGAAAGAAGGCTAATCTCAGTTACCCTTGCTCTTTCCTTAGCCTAAGCAGTTCTGGTTCAAAATTTGGCATAAAAACATATTCTAGGAGGAAAGAGAGATAGAACAGCTGAACACCAAATATCTCAATATTCTCCTTATTTTCTGATAAGCCTGAATTCCAGATCAGGCTGAGAACTGGCACCTCAAAGACACAGGTCTAGAGGCTAGCTATGACTTCCCCCTTTTTACCTCCCCCTCCTTGAACATTTCTTTACAGAACAAGCTTCCCATATAAACGATGCTTTCTCTCTATAAACATTTGCACATACATATAAAACACAAGTATAAAATGTACAGTTATACTTTGCTTCATCTAAGGTAGATAAATATTCAGTTTACTTTAATTTTTGGTAAAACTTTTTAGAAGCATTGGTTCATGAAACACCCACCTTTTCTACTTCAGCTTTTTTCTCTGTAAGAAGGGCCACTGTCCGTTTATAAGCATCATTAATAAGTATCCGTACTTCGTCATCTATCAGTCTTGCAGTAGCTTCACTATATGGTTTCTCCAATACCATGTCTCCTTGTCGTGGAAGGTCAAAGGAAATCTGTCCCACTTTTTCATTCATACCAAACTGAACAATCTAAAAGAGAAGAACAAATATCTTAGTGACTTGCCTCTCAATGCATATACTTTTGAGACCAGCAAAAATGATGAAATAGGAGAAAGTAGTACAGCCTAGCTCTTTCTCACAACTAATCTAATCAAGATCTATAAAGAGGGAGACAGGTCAGCAGGCATTAAGGACAGGGTCTAGCCATGAGGCTGCTACTCAGAGCCTTTCAGCCTGTGGAACAAAATGAGGACTGTAGCTAGCTATCTACTCAGACAAGAAGTGATCACAAATCACACTATTTAGGGAGCAGGAAAAGAACTCAACTGCAAGTTAGGTTGCGTCCCCATCAGAGCCAGTTCACAGATCCAATACAGATTTGGGAGGGAACCTGTGCCTGGAAATGGCCTACCTACAGCTGTATGTCAGGGCAAGGAATCATCACAGATTTGAGGATGTGTACTAGGCAAGGAGTAAGAACAGAAGCCGGTAGTGGCTGTGTGGTTCTGAACCTAGGCTAGAATGAGATCTTAAATTCTATCCCCAGATTCGACCTGAAGCCTACAGCTGAGTAAGCAGGGTAGGGAGCTCATACTTGTGTTGTTTTGAATCAGCTAACTGACATAGCTGAAGCCAGCAGCAATCCACTGGAATTCCTGCCAAAGGTGGGCAAAAAGCTTTGTCACTTAGAGCCAAAATGGAATCACAAGCTTGCAAATCTCTGAACAGGGAGGAAGAAGACAGCTTAGCTCAGTTAGTCAATAAACATTTATTAAACACTATGTGCCAGGCACTGTGGGAAGTGCAGGGCATACAAAGAAAAGTAAAAGACAGTCTTGCCCTCAAGGAGCTCAGTTTAATGGAGGAAACAACATGAAAACAATTATGTAAAAACAAGATATGTGGAGGATAAGCTGGAAATGATCAACTGAGGAAGGCACTATAATTAAAAGAGATCAGATCATTTTGAGTGCATTGAATATTTGCCACTTCTTGGCCTGAAGCTCTCCTGAGATTCTTGAAGAACACAGCACTCAAAACCTAGAGAAAGCAACAGCAAGACCCCAAAGAAGGAAAATCAGGATGAGAAGAGGCCTAGACATTACCCTGATGGAAATATGCTGGGCCTGGTCTTAATACTAAGTCCCAATTGGAGAAGTAAGAACAAGTTAATTTAAAAAAAAAAAAGACTTCCACAATAAAGTTACTATGATGCTAAGGATGCCCAAGATGCAAACCCAGAAAAAGCAAATGACTTCAAAACATGTACAAGCAAAACGTCAAAGAAAAACATAGGGTAGACAAGGGTCCACTACAATTCCTGGAATAAAGCAAGAATTTAAAAATTACTTTATAAATGAGTGAAAAGGAAAAAAATTGGAAAGACTGTAAGAAAGACTAAAAGAAGAACTAACAGCTTAGTAGAAGAAATGTAAAACTTTACCCACAAAAACACTCCTTAAAAATTAGAATAAACGAAATAGAAGTTAATGACTCTATCAGAAAAAAAAGGAAATATTAAAATGAAATCAAAAGACTGAAAAAAATAGAAAAAAAAGTAAAGTATCTTATTTTAAAAAAAGACCTGGAAAAATGGACCAAAGAGAGATAATTTGAGAATCATCAGATTATGTGAAAGCTATGACCAAAAGAAAAAAAAAAGAGCCAGGTCATCATATTTCAAGAAATCATGAAAAAAAAAAACAAAAACAAAAAAAAACTGCTCTGATCTCCTAGAACCAGAGGCCAAACTGAAAATAAAAACTGCCAGTCACGTCCTGAAAGAAAACTCAGAATGAAAACTCTGAGGAATATCACAGACAAAATCCAGAACTTTCAAGTCCAAGAAAAAATACTGCTGAACAGCCGTAAAGAGTTCAAGTACTAAGGAAATACAGTCAGGATCCTACAGGAAACTAAGTATAATTGGAGGAAAAAAATGAACCTTTAATCCAACAGGTCTTCTAACTATTGCTGATGAAAAGAATAGAGCTGGGCAGAAACTGTGAAATATAAACATAAGAATCAACAGAAACACAAATGGTAAATATGAGTGACCAGTCAGAAGGGACTAAACAAGGATGAAGTGTTTTACATTCTAATAGTGGGAGCATATATATGTCCCCTTAATACCCTAATGCTATCAGGGATTAGAGGGAGTTAAATGAGACAAAGGCTGTGGAAGCAATTTTGTTATATTTTGATTATTTTAAAGGAAAGGAAAGGGAGATGAAAAGAAAGGTAGGGAAGCAGAAGCTGATTACATCTGCTTCTGCTGAATAAATTCTTGTTCCATGCTTCCCTTCTTCTATGTAAAAGGGGTAGAGAGCAAAGAGAGGAAAAACAAATGCATGGAGATGGAGAGAAATACACAATTAATGAGAAATATGAATGTGAATGGGATGAACTCACCCATAAAAAGAAAGAGTATATATATAGCAGAATGGACTAGAAAGCGTCACTTATAAGAAACACATTTTAAACATAAACATTCATGAGGCAGGGGGGAATGGTATAAAATAAGGGGCTAGAACAAAATCTATTAAACTTCATCTGAACTAAAAAAATCAGTGGTATCTGAATGAAAAATCCTGATGTCAGACAAAGCAAGAGGAAAAATAGATGCAATTAAGAGATAAGACAAACTGTATTATGCTGAAATGTATCAGAGATAAAAAATTAATATCAATAGTTAACACATACAGAACCAAAGACTAAGTCAAATGAAAAGCTAAACTAATTATAGGGAGAAACACAATTTACAATTAACCATGGGGAATCAAAATGAATAATCTAATATAGTTAATGTTGCCATTTACACAATTTTCTACAATAATTTAGCTGTTAAGGTAACAACAGAATTAGACCAAAAAGACAAATCTGTTTTAAGTATAATCTAAGTTACCTACCAAATTTCTCTTTTTCTTCTTTGTACTTATCAGACAATGAGTTTTGATTTTTGAAACGAAACCATTCTCCTTTACAAAATACATTTTGACCCAAATATTCACAGGTTTAACTACATAGCTAAAAAACCTAATCAAAAGATCATCTCATAAATGTCAATTTCACACACAATTTAAAGAGAGAAACCCTATTTCAAACACGTACTTGTGCATATGCACTCTGAGTTACTTTCCTCAAGTCATCTTGAGCACCAGTTGTAATTCTTCCGAAAAAGATTTCTTCTGACACACGTCCTCCCAAAGTCATACACATCCTATCCAAAAGCT
The DNA here is from genome assembly GCA_028646595.1 of Phalanger gymnotis. Taxonomy (NCBI): domain Eukaryota; kingdom Metazoa; phylum Chordata; class Mammalia; order Diprotodontia; family Phalangeridae; genus Phalanger; species Phalanger gymnotis. The sequence continues at coordinate 194,359,516 of CM053622.1, read as the reverse complement.
GTTCTTTGGTATAAAGGTATTGCTCTTTGGGTAAATACTGAGCATAACCCAAACCTTTTCCACGTGGTATGATGGATACCTTTGAAAGTAAGAAATAGACATGTTAAATACTGTACAGCATGATGAATTTAACAAACATTTCCCTACAGAAAAACAGATTTCAAAGTCTCCTCTTTATGAAAAAAACAAAAACACATATAAGAACCAAATAAATCCATCTACCTTTTATAGTTATATTGCTGCAAGTAAAGTCATTGACAGCTTTTAAGCAGTCATGAGTTTTCTTTTGGATTCACTCCATATTAGGGCCATTTAATGGTTTTTATTCTTGTTTTCTTTGATAACACAATTAGAACCATCACTCTGCTTTGCGAAATGTGCCAGTGATTCAAGACACCTTAGGTATTCAGTGATCTTTTTTGAATGCTCCCCTAAAAGCTCATCAAAATTTATGCAGGCCTCATTTAACTAAGAAAGTTTGAAATGTATACATTATAGGTATCATTGCACACTCTTCTGGGAAAAAATGACAATCTACTTGGAAATGTCACACATAGTTCAATATTTCTATTGTTTGTCTTCTCACTAATTCGAGTACTCCCTCTAAGGGAGAGATCACAACTTAGCTATAACTTTTTCATTCTGTACTTCTGATTCTCTTATAAATCTGTTATAGAGGGTCTCCCCAACATGCTGGAGGCAGAAGTATTCTTCTAGATCCCTTAACATTATGAGTATACCAATGCCAGCTGTGCATGAATGCAGGGTCGGAGAGGGGAAAGGATGCTCATATATGCTCCTACAATTTCGGGCTGAAATGCCTGCCTTTTCTTCCTAACACCATACTCTCTTATAGCTAAGGTCACATATTATTGAGACTGACATATTGCTCTGGAGAACACATATAAACATATAGAAATGTCTTTCCCCTTAATTTATTTATGTACCCTAAAATCAATCTCTCTAGTCTATTTGGATTTTGTTCTCAATTCCTATGCAAGGAATTTGCCTGTACAAATAACGAACATCATGGGAAGCTAAGGATTATTTTCAAAATCTGTGACAATATGTGGTAAAATCTTAATTAACTGAAATGATTTGATAATAGTAGGCTCAGGCTAACTAAATTTTACCAGTATTTACAAGAAAGCCCTGTTTTGCTTTTAAAAATCTTTACAAAGAGAAATGCAAATTAAAACATTTCTAATATTCCAACTCACACACATCAGATTGACAAAGTTAACAAAATGGGAAAATGACAAATATTTGAGGGACTGGCAAAATAGCCACATTAATGCAATGCTGGTAAAACTGTGAATTAGTACAGCCATTCTGAAAAGTACCTTAGAACTGTGCCCCCAAAATCTACTAAACTGTACATACCTTCTGACACCATTATTAGGCCTATACCATAAAGATATTAAGGAAAAAGGGAAAGAATCTACGTATATAAAAATATTTCTAATAACTCTTTTTGTGCTAGGAAAAAAAATGGAAACTAAGGGGATGCCCATAAATTAGGGAAAGGTTGAACAAATCATGGTATATGAATGTAACAGAATACTACTGTGCTGTAAGAAATGATGAAGGGGATAGTTTCAGAGAAACCTGATTAAACATGTATGCATCATGATACAGAGTGTATAAGACAAACAACTTTGAAAGACAAGAAATCTGATAAACATAATGATCAACCACAATTCCCAATAATCCAAACTGAAACATGCTAACTACATCCTGACAGAGGGGTGGTAGACTCAGTGTGTAAAAAGAGATAAACAGGGGCAGCTAGGTGGCACAGTGAGCAGAGCACTGGCCCCGGAGTTAGGAGGAACTGAGTTCAAATCCAGCCTCAGACACTTGACACATGTACTAGCTGTGTGACCTTGGGCAAGTCACTTAACCCCAACTGCCCTGCCTTCCCCCCTGAAAAAAAAGAGAGATAAACATTTTTTAGACATGGCCAATGGGGGAACTTGCTTTGAGTATGCATATTTGTTATAAAGCTTTTGTTTTTCTTTATTTTTCAATGGGGTATGGAGTAAGGTGAAAGGGAAAGAAAATTTTTGATCATAAAAAAATTAATTTTTAAAATCTTCGTAAAATATATTTGTGGTTTCTTGCCTCTGTGAGCATGATATACTGAAGAAAATCCAATCCTTCTTGGATGATTCAGAATCTTGAAGTGCTCTGGGATCACAGTTATCCAACCAAATAGTATCATAAAAATAGGAAGTTATGTTGAATACATACTGACTCAAGGATAAATATCATGTGAATTAAATCCCTAATACCACTTTCTCTTGCTTTTGCTTTTTTTCTCTCTTACTTTTTCCTAAAAGTTTGAGGGTGGGGCTGAGGTTGGAGGTGGGAAGAGGAATTCCTATTACTTGAGGATTCCAATTAAGTGAGTTCTGGCTGTTTAAGATTTCAGTACATATTTTTAATATACCTCACCATTCCACATCTGTGGAAAGCAGGTCAAATTTCTTAAGTCACACACTCGGGATGTAAATAACTTTTTCACATTACTTCCCAGAATACTTCTGGTGATAGTACATGTGATAACATTCACTGTCTAATTGTTCCTTAATTATCAAGTTACTGAAACTACATTAAACAGAACTAAAACATACTGCTGGCCACTAAATATCATCGATCATTTTTCTTGATAACAAGGATCATAAAATCATAGATTTAGAGCTAAAGAGTGCCTTATAGGTTTAACTTTTTTTTAATCATAATTTTATTGTGCCTCTTCTGAGAGAGTAACATATGCATATGAAATAATCTGTATTTGCTGAGGTTTGCCCAAATATGGGGTTAAGGCTCTACGCTTTGGTGTCACCAAAAGTCAAAATCCCTAGTATTGCATCTTTTTCCACAATAAAATTCTTACTTCCAAAGAACCTTTTTTAGGACTGTCATCTAAGAGAGTAGACTAGAAACACTGTATTTGTCCTTAACACTAAACTCAAGCAGTTCAAAGTCATCTGTTCTTATTTGAGATTTAGATATGCTTAGATCATCATGTACCTCCTTGTTCCTTGTGGCCCATTTTCCCTTCTCTTGGCGGGCTCACTCCTCAAATCTTAAGAATGATTCTCTGATTGTAATGGAATACTACTGCGCTATAAGAAATAACGAGCAGGCTGATTTCAGAGAAACCTGGAAAGACATGAACTAATTCAAAGAAAAGTGAGCAGAACCAGGAGAACACAGTACACAGTAACAGCAATACTGTATGATGATCAACTGTGAATGACTTAGCTATTCTCAGCAATACAATGTTCCAAGACAGTTCCAAAGGACTCATGATGAAAAATGATTACCTTAAAAACCTTAAACAGCCAGAGCTCATTTAGAACCTCTAGAGAAAAAACTGATGGAGTCTGAATGCAGATCGAAGCATACTATTTTTCACTCTCTTGGTTTTTTTCCCCCCTTTGCATCTGTGTCTTTCACAACATGACTAATAGAGTAATGTTTTACATGATTTAACATGTATTTACCTATATATATTGTGGGAAGGGGGGAGAGAGAAAATAAAGAGCTCAAAAATTTTTTTAAAATGAAAGTAAAAAGACAAAAAAAAGTATCTTTACACGTAATTAGGGGAAAAATATTTTTAAAAATGATTCTTCGAACAAGCATGACTTGAAAGAAGACATATGAGAAGACACTCCCCTTTCCCCCCGACTCCTTTGCAGAGGTAAGAGGTTGTATATATTTTCAAACTTTTCAATCAAACAATAAACATTTAGTAAGCACCTACTAGGTGCCAGACAGATCAGCAACTAGGTGATGCAATGGATAGAGTGACAGACCTGGAATCAGGAAGATCTGAACTCAAATCTGGCCTCAGACACTTACTAGCTGGGTAACCCTGGACCAGTCACTTAAAGCTGTTTGCCTCAGTTTCCTCATCTGTAAAATGAGCTTGGGAAGGAAATGGCAAACCACCCCAGAATCTTTGCCAAGAAAACCTTGAATGAAGAGTCAAACATGACTGAAACAACTGAATGACAACAAAAAGGTGCCAGACACCATGCTAAGCTCTAGAGATACAAAAAAAAAAAGGAAAAAGACAGTTCTTGCCCTCCAGGAGCCTATGATCTAATGGGGGTACAACATGCAAACAAATATGTAAGCTATATACGGGATAAATAGGAAATACTTGACAGAAGGAAGGCATTGGAATTAAGGAAGGATGGGGAAAAGTTTCCTGTAGAAAGTGGGATTTTAGCTGGGACTTAAAGGAAACCGGGGAAGTCAGTAGTTTAGGTGGAGGAGGAAGAGCATTCCAGGACATGGAAGATAGCTAGAGAAAATCCCTGGAGCCAAGAGATGGAGTGTGTTGCTCATGGAACAGCCAGGAGACTAGTGTCGCTGGATCAAAGAGTACACATGGTAGGGAGTAAAATGTAAGAAGACTGTACAGGTAGGAGGGGGCGAGTTTTTCTGATGTATTGATAAGTTAGGCTGATTTTTTCCCTCTTATTTTTCTTTTTTTTGTCTTAAAAATATTATTTGTTATATGGGAAGGCTCTCAGAGCAGGTAGGTGGGAGGTCCTGCCTACCTCAAAGGATTGTTGTGAGAATTAAATGAGAATGTATGTAAACATGAGTAAATATTATTCCCTTCTCTTAAAACAAAACCCACCAACCTATTATTTCTGATTTTCACACACACAAAACAATCTCCACACAACTGTAGGGGGAAAACAAACACGTAGCAAAAAAGGGTGGGGAACATCATTACTCTCTTCCAAAACTCATCATATTTCCTCTTGGTTATAAATCAACATTTCCCCCATCCTCCCTCGATATTTTTTTTAGTATTTTAATGTTTCCCTTGGTTTCTGTTTTATAGTACTCTTGACCTTTAATCATTTTTTCTTCTCCTATTTCCATCATTAACATAATTTCTTAGTGCCCAGTTCTAGCAATTACTTTTTCCCCTTCTTTAGTTGTTATACTCTCTAAAGCACAATGATGTGCTTTATTTTAGTTTTTATTTACAAGGGGAAAATAGGATATAAAAGTTAAGAAATAATACACCAATATAGGATAATTAGAAATATATTAAAAACTGCCCAGGCCCAGGCAAAGTTGTACCTAAATTTCCCTAAGCTACAGTTTCCTGGGCCTAGCTTGAAATGTTTTTGCAGAAACAGTGTCTGGAATGCCCTCTGCCCTCACAACCACTTCAAAGAATCCCTATCTTTCTTCAAAGCACAGCTCAGGTGGCACCTCCTTAAACAGCCTTTTGTTTCAATAATCCAGCTAGCATCTGTTGTGGGGATAAAAGACCAACACAAGCCCAACAACAAGAATGCTGCCAAAGCCCAGATTCTTTTGATCTGCTTAACTAAGGAAAGCAACGTTAAGAGGTTGACAATCTCACTTTAACCCAGCATACAAATATCATTCACTTAGTTCAGGGGAAAAGACCAGCACCCTGAACTTCAGAGCAAATACAAACAAATTACAAACATTGACGGACAGACCAAATACATTTAAATTCATCCCGGGAGCTCATAACAAGGGCTGGCCCAGAGTCACACGTGCCACCACCACTATGGGTCAGACCTTCGAAAAAGAGAAAGTCAATCCCTGGTTTTATATCTTTTTCAAGGTCAAGAGCGAGTCACACATGCGACTCACCCATGTGACCTAGAATCGTCACAAAGAGGTGACTTAAACCCCTAAAAGCCTCTAATGTCCCAAACATGCCACTCAAACTCATGTAAACTAGGCCCTCCCCTGAGGCGAGGAGGTCACCAAGGACTCCCAATCTAATCAAAGAAACAAAGGCCAAACTCTTCGAGGGCACTTGGTTGAACTGAGTGCTGAGAGCCCATTTTGATTGCCAACAAACCTTTCCTAATTCTGCTTATTAGCTGTCTCTCCCTCTTGACATTATCTTGTCTATACTATGTATTTACTTATATCTGTACATACCGTACTTCCAAAGTAGAATGTTAGTTTTCCAAATGAAGGGCCCTTGGCTGGAAAAGTCCAGCTACCTCAGAGCCCCAGAAGTGAAAGCAATCTTCCAATTCATAAAACCCTCAAGAGACTCTGGGATTCAGTCACCTATATATAATGCCAGTACTGTGCTCAGCAAATGAGGAATGTTCTCAATTGCACTGTGGAGTTTTGAGTGTTCTATGCTTATTCCCACAGAATCACTCACAAGCTTTCCAGTAACTTGTCCTCCTGATACCTCAACCATAAGAAAGATACAGATATGATATTCCTAACAACCTCAAAAGCAGAATAAAGACCCCTCCAAAAGAACATAAAGATATGTCTGTCATATTGCTCCATTAAATTTTTTCTATTCCCCCTAAATCTACAATTTCCAAAAAATTATATTCCAAATTGGGCTTTGTTTTCTTTGTTTTTCTCTGAAGAGATAAATTAATCTTATGTTTTTATACTCTTATGTATGGGATTTTCCTTTAAAGACATTTTGCAATTTACTGACATCTGTAATGTTCATGAAAATTACTTTACCTTTAAAAGTGGATCAGCATGTTCCAGAAACCAGCCTGCAACTGCGTGCCCTGCTTCATGATATGCTACTGTCTTTTTCTCCTCTGGCTGTAATACTTGAGTTTTTTTTTCCAAGCCTAAAAAAAAAAAGAAAAATCAAAACCTACCATTTTAATAACACAATATAATGAGATAAATTTTATCTAAATAATGATTTAGGTACTTAGTTGCCTATGGGATTTCAAAAGTTCCATTAGCTTATAAAAGTAAAAGGTCAACTTCAAAATTCCTGCAATAACATATTCAAAAACCACAAACATATACATCCTCTATTCCCCACAAACTGTTTTAGCAAATAATTAAAAGCCGGTATGTAACTTAATTTTTAAAAATAAATTCACTGCTGACAACCTGATTCCCACATACATTCGTAATCTTATTTCATATTATTCCCCTTCAGACACTCTTTAATCTAGTTAAATGGGCCTGGTAGCTGAAAGTCATATGTAACATTCATAGGATCATAGACCTAAAGCTGGAAGGGATTTCAAGAGGTCATCTAAGTCCAACTCCCTCATTTATAGATGAGAAAATCAAGAAGGCTCAGGGACTTGTCGGAGATCACAAGGACGTGAACACAGATCCTGAATTCAGTCAGTGTTCTTTCTCCCTGTACCAGGCTGCTCTTGCCCTTGCAGAGATGTCTCTCATGTCTAGAATGCCTTCTCTCTCCTCACATCCCCCTAAGAGAACTCTTATCTTTCTTCAAAGCATAGCTCAAGTGGCCCTTCCTACACAAAGCTTTTCTGATCCTCCCATTTGTTAGCAGTCTCTGCCTCTTGAGATTACTTTGTATCTTACTTATCTCCATACATGCTGCATATGGAAGCTTCTCAAGTACAGGGATCATTTTGGTTTTTGTCTCTGTAATCCCAGTTCACAGACCAGTTCCTTGTACATAGCAAGTACTTAATAAATGTTTCTGTAATGGAACTACTGACCAAGAAACTGTGAAAAGTTCTCCACTGGGTGCAGAGAATTACTTGGTATTGGATAGCCAAGAATCACCTATTATAAAAAGTCTAAATGTCTCTGAGTTCTAGCTGAAGGCAAAGTCTAGCAGAGGAAAAAGAGGCATATATTTTGAATTAGGAAAAATTTATTGCTTAGAGGGCCAGGAGAGCTAGCCAATAGTTAGAAGTAAGATCTGGGTAATGTAATATTCTTGGAGATTCAGTAAGCTACCTTAGATTGGAATGGGAATAGCAGAAACATTTAACTAAAAAGATAATACAGATTTCCAGAAAAAAGAGGGCAAAGAAGAGGCTGGACTTCAGTGGCTAGACAGAGACCCAAAAATGAAAGATCTTTCTTTAAGTAAGATATATCTCAAGCTAGACAAAATTGACTTTTAAGATTCTGTTATTTCAGAATCACTGAGTTGAAAAGTGCCTCAAAGGCCATCTAATCTAAAAAAGAATCTATTTCTATACGATATTCCCAACAAGAAGTCATCCAGCCTTTGCTTAAAGAACTCTAGTGAGTGATCTTAAGCAAACTAGATCATGCAGCTTTTCTGTATGCCTATAATTTCTCTCTCTCTCTCTCACACACACACACACACACACACACACACACACACACACACACACACACACACATCCTTATATCTATAGTAAATTAGCATAGGAGTGCTATTCATTTTGTTTTGTTTGACTCTAGAACACTGGCCTGGGAGTGTTTGTTTTGATAATTTACTATATGGAACTGTTTAGTTTATGATAATAAAGGCAAAACTGGCATCAAATGTAAAGAGAAGCAAACAGCAGAATTACAAAGATAAAAAGGAAGAATGAGATACAAAGCTCTCATTTTTTTCAACAAATAAGATAGCTTGCTACTCTGGCCTAATGAAGAGACTTTGATGAATTGAAACCCATACTGCCAAGTACCTGAAATCCCACAGAGATTTGACACATTTCGATATGACAATCTATCACAAGACAGCTTCTGGTTCAATAAGGTTGAAATTTGAGCTTGTAAGTTTTCATCTGTCTCCCAATGCATAGGTATGTTATATTTAACATCCATTCTCTCTCTTGAATCTTTAATCTTTTTCCACTGGCTTTTTCTTCTCTACCAACAAATGTAAACAGGTCTCCCTATCTGGAAAAAAAAATCAATCACCTGATTACCCCTTTAGCTTTTATCCTCTAGCTGTGCTTCCTTGAAATCTCAAATTTCTGGAATTGGTGTGCTACACCCCAAGTCTCCAGTGCTCTCTACTCACTGATTAATCTCTTATATCTGGTTGCTATACCTATTGAACTACTGAAACTCCACTCATAAAATTTAATAATAACCCTCTGCCCGATTCAATGGCCTTTTTTCAGGGATCATTCTCCTTGATCTCTCTGTAGCTTGGCACTATTAACTTCACTGAAATTCTCTTGTCATATCATTCCAGTCTGTTGCTGCTGCTTTTGGGGACTTGGAAGATTTCCAGGTAGACTGGCAAACAAAACTAAAGCAACAAGCATCTATTTGATGTTTTGACTTACATAAATAAAGGTATTTATGGATTAACTTGAGAAAACTGGGGGCATGGGATATGTGAAGGGAGATGAAGGATACCTCTGGCTCATGATCACAAAATATGACAATGGTGCAACCACATATCTGGCAGGTACAACATGACTGGTATCCAAGCCTTGGGTGAGATTATCTTCACACCATAGCAAGAAGAGGAAGGGCATCTATAATCCTGAGAAAGGCACCCTCTAGATTAGGCATTCACATTATGTCAGGCTCTTGTCACACTTCCTAGGGTATGCCTGGATTTCCTTCCACACAAAAGACACCTTCAGGATATAGACAAGAATCCCCTAGGGTTTTACAAGGAAAAGGGAGATCTTGCTAAGGCATGTCTTACAGGTTTCACTCCTCTGACATTATACACAAGGAGGTACCAATTACTGAGGTTGCTGGAAGCACAATTTCCAATGAAGAAGGCACCAGGCAAAGATTCCATAAAAGTTAGATGGTATAGGAGAAAGTTTGCTGGATTATCTACAACACATACACTGTGCTCCAAGAAAGGATGGGTCAAGAGAACCAGAGAAGTTTTCTAGACTGCCATATACCTGACTTCCATGATACCATGCTACCCTGGTTATCTTCTTATCTTCTTTGAATCCTACTTATTCTTCAAATCTAATTTTGTTCTTACTTGGGTCAATAAAGCCTACCCTGACTGCCTTCAACCCACTGTCCCCTGTGAAATCCTCCTCACAATTCCCATAATATTTGTTTGTAGAATTCATCTACATTTACCATATTCAACACTGTATTGTTATCTTTCTATGTATATAAGTCTTGACTCTCCAATTATGTTATAAGCTCCTTAAGAGAATATACTGAGAGGCAGAATGACATAATTTACGGAGAACCATATTGGCAGTTAGGAAGATGTAGGTCAAGTCTTATTTCTGACATACATTAGCTACTTACTACTTAAACTATAGGCAAGTCACTTATTTCTGACATGTACTAGCTACTTACTAGCTAGACTAGGGCTGTCTAACCTTAGCTTTTTATTGAAACAATAGACAATATATTTTGATTTGCCATTTTAGTGAGAGCTCTGCAGTAGCCTGGCTTTGTTTACTAAAGCATTTATGTAAATTTCTATGCTTGTAGGCGGGCCCCATCACACTGTGGGGCTATATTTTGGACAGCTCTGAGCTGGACTATGGGCAAGTCGCTTAGCTTCTCAGAGATCCAGGCAACTCATAAATTACAAAGCTCTACATTATAGAAGAGTTGCTGATATGCACTGCCAGAGGGAGGTGTACTCCAGAAGTACTCCACATTGACAAAATCTCAGGTCTGTTCCAAATAAAACAAACAAAAAAACAAAGACAAAAAAACACACAAACCATATATCATAATGCTTTTTGTACACCAATAGCACTTTGCATACAGCATGCACCCGATAATATTTTATCACATGATCACTGACCAACGTTGAACAGAATTGGCTACTTCATTATACCAATAACCCTTTTTTTCTTTTTATTAGCTCTTTATTTTTTTTTTTACATCCTTTCCCCTGCACTTGAGTATTTTATTTTTTCCAATTACATGGAAAGACAGTTTTCAGCAGTCACTTTTGTAAGATTTTGAGCTCCAAATTTTTTTTTCACCCTTTCTCCCTCCCCAAGATGGCAAGCCATCTGACATAGGCCATACATGTACAATCATATTAAACACAGTTCCACATTAGTCATGTTGTAAAAGAAGAATCAGAACAAAAGGGAAAAACCAAGAGAAAGAAAAAACAAAAAGAGAAAATAGTAAGCTCTGCTCTGTATTCAGCAGTAACTCTTTTAAAGATCACATTGCATTTGTTTGATGTCACTATTTGTAGTTATTATTCATTTAGTTCACTGTGTACAAGTTTAGAAATGAAATGTCTGTTTTAAAAACTAAATTCCCTTCATGATCCCAGTATGTGCTATGTATATGAGGGCTAGTACATGAGGGCTGCTGCTCAGAACTACCCATGCACTGTGTCTGTTTTCCTAAATACCTTTGCCACCCTCATCACTATTCTTTACTCAGGTATCAAGGACGATAAGCCAATGAGTACTTTCATCAATCAGTGCATGTCTAGCATTTAGCAATTACTCAAAAAATAAATGTTATGAAAATATTTTCTATCAGTCTCAACTTTTTAGTCGGGTAGTTCAACTGTGCTACTCTCTTCCCTTGAAGTGTTTGCTCCCTACTTCCACTGTTCATACCCCACCAATCCTCAACTTTGGGTCAAATCCTCCCATCTACCTTCTCTGTTCCTATTGCCCAACTCCTGAATGCTCCTGGAGAAAACCATAAAACTACTATGACTGGATCCATTAAAAATTCATATTATGTAAAAACAACCAAGTCCTCACTGTTACATGGCAATCCTTTTATATGACTGCCTCCCTATCAGGCATCTGTCTCAGCTGTTCTAAATGTTCTCCCTTCTTAAGCCTCTAATGGTACACTACGCCATGGGACATGACTTTACCCTTTCCTGAAAAAACTGAGGCCAGTTGTTGTAAGTTCCTTCATCTACCTGATCCATTTCAAAGCCCCTCAACATCTTTATCTATTCTCTTCTCCTCTGTTCCAATTTCTGAGTATGAGGTGGCCATTCTCTTTGCCAAGGCTAATCTCAATGGTGTTCCCTTGATCCTGCCCCCTCTACCTGTGCTCTATCAATCATTCCTTCCTCAGTCTCATGTTCAATGTCTCCCTATCTACTAGCCCCTTCTTGCTGCTTAGAAACATATTCACATCTTACCTGTCAGCTACCGGCACAGTGTCTAGAGCACTGAGCCTGGAATCAGGGAGACCTGAGTTATAATTCAGCCTCAGACATGTACTAGCTTTCTGACTCTGGACAAGTCACTTAACTTCTGCCTGCCTCAATCTCCTCAACTATAAAATGGGGATAATACCTCCCAAGGATGTTGTGATGATCAAATGAGAAAATATTTGTAAAGCCCTTAGCATAGTGCCTGGCACACAGGTAGGTGTTTAATAAATGTTTCCTTCCTTCCTAGCATTTAAGAAAAAAAAATAAACAAACTTCATTTGACCTTGCCATCCAAGCTAGTATCCTACATCTCTCCTGCCCTTTATTTCCACTTAAAAAGAGTAGCCTACAGTTCTTTGTAATCTAGCTTCTGATCCCACCATTCTACTGAAGCTTCCCCTAAAAAACTACCAAACCTCAACTACTAAATCTATTGGCCTTTCCTGGATCCTCATCCTCCTTGACCATTCTCCTGCTGGGCAGATTCAGGTACTATTGACCATTCTCCTAAAACACAGTCTAACCCTTCGGCTTCTACAACACTGCTATCTCCTGTCTCTTTCTATCTGACTCCCTTCTTCTCAGTTTTTTTTCTAGTTTGCTATTTTATACCTCCTAAAGTGTCGGTGAGCCTCAAGGCTCTGTTCTTGGCTCCCTCCTCTTCTGTATATGTACTGTTTGTGATCGCATCCACTACTATGGCTTCAATTATCACCTCTACACAAATAGCTCCCAAATCTATACATCCAGTCCTAATTTTCCTCTTAAGTGCCAGCATCTCCAAATGTCTGCTGGATATCTCTACAAAGCTAGCTCTCTGGGATGTCAAACTGAATACATCCAAAATGGAAATTCTTCTAATTTTCCCTCTGCCTTTTAGGGAATAGAGCCATTGTTGCCTTTTTCTCTCTCACCCTTTGAATTTAAAATCCCTTCCATAAGAAGTTCTATCAATTCTGCCTCCACAAAATCTCTTAACATCTGCCTCCTTTTCTCATCTCTCATATCCAGGGCCATCACGTAGTTTCCTGATTGCTCTCCCAATTATTTATCTTTTCTCTTTTTCAATGTATCTACCACAAAGCTGTCAAAATAACCTTCTTAAGATAGATCTATGCTCTTCTCCTGCTCAAAAAATTTCAGTAGTTTTCCACTGCCTCTAGAAAAAAAAATACAACAAATTCCTTACCCTGGCATTCAAGGTTCCTCCTAATCTTGTTCCAACCTATCTTTCTGCCTTACTTCAGACTAACTCTCCAATATACAGTTTATAGTCCAACCAAACTAGACTTACTAGAAACTGGCCAATTTAACTCAATTGTCCACATTTATTCATTTGCATATATTGTCCTCTAGTCTGGAATATACTCCTTTATCTCCACCTCTCGGAATCCTAATCTTCCTTAGAAGCTCAGCACAAGGCACCATTTTCTCCAGGATGCCTCCCTGTTGCTAGTGTTTTCTCTCTTTCCTCAAACTGCCTTTTATTATCCTTATCTTTGAACATGCTTCTGAAGAGAGTAAGCTTTCGTATTATTGTGAATTCAGTCCTAGATTTAGTCAGGACTTCAAATTCTGCCTCTCTGATTCATTAACCAAAGGCAAGTAATTCAATTTTTTGAGCCTAAGTTCCTCTGTCTATAAAATTGGGATATCTGTAATAACTGAATTACAAGGGTTCCCACAAGGCTCAAATGTGATAATAGATGTAAAGCATTCTGTACATTTTAAAGTGTAACATAAAATGTCAGCTATGTTGCTTAATCAGCATTGTTTAATTTCTGTCTTTGTATCCAACATGCTCTGCACTGAAAATGCAACTAATAAAAATATATTCAACTGAATTAATAGTTCTGAGAACATTTTTGTAATTTGATTTGTCACTGATGTTGGGCTTACTTTATTTGCTTTTACTTTTTCCTCTTTCCCTATCCCAGTTCTGCTGACACAGAAATGTTCTTATCCCATTATACTTTTTCTTGTCTTTGGACATTTAATTTTCTTACCACCAATCACTCGTTCAATTGCTTGTTCAAAGTGAGTTTGATCTATGGCATCTGAAAGGTGTCTTGCAGCTATCAAGGCAGCTTCATTACAGACATTAGCAATATCAGCTCCTGCAAAATGAAGAAACAAAGTCAATATCCCACCAGTTCACAAACACAAAATATGCTCAATCAAATTATAATCCTTTAAGATCAACATCTTCCCTGCCCTTGGAATTATTTGGCTTTTCAGAATGATCAATGATATATTTGTGAATGTTTTACTGCAAAGGATATTCAGGAAGTTCACCTCAAATTGTTATAAAAGGATAAAAGAGTGGCAATGCTTTTCACTTTAATGATCTACATGAATCATTATATTGTTGGAAACAAATGAGAAACATTAAAATAACTAAAAGATTATTAAACATTTAAATTTTAAATTATGCACAAGACTTAAAAATTTTTTCCATATGGTATATTCCTTTTAATCAACTTTTCAGAAAATGATGTGTGAAGATCAAGTAACTGAAAGGGTACTAATTCTGAAATCCAAATATAACAATCAAGTAAAAGATTAGCATGTTATTAGCATATTAATCATCAACTCCCTGTTCCATTCTTAGAGGTAAGAGTTTTTAGCAATTTTCTTTATTTCTTCTCCATTTGTTGTGAATTCCACCTCATTTTTTATTTGGCAGTCTGGTTTCTCTCTCTCTACCCTGCCCTCTCTTAAACCAAATTAGCTAATGGTTTATTTTTTTGATCTTTTAAAAAAAAAACAAAAAACTTAAGCTTTATCAGTACAAATCTTTTGCTGCCAACTTTGTTGAACTTTTTGATTTTCAAAATTTCTGCTTACTTTTGTTATTCTTTTGGGATGGATAGTTTGATGACTTTCTAGTTTTTTAAGTTGCACACTCAGTTAACTGGTCTTTTCTTTGTCTCTTTTAATATGTGATCAAAGCTACATATTTTCCATTAAACCTTAGCAGCATCCCACGTTTTAGTATACTGTTTTAGTGTTGTTATCTAATTTAATTTAGTATTGTTTTTAAAACATGTTATTTGGTCCACTAGTTCTTTAGATTAACATTATTTAGTCTTCAATTTAATTTTGTAGTCTTTGCTCCTATTTCCTTATTAATTATAATTTTTATTGTTATGATCTATAAAATGCTTAATATTTTTGCTTTACTGCATTTGAGCTCATGTCCTAGTATGTGAGCATTTGCAAATGTCCTTGTGATGCACTTCTACAAATAATGTACTGCTTAAGATTTCCATTCACTAGTTTTTAAAAACAAACATACTGCCATAAGATCCATCCTTAATTTTCTCATTTATTTTTCTTTTAAATTTATCTAAATTTGAAACACTATAAAGTACTCAGGTACTACTCTCTTACTAATAAGTTCTTCTGTAATTGTCAGTTTTTCCTTTAAATGTTTAGATGTGATATCATTTGGTGCTTATGAATTTAATACTGATATTACTTTCATTATTTATGGTACCGTTAAGCACAATATAGTTTCTCTGCTTGTTTCTTCATTATATCTTTTTTACTGTTGCCTTGTCCAAGATCATGATTGCTGCTTCTACTTTTTTAGACCCAAATGAGACATAATAATCAGTCTTTCCCCTCCCATTCAGAATGTAAACACTGGTTAAGTATTTGGCCTTCTGAACTATTCATGCTTATCTTCTGGGAATTTCATTTGTCCATTGCATGCATTTCAAAGACTGCCCAGCTTTGGTTTTCTTAAAAAAAATGCTTAGAAATCATCAATTCTACTAAAAGTCTTTGTTTTTTTTATGTATAGTTGTCTTCAACTTTTTAATTATTCTTGGGTGCAACCCATTTTCTTTCCATTTTTATAAATAAACTTCTAATTTTTCTTTTCCTTTCTCAGGACTGACGTATAGTATGGAATGTTTCTTTAGCTACATTGTAACTAGCTGTAGTCATGATATTCTCTCTCTCTCTCTCTCACTCATCTGGGAGCTTGACAATTATATTTTTCGATGCACTAGTCCTGGGGTTCTTCCTTGGTCCATGGGATTCAAACCTGTTCTTTGCTTTCTTTGCCAGTACTTATAGGCAATCTTTTTATGAGAATTTGAAATATGACATTCAAGTTTTTTACTTCATCGTGTTTTTCTGGAAGGTCAGTTTTCCTAAGAATCTCTCTTTAAGCTCTGTTTTTCTGGATCAATTATTTTTGATTCCTTTAGAATGTCTGTTTTAAGGTTTCCTAACTTCCACTCTAATCCAACAAATTTTTAAAGTTTTTTCATTCAGAGTTCTAATTTCATTCCTTATCACTTACTTCAGTTTCTTTAACAGGCCTTCCAATTACTCAGGGCATGCTTGTGAACAGTCTCTTTTCTGAGATTCTAGTTATCAGAACAACAGTGGAAAATTCACTGCATTAAGTGTTCAAATTCTAACAATCACTTGCTAATCTGCATGAACTCTGGGAAAGTCAATCTCTCACACAAAAAATGGAGGAAGAGGGTGTAGATGACCATTAAATTTCCCTCAATTCCTAAATCTATAACCACAGATTCTATTCCAGATAGTGACTGAGCAGGTTTCATTGTTCAGACCCCCTCTCTCCTATAACTAATTAGTCCCTCTTGTCTTTATCACTGCTACTGGACAAACTCATGAACTTCTGCTTGTTTAAGGATAAGGGAGTGTACTGGCAATCAAGATGGGCTCTTAGCACTTATTCAACCAAGTGCCCTTGAAGAGTTTGGCCTTTGTTTCCTTGATTAAATTAGGAGTCCTTGATTACCTCCTTGCCTCAATGGAAAGGCTAGCTTACATGGGTTTGAGTGACATATTTGTGACATCAGAGGCTTTTAGACCACGTGGGTTTAAGTCGCATTTTTGTGACAATTTTAGGTCACGTGGGTGAGTCACATGTGTGACTTACCTTTGACCTTGAACAAGATATATAAACCCAGAGGTTGGCTTTCTCTTTTGGAGCTCTAAGCCACAGCAGGAGCTGCACATGACTCAACCCTTGTCGAGCTCCTGGCTGAACTCAGATGTTGATGGTTCCTTGATAACTATGAATTGTATTTGGTCTGAAGTTCAGGGTGCTGGCTTTTCCCCCTGAGCTGAGTGAGTGATATTTACATGTTGGATTACAGTAAGATTGTTAACCCCTTAACGTTGTTTTCCTTAGTAAAGCAGATCAAAAGAACATGGGCTTGTATTGGTTTTTCACCCCCACAGCAGCTGCTAGCCAAATTGTTACAACAGGGAGTCTGATCAGCTTGCTGCTAACGTGAGACTAAGAGGTAGTGACAGTGACTCGGATGGCTGCTGAAAGTCCTTAGTATGGAATTACAACACTTGCTAATAGCCTTATGTCTCTGTAGTTGCTACAGTCACCACTGTCATTCTAATTAGAAGAAGAGAATGTGAGGTGTACTCATCACAGAGTGGCTTCATGGTATCTTTGCTAAATTTTTTTCTGTGGCCATTACCTTTTGAATATTTCTTCTTTTTTTTTTGCCACTATGTTTATTACTTTATATGGCTGATTTGAGGTAGTAAGAAGGATCTGGCATTAGATGACACTTCTTAATCAGGTATCTTGCCTAAGCCTTCTTAACTGACCCATTCTTCTTTCTTCAAAATCCCCATAATTTTCAAGAAGAATCCCTTCTATCATTACTATTTAAATTTTTCATTTTGAATTTGGAGGTCTGAGTTTTATATAAATTCTTAAGTAGGCCAAGGGTGAATTCAAGGTAGGAGGAAAATTATTGTATTCCTTGTAATTATCATAGTCTAAGAAATGTATATGAAGAATACAAAAGTTAATCCTCTGCTTACCTGAAAACCCTGGAGTTAAGGATGCAAGTTTTCTTGCCAATTTCTCTTTATCCAGTTCAACTTCTAATTTTAATGGTCTGAGATGAACTTTGAAAATGGATGCTCTTCCTTTTATATCTGGTGGCCCTATATAATTTTTTTTAAAGAGAGACAAGATTTTTTATAATTTAACATTTACATCTATCCTCTATGAGAAATAATATCCCACACTGAAGATAATCTCACCTATAAAGATTTGCCTATCAAAGCGCCCTGGCCTCAATAATGCAGGATCTAGGATATCGGGTCTATTGGTGCCTGCCAAAATGACTACATTTGTTGTTGTGTTAAAACCTGAAAGAGGATAGTAAACATGTAAGAATTATTAATGTCATAGTACAGAAAATAAGAACATGTTTGCTATCAAAATAGTTTATTATCTAATAATCTTTTGGCAATTAAGCAGAAATAATATCTACCAATAACAATAAAATAGCAAAATGATAAACAGGAAAAAAAACTTACAAAAAATACTTTTGAAACAAGAACATATCACTTCACCAAGCAATATTAAAAGCTGGTAATGGGTACTCACCAATGGGTTTGTTGAATGTAACTGAAAGTAGATTACATCAAAACTATGCCTATCAAATAGCTAAGATACAAGAATATAATCAAAAGGTCTTCATAACTGACATATGCACAAACTCAGTCTACAAAACTCGAAGATCACTGAACAAAAGTCTAGGTCATGTGGATTGGTCTAGAGGAATGCAAGAGCTCTGTGATAATTCAGGAACAGATCACTGCTACCAGAGGGTTGTTCTTAAGAATAGACAATGATCAATGGGGATAATGTAAACTACAGGTAGAAACCCTGCAACACATCCCTAAAGACTATAAAAACTTAATATCTACCAAATACCTGGCAGGACATGACCTTATAGCTAAAATTATATATCAGAAGCTCACCATCTTTCATGAACTAAGAGATGCCAAATCTTCATGCTACAGAGGCTTTGAAATATCCTTAAGACCTGAACCAATAAATTATGCTAGAACTACAATATTATCAAAGAACAAACTGCTGCCCATAACTGTCCAAGCTACATGAAATGGAAAGCTTTCAAAATAGCTAGCAGAGATCAAAGTCATGCCCTATTGTCTTTTCTGCTACTAAGACTGTACAAAAGAGTCTTTTGGTGAGCCTACAGAGGATGAGCTTATATCCTAATACTCATATTCCACTACAAAAAGCAATTACTTTATCTACTTATACAAAAGTCCAGAGAATGTTAAATATATAAGATAACAATAGGATAGCAACTTGTTCCAGGACCGTTTCTACCTATATCTCATCAAACAAAGATGAAGAGAATAAAATGATAACAGCTGACATTTAGTGCCTAAAAGCTTTGCAAATTTCTTGAGTAAAGTATCTTATTTAGTCCTTATAACTCTCCTGTAAAAGAAGTGCTTTGGGTATTATTTTTATTATTATTATTATTCTCATTTTACATGTAAGGAAAGAGACAGCTATTCATCTTCTACCTATAGTTGTTTTGAGGTTTGGAAGTACTCTACATACATGTTATTTCACCTGAGACTCACAACAACCCTAGGAGGTAGATACTGTTATCATCCTGATTTTACAAATGTGGAAGCTGAAAAACATTGTGCCTGGGGTCACATAAAGCTAGTAATTGTCTAAGGCAGGCTTTGAATTTAGGTCTTCTTGGCTCCACGTCCAGCACTCCATGCACAATGTTACCTAGCTTCCTCATAGCTTAGTAATTATGGTAAAATTGTCACATCTGTAATTTAAAATGTTCAAAGTCACTTTCCTGAGGACAGACAGCAGATATGGGTGAAATATAAAAGATATTTATTTAAGAAAAACAGATGATTTGAAAAATTGGGTGCAGATAAGAAACGTTTTTTTTTCCCTCCAACTCTAAGTCAGGATAAAGACTCAAGATGTTATACAGGGTGTTCCTAAAGTCTGGACACACAGGCAATTGACAGCAATGTGGAGTTAGTGCATCGAGTTCACATGAATCTTGCAAAGCACATCATCCTTTGCATCACAAATGATGAAAATCATATTGAAGATGTTATTTGTTAATATTCCAATTAAATAAAATGTTGTTGAAAATTTCATTCATTTAATTTCTTAGAAAAACACATTTTTGCTTGTGTCCAGACTTTAGGAACACCTTATAGTAGCTGGCTGAGGACTGTAACCTGTGAATCCAAGCTCTTTAACAATTATAAATATGCCCGAAACTATACTTGTATGGCAATTATTTATGCACTGTGAAACACTGCATAAGCCAAATCTCCCATTTACTGCATATTTAGCAATGTTCAAATGTACTATAATAGAAGATGAAAGGTTACATAAACTGATTCCCTTAACCGAAAGAAAAAAGTAATCATTTCTGATAAGCTGTTGGGTGATAACAGAGAAAGACCACTATTTAATCAATGAAGGAATATATGTTGAATCAAATTCAAACTCTAGTTACCCATAGATTTCACTGTGGGCTCTGAATATTTCAGAATGATAAAAGAATTCTGAGATCAAAATGAAATTTCCATTTACTATGCCAGTAGCTGGATTTTCTTCTAACATCACAAACAAAACACTTTATTATATAATTAAAGTCAAGAGATTACATTCTACTAGAATATAAGCTCCATAAAGGCAAGAAGTATGTCCTATGCATATATCATAGCTCAGCGGATGACTAACACAACGTTCTGCATATAGAGGTCACTTATTGAATTTGTTAGTTAAGTCGAATATTAAATTTTAGTAAACTAACAAGGAAAATTTGATTTTTATGTTGTCTTTGTTATCAATATGAGCTATAAATCACCTACAGGAAGGTTTAGTTGGTGTTTTTGCAGGGTTTTAGTGTGATGTAATATCATTCTATCTTCACGGCCACTATCATTTTAGATAAATAAGAGAACATGAACATTTATAAGTAAAATAAATTTGAATATTTACCATCCATTTCTACAAGAAGTTGGTTGAGTGTATTTTCCTGTTCACTTTGGCCTCCAAAGTTGCCTCGTCCTCTCTTCCTACCCACTGCATCTATCTCATCAATGAAGAGAATGCAAGGGGCATTTTTACGAGCAACAGAAAATAAGTCACGGACCTTAACAAGAAAACATAACACTGAAAATGAGTTTAGTCAATGGTACAGTATTTTAAAAGAGCATCTGCAGTTATGTTCTTTATACTTCACACAATTTTAATATTGCAGTACTATACATTGGTATATATTAGAATAAGTCATCTTCTCTAGGTAACAAATATCTTATTACATGGTAACTAAATTGTTTTAACATCTCAAGCCAGTGAATGAACAAAATTGTTCTTCGATTCCTTATAACTACATTCATATTATAATAATTATCCTTTATAACAAAAGCAAGTAGATATTATATCTTTACCTTACAAAAGGTGAAATGTTATCAAGTTCCAATCTTAAGAGTACAATTAGTTTTATGAATTCAGACTATTCTGTAGTGATCACATTTAACTGTTAAAATATTTAACAACTCAAAAATCACCTAAATTTCACTTTCTATTTATTTACATAACATTAGGCAAGGCAATTATTTTATTTAATATGTATCAGTTTCCTTCTCAATAAAAATGGTGAATTGCTGACCTTCTTGACAGGACTACTATAAAAACTAAGGGGGAAAAAAGATTTACAATGTACTTTACAAAAATTGTTTCATAAATACTAAAAGTCAAGCAGCTTAATATTATTGCTGGTAGTTACAGCTTCTATAATCAAGTATTCAGAAATCTATGCTATATTACTTTTACATATTAAGTAAGGGTTTAGACTTTCAGAATTGTATATTAGTCCTCATTTCGAATTAAGCATTTTATCAAAAGGAAAAAAAGTAATTTAAAGAAAGAAAAATCTCCTACTTCTCTTTTTTTTCTTTCTAACTTCCATTAAAGTTGTACTTCAATACATAACATGAAAATAATTCTATTTCTCAATACCAGCCAGCAGAGTACAAGCTCTGATAGGTCCTACTAAACTAGGCAGACTTTCAGTATAAGCCTGATGACAGAGTGTATGTCTGCCATTTAAGGACCAGAATAGCTAAATCAGGAAAGGTTCATCAACAGAAGGTTGGTTACAAGGTGAAGATACTTGTCAGCATCAGCAACCTAAGAAGCTCAGCTAGAAAGGCATATAGGGGTTTCCATCTGCACAAGTGGAGAATGCATACATAGTGATGAAGCCATGGATTCTTGATGCATTGAAGTTATTTTCTTCATAAACTCCCAAACTGGTAAATTTAAAAAAAAAACCTAAGATGATGGTGGAACGAGAACTTCAGACATTTCTAATCAGTACAAATTTTACGTACAGGAGATTTATATACATTGTTTTCAGAGGCAGTTGGAAGGTGTTCTGTCTTTGAAAAAAAGGCTACTCCATCTCCGTAGTTATGCTTGAAATATCCCCATTAAATGCTTATTTAACTTAAAACTTTTCCCCTTCTTCTCCACTATTAAAATGAAAATATTCTCAGCAAGGGATACATTTTTTAAAATCTAGTCATTTACCCGTCAGTCTGAATTTGTCCGATCTTCTTCAAGAACTGGTCCTGTTCTTAAGTAACAACTAAATAGTAAAGTGTGGAAATAACACCAATTTCTTGCATTTCAAGAGTTCTTAGTCAACCAAGATTTTAAGCACTAGTCACATAAAAATAAAAATTTACTAGGGATGCATATTCATGGTTATGATCAACCAGTCGATAAACCAAAATTATTTCTCAAAAGAGAGAGTTAAATGTTATAACAGTTAAATAAAATTCTTTAATCCTGAGGAGTAAAACAGTATACCAGCTTTCCAAAATGTGGTTCATTATGAGACCACTGGTAAAAAGGAAATCCTCAAAGCTATCAGTAATAGGGGACAGATTCCTCAAAGTTAAAATACATGTTTCTGTTTTCATAAAATTCTCATACTGGGACAAAAACTTACTCTAGCTGGACCCACACCAACAAACATCTCCAAAAACTCAGAGCCATTTACTGTAATGAACGGGACATTGGCTTCTCCAGCTGTTGCTTTGGCTAGAAGTGTTTTTCCAGTACCTGGAGGACCCGTTAGAATGGCACCCTTCAAAAAAAAAAAAGGGGGTGGGAGGTGAATCATAAAAGTAAATTTCATAAAAATAAATTCAATTTTCATGAAATAATTACAGAATATAATTTATATATTAAAACAAATTATACACACTATATTTTCTCAAACATTTGAGATATGTTATAAAATCTTAATACAATTATTAGCAAAGGCAAGTAAAAAAAAAAAACAAAACCAAAGAATTTTTAGAAGACTAAATGACTTTAAAACATTTCAACTTAATTGACATCGTGAGAATTTAGTTTCAAAGATAAGTTTCTTCCTAGGCCTTTGGGGTACCAGTTATTTAAAATGTAAGTAAGTCTAAATCTACAAAAATTCAATTTGATTCAACAAGAATTGCTTAAGTAGGTACAAGCTTTGGAATGCAAAGACATCTAAGACAAGCCTTGTTTCAAGAATTTTATAATCTAACAGAGTAAATGTTAAACTTAGGCAATTAAAAATAAAAACTGCCTAGATATTTGAGGTAATAGATTCTGGCTCATAAGGATAAGTGACCTAAATCCTCAAATTCTTTTTCATGACATTTCCTTATTCTTTCAGTTGTTAGCGTTTTCCCCACCCCACCTCAAATTATTTTGTATATCTTTGAATTTACTTATCTTTACATATTTCCCCCCGAACAGACCATAAGCTCCTTGAGAACTAGGGAAATTTTATCACTGTCTTTATATCCAGTTGACAGCTGGTGGCAAAATGAACAGAGCATGGGTTTGGAGTTAGAAGTCTTGAGTTCAAATGTGGCCTTAGATACTTATTAGCTTTAAGACCCTGGGTAAGTCACTTAACCTGATTGTCTCAGTTTCCTCAACTGTAAAATGAATATAATAATAGCATCTACCTGGCAGGGTTGCTGTAAGGATCGAATGGGATAATATTTGTAAAAAGCACTTGGTGCAGTCTCTGGCACATAATAGGTGCTATATAAATGCTTATTCCCTTCCCATCTAAGTGACTTGGGTTAAAATTCCATATCTGACACTTACTAATTGTGTGACCATGGAAAAACTATTTAGCCTCTCAGAACTTGTTTTCTTATCTGGAAAAATGGGGATAATAATGCCAGTATCACCTACGACATGAGAGTGTTATAAAGAAAGCACTTTAGACATCTAAAAACAAAAAACAAAACAAAAAAACCCTATAAAAATGTGTTATTTCTATTAGGATTTCTTTCAAGAGTAAGGTACCACAGTGGATAGAGTACCAGGCCTAAAGTTATGAAGCCATCTTCCTGAGTTCAAACCTGGTCTCCGACACTTAGTAGCCTAGTGTGACCCTGGCCAAGTCACTTAACCCTGTTTGCCTCAGTTCCTCATCTGTAAAATGAGGTGGAGAAGGAAATGGCAAACCAATCCAGTATCTTTCCTAAGAATACCCCAAATGGGGTCATGAAGAGTTGAAAAGACTGAAAAACAACAACACATTAAATAACTGGCTTTATGCAATTTTTCACGAATAATGTGCTACAAAAAAATATGCTTCTACCTGCATTCTAAATGTGACCAATAACGCTTTAAGAGAGATTTTGTTGGGTATTCAGCAGTGCATTTTAATAGAAATAGAAAAACAGCTACAGCTATTTTATTAGTATACCCTTTACCCACAATTAATCAAAATGATCCTATCTATGCAACTAATATATTCGATATACTGAAAAACAATATTCACAATAACTTTAATGTGATCATGTCAGAAATCAACTTCTGTAAGTTAACTTTACCTTTGGAATTTTTGCTCCCAGGTCTTGGTACTGCTTTGGGTTTTTCAAGAAATTCACAAATTCCATTATTTCTAATTTGGCCTCCTCACAGCCAGCCACGTCTTTGAACTTTACATCCATCTCATCCTTTAAGACTTTGGCAGTGGTTTCTCCCACACTGAAGAGACCTCCCATTCCTCGGCCTGTCCGACCCATACCAGCAGGCCCTCTTCTTAGTGTATATAGTAAAAATCCAATTATAAGGACTGTTGGGAACATGCTCAGTAGAAATGAGCTAAAGGAAAATCAAACAAACAACATTAGTTTCTTTCATGATTGATTTTTTTTTAGTGCTTGGTACGGTTTTCTTTAATTTACAGATTTTTAGACTCAATTATACATATTTAATATGGGAAATGAAGAATGCTAGTATTTGAGGGCACAAAGGGAATTTCTTTCTCTAATTGAACTCATGTACTCTATCACAAATGAAAAAAGTAGCTTTTAAGCAGCAAGATGAAAAACTTCGAGATTATGAAGGAGAAAAAAGAGAGCTGAAATCACTGGTAATTTGTATTAAAAAAATTTCCTTAAGGAACAGGAAATCAGAAATTAATAACCAAAAAAGGGATTATTTAAATAGCTGATAAAACACTACTAAAAGGTGGGGAAAAGTTAGGTACATAAATATATTTTAAATAAATATTTAACATACCAACAAGCAAAGGTTGGGACATTTCTGAGAATTTAATTTACAGATACTGCCATCTAGTGAAATAAGAGATAATAACAGTTTAAAGTTCCACTATTGATTCTTACCCATCACTTTCAGTAATATAAACTACAGGTAACCGATTCTCTCCTTCTATGCCTAACTCTTGCTGTAAAGTTTCCAGATTCCGCTCAAAGGTGTCCACACTACCAATATTAAACCAGACATATTGCTATAAAAATAGAAAACAAAAGATCATTGACTATGTAAGGTGATAAAAAAGTTTAGTTAAGTATAAAAAAGAGGTTTAACAGTTTATTTATATTTCATATATAAAAATATAAAAGTTTTTTAAATCAAGTGAAAAGAAATAACATCAGTGGAGGGTCACTTACATAAACAAAATCATAGCTCCTTTAGTTATTAAAGTAAGAACTATTATTATACAGTTAATTCACTACATCAATTAAAAAGCTAATTTACCCCATCAACAGGAGTTTTCCCTGGTGTAAAAGTCACTCGAACAAAACGCTTGTTCACTACTTCTAGTCTGTCCACCTATATTAAGAAACAAAATAGGAAAGTTATATATATTCAAATATTAATTTAGAAAAAATCTAAGTATTGTTTTAGGCTCATTTTAAGTTACAATTTATTCTAAACATCTGCCTTTGCTTATAACATCAATAATCACCTTGATAATAATAAATGAATCAGGAGCATTATATCTTGGGATATTCTTATTTCAACAGCAATAGTCAGGGTTATTGTGAATGAGTCTAGATCTTATCTTTAGAAGGTGGGAGTACGACAGGGATAGAGCCCCACAGACTATCCCTAGAAATATGTAACTTCCTTAGAAGGAGAAACAAGACAGATAGGATGCTGGACCTTGAATAAGGAATACCTGGGTTTAAATTCCACTTTTGACATTAGCTATGTGACCATAGGCAAGTAAATTATGACTTGTATTGCCTTCAGTTTTCCCATTTGTGAAATGGGAGTAAGATGTATAGAACCTATCTGTACCTCACATGGCCACTGAGAGGCTCAAATGGATGTGTCTAAAGCACCTTTTTCAAGTAAATTTAAAGCATTCAATAAATGTCAGCTGTTATATTGACAATTATTATTATGAAGGAGGTCTAAATGGAGGGGTGGAGAGGAAGATGAGGGAGAAGGGAACAAGCTTTTATTAAGTATTAAGCACCCACTATATGCCAGGTACTGTGTGCTAAGTGCTTTACTATACTATCTGATTTTATACTCACAACCCTTGGAGGTAGGTGCTATCATTATCCCCACTTTATAGCTGAGGAAACTGAGGCAGACAGAGGTAAAGTGACTTGCTGAGAGTTACACAGCTTGTAAGTGTCTGACACCGAATTTGAACTCAGGTCTTCCTGACTCTAGGGCCAGAGCTTTAACCACTGCACCACCTAGCTGCCTTTAACAGGAGTAATGCAGTTCATCAGAGCAGTCTATTAACTGCTATAGACACTCCACTCAAGATTTTAAAGGAATGCCTGGGACAGGAAGGGAACCATGATGCTAAAGCATCTACCATCAAAGCGTAAGAGGTAGAAGTAATCGTATGTAAAAGATGGGGAGTTTACTTTTTTAGAAAGCAGAGCTTTGTGCTTCAAAAACAATTGTTGTTCTTTGTAATACCATTCTCAGACAATACATACACTAAATTATATCCAACTTATCAATTTAAAAATGTCTATGAGGTATTCAAGTCACTTCTCAGGCTTATAAAACAACATTAAGGACATCAAGAATACATATGACAGCAAAAGGCAGGCCAGTCATATAGTGAGAATGGCAGATGACAAATGGATCGCACTGGTAATCCTAAATAGTATAAAAACCAGAGGAAGACCTCCAAGGCATCAGGTGGATCCTCTGTGAAGATTTAGAGGAAGACGTAGAGAAGAATCACAGAGTGAAAAAGGATAGCAGAGAAGTATAGCAAGAACACACATCTATGAAATTATAGCTAGTTTACAACATATCTGACAAATCAATTCTCACTAAAGTGTCATTGATTGATAATTGTTTAATGTAGAATATTTTAACTAGGAAAGAGCAAATTCCTAAACCAAAACAGTGAGTCTTTAATAGTAAAATTCCAGGCATCAGAAGGCTTGTGAAGATATTGTTAAGAAGAGAAGCCTTATCTCAAATAGTAACACTCAGGCCTACAATGATTGCATCTATGCTAGCCTAGCTTATGTCACATTAATTAACCAATAAATTCAACAAATATTCATTAAATGACTGTGTATTGTGCCAGTCAGTGGGGAAAACACAATGTTTAGATAAGACTCAGTCCACAGACGACAGAGCTTCCTTTGGTCAAGACCTTTACCAGAGGGCTAAAATCTAAACCACAGCCTATCCCAAACTCCTGGGAGCTAAGATGGGACATAGGACCCTCCCAATGTGGAAGTCCAGGTTGGTCTCTCCAATTTATCAACTCCAGAAACTCCCTACTTCTAGTCTGCTGCACCCAAAAGCTGAGGAGATTCTCTGCTGTTTGATCCCTCTGCTAATGAATTATGAGGGAACCTAGCTCAACATCAATTTATAGCTAGGGTACTTTACTTGTTTTGTCCTTCATTCTCGAAGAGGACCACAACATCAGGGAGGTAATACCTCCCTGACATTACATGTTGTAAGAAATGACAAATACGATAAAAAGATTTGGATGTTGTAAGAGTCCTCGAGTGTTGAGGAAAGAAGTGAAATGAAGCTCTAGGAGTAAATGAGTCACGTAGAGAGAGAAGAGAGTTGAGATTAGTACCTTGAGGAACACCCACCTTAAGATTCTATAAGAACTGGACTAAGAATCAAGAGAGAAGGCTTTTAAGAGATAGGAGGAAAACGAGCTGAGTGTGATATCTCTAATGTCAAAGAAGAGAGAGTATCCATTAGGTGTCAAGAGTATCAAAAACTGCTAAAGGTTCAAAGAAGTTAAGGACTGAAACCCTTTTCAGAGGTCAATATATTTGGGCAATTAGGAGAGCATTTTCAAAGAGCAGCTTCAAAGTGAGCAGTTAGAGGCAAACTAAACTTTAAGTGGAAAGTTCAGAAAGTGTGGTTATTAAGGAAGTTGGGCATACACAATTTTCTGAAGAAGTCAGTAGGTGCAGAAAGAATACTAAATAGCAGTTAAGGGCTCAGCAGAAGTTATGTGCTATAATCTAATAATGAGTGAATTTGACTCTATTTTCCTAACTTTTTTCCAGTGATACGGGTCCAAGGATAAGACTCAAGAAAAAAAAATCAAAAGATGGGGTTTACACAAGGAATGAGAATTAATGAGATTGGGAATAAAAAAAAAATCAATGACTTATAAGGTGATGCTAAAGTGTTATTCAAATGGAAGCCCATGGGGTCAAGGTTGGGTATGGAACTGAAATGAGGTGAGAGAGTGTTTCCACAATCTGGCTAGCAGCTTCTGTGGGGGTGTAAGATCCACCCACAGCCAGCACCCAGAAAGCTGCCAGCACCCGCCAAAGCACAGGTTCTTTTGATCTGCCTTAATAAGGAAAGCAAGATGAAGGGGTTGGCAAGATTACTTTAATTTAGCACAAAAATATTCACTTAGTTCAGAGGAAAAAGCCAGCACCCTGAACTTCAGAACAAAATACAAACAAATTACAAACATCAACAGACAGACCTTGTCTGATTCAAATCCCAATACATAGTTACCAGAGTTCAACAAAGTCTCAGCATCTGGGTTTACAAGCTGGAGGAATTCTTAGCTACAGCTGCCCAGAGTCTCCTCATCAACACCATCTCAAGAGCCCTGCACAAATGGCTCTGTCCTTCCTTCTTATAGGGCTTCAGACGTCATATGTCATCTGAATGACCAGAATTTAGGCTGCTATGATAGGTTCTTGAGTTACCCCCTCCCCTTAGGACCCTGGGAGGTTCACATCCACATAGGTTAGGTTAACACTTAATGGGGCATGGCTCTGGAGTTAGCACCTCCCCTTAGCCAGCCCCACCTTGGGCCCCACCCCAGTCACCAATCCACACCCACACCGTTCCACACCTAACAGGGGTTTGGGCCTGGGGCTTAGCGTTACTCAAAGCAAACAAAAGCCAAACTCTTCAAGGCCACTAAGTGCTAAGGAGCCCATTTTGCTTACCAACACAGACAGATAAAGTGGGAAAATAGGAAGAGGTCAAGGAGGTCATGATGAGAATGAAGACAAGCCTCAGTTTATGGAAGCAAGAAAAGAGGTAACTGGTATTTGAGGGAGAAATCTTGCCACTAAGCCCTGACAATTGTATTTTTGCTTAACATCACAGAGAAAAGAGTTGTAGAAAGCATCTTTTTGTACCACAGCTTGCAGGAATCTGCCAAATGACTATCTAAGGCAGTTGAATGATGAAAAGAAAGATTTACTAAACAATTAGAGCTGTTCAAAAGTAGAATGGGCTGCTTTTGAGTACGGTATGTTTCTTCTCACTGAAAATCTTATAGAAGAGGACGTATGACCACTAGTCAAAGAAGTTGCAGAAACATTCCTAGTTAGGTTGGATTAGATTTTCTAGCCATTTGATTTCTTTCCAATTCTTGAGTTTCTGTAGATCTTGGAGGCGCAGGTGCAACCAACCACACATAAGTTGAGAGAAGGAGGTGAATGACCTTAAAGTGGCTGAGGAATTAAAAGGTCAAAGTTCTGAAGGATCATATGAACATATCATCCTCATAGGAACAATGAAGCCACAAAGGAGTAGTAGACAGTGGTGTACAGAGAAAGACAAGCAGTGAGGTGTTAAATATTAAGTGTTTACATAAACCTGCAGAGATTTTTCTGTAGTAACACAATTTATTTAATCTTTGTAAAATGCATGTTTCTAGAAAGCTATGTTTAAATTGAATTTGTCTAAGCTAAATCATTTTAAACGAATTAAAGAGGCTTATGACTTAAAGAAATACTATGGTTAAGTACTTTTATACAGTAAAGATTTTTATGTAGAACAAACCACTGTGCTTTAATCTCTTTCTGGATTATCACATCTCAGCTTTTTTGAAAATCAGGCATGTCTTTATAGCATTATCAGCAGTAGTTCAATTACTACACAGAGTCTTAATTTCCACTAGAAAAGGTATCTTACTGGTTGTTCTATCATTTTTATTAATCAAATCCATCCACTTTATCTTCTTATCATACATTTCAATCACTATATTCATTTTCATCCTAGACCTTACCACTCCTTTGGAAAGATAGTTATTAACAAAGTCCTTCCAAGTGATTTCTCTCCCAGAATTCTTGAAGAATAAGTAAAACATGATAATGGCCCAAGACAGAAGACTCCAAACAAAGTACATTCTGAACTCCTTGTCATCCCATGGAATGTCCCCCTGTAAAACACACAAAAAAAAGGGAAAACAAAGATCCACAAAATGAAACTTCCTGTGGAAGAATGAAGAAGAACAAGGTGAAGTACAATATGCTAAGAACAGCTTCCTCCAAATACTATGAATACTTTAAAATCTTTTCTGCGGCTACGTCTATAACATTATAAGAATAAGGAACTCGGAATTGAAGACAGAGTATGAAATCAAACCTTCTGAAATCTGGAAAGCCAATGAGAGTCATCTCTCTTGCCACCACGTTTTCCACCCCCTCCTCCTCCAGAAGGGCGCTGTGTACTAGATGGCTTTGCTTCTGCTAATTAAAAAAAAAAAAAGGACAAAAGCATTTTAGACTTCACGTATGATATATTTTTAAATAGTACTAGATTTCATCTGTAAAATACTTCATGACAGCTCTCAACAGCAACCATTAAATATCCTAAGGAAAAATTATATTGTCAAATGATCAAAGAAGTTTTAAAATCAGGTCTCAAGACCAAAAGTTGGGTGTCATATCTAATATCATCATCTCTCTTTCTTCAAAATGTCCAAGGAACTCCTTCTGTTCCCAGTGAATTCTCTATCTTCTACTATTTTGCATCCACTTTTTCCCACAATGAAGTGAGACAACATGCTCTCTTATAAATGCTGAGACTCACTCAACTTCCTATAAAAGGGCCATGCCTTTTGTGTTATGTCCAGCAAAAAGCTTGTGGAATTTCAATAAATTATCTGAGAGTTTAAGTAAATTATTATTTGTTATCAATACCTCTACTTCCAAACAACAAAGGGATAGGTAACATGGGCAAGCCATTTTAAATTTGCCTGATATGTCCAATACTGATCTAGAAAAGTACAAACATGCAAAAACAAAACAAAATTTAAAAAGCTGATTTAGTTTCTAGATCTAGTTTGGCAAAATACTCTTTTCTTTTCAAAAAGTAAGTCAAATATCTTTACATGCAAATATTACAAAGTGGTCATTATTCCTTTTCATAAATTGATCATTAGTACCTTTTTAACCCAACTATTCAGTAGTAAAAGAGTAGCTTTAACCTTTACCCTAGGTTATCTTAACCCACAGCTTGAAAAGTGACTTAATAATTTTTAGGCTCTATGAAAACAAAGGAATTAAATTTTAAGGTCATGGGCCATGGGTAAAATACTTTTACTACTTTAAAAACTTAATCAGCATGAATATTCCTTCTACCAATGGAGAAGTAAACCCATCTATAACTGAGTAGCTGACCTTTAAGACTATGACTGAAAAATTCATCACCAATCAGCCAACCACAGCTAATGAGCCCTTTCCAAACCTAGCTAGGCTAGTCTTTGAACAACAGACAAACTCCATTACTGAGCCTGAATTTAAAGCTTGTCAAGAGTTGATAGAACCCGCCAGTGCTTGGTCTCTACTATCTTAGCTTTCAAGGACAATGGTCCATTACATGGACTGGAAGAGAACTTTATAACTCTCAGATTTTCAAATGGATCTGTATTCTTATCAATTTGGAAGTTTTCTCCAAGGCCCCCCCCCCCCACATGCTTGCCAATCTCATGCCATGTGGTTCATGTCCTCGCAAAAGTTTGCCACAGCCTCTAAGACTTTTAGTAAGTGAGTGAAATATTCATTTTAATATTAAAAAGGTACCTTTTGTTTCTTCCACAGGCTCTTTAGATCCATTGGCTTTCTTTTTGTTCTTTGCATTAGGAAAGTATTTTTCAAATCCTGTTACAAAAGGAAAAGGAAAACTCAAGCTGAATTATTTTTATCCACTAGCATGTAGTACTTTATGAAATTTACTCAAAGAGTAAGACACAAGCAGTCCTTCCTTACAATCTATAAACCTGTATATGTCCTATTTGTAATAAAAATTGCTAGCATTTATGTAGTGCTTTTATGTTTGCCAAGTGCTTTACATATATGAGCTCACTGAATCCTCACAAGAACTTTGAGAGGTGGCTGCTGTTATTAAAACCTATTTTAGAAATGAGAAAATTGAGGCAAGAGAGATCAAGTGACTTGGCCAGTCACACAGCTAACAAGTGATGGAGACAAAATCTGAGCTAAAGAAAAGATAACTGAGGTTTGTGAAGAAAGCTTAAAATAATAAAAAAGGGTTTTATTTAGCAATATTGGCAAAAACTGAGGTTTAAAAAGGGGATGAGACCACTGCTTGTGTGTATGGGCAAGAAAATAACTACAATGTATGATGAAAAAAACTGCTGAGATACACAGAAATTCACGAAGTCCAACAAAGAAGCTAATACCTAAGATGATTAAACACAAATGCACAAAATATGGCTAACAACAAGAAAAAACTACAGATACTTATGCAGTGACAAATTTTCCCTCAGAAATATCACTGAGACTTGGTAAGATAAGACTAATAATAGAACTATAGCTCTGGGAGGGTATACACTACCCAAAAGAAACATGATAAGTAGAAGACTGATGAGAAGAAGAATCATTATATATTAAGAAGACAGGCTCCACAATGACTACAAAAATGAAAATGCAATGAACATCAAACAATTAAACCTGAATGCTACAAAATCGTAATAACCAAGCTTGGTTCCAAAAAAAAATATGAGAAGAATCCTAGTTAAATCCTTCATTATCATTCACCTGAAAGCCTGCTACCTGGTGTCACTGCCCCAAATTCCTCCCCATTCAAATTCATCCTTCACTTAGCTTCCAGAGTGATTTTTCTAATGTAAAGGTCTGATGAGTCACCCACCCCCTGCTCTATGAGCTCCAGTAGCTCCCTATGAACTGCAGGATCAAATATAAACCTTTTTTTTTTTGGCATTTAAAGCCCTTCATAACCCTGCCCCTTCCTATCCTTCTAGGCTTTTTACTTTATTCCCCTCTACAAACAATACAGTCTAGCAATGTTGGACTACTTGCAGTTCCCCAAATAGGACCCTTCATTTCCCATCTTCTTGACTTTGCACTGGTTGTTCTCCAAGTCTAAAATGGTCTGCCCTTTTACTTCTACCTCTCAGTTTCCCTGCCTTACTCCAACCAGGTCAAACCTTCTACAAGAGGGTAGATGACTTAGCTGCTAATGCCTTCCCTTCTCAAATCACCTTCTCTCTACTCTGTATATATTTTGTACATACCTAGTTATTCCCATGCTGTCTTCCCCATTAAAATGTAAACTCCTTGAAGGCAGGGATTGTTTTTGTCTTTCTTTATATTCCCAGTACATAGCACAATGCCTGGCACACAGCAAGTACTTAATAAATAATTGTTAATAAACTGGCTGACACCTCTCCCTGTTTCTTTTCAGGGTGGGGAACAAAGCATATGGAATGCTGCATATAATATGAGACTTTTCTGATATGTTGGTTAGTCTTGATGAATTTTTTTATTCCTCTTTTTCTTTATCATAAGGAATGGCTCAATGGGAGTTGGAAAGGCAAGTGATATAAAAACAAAAACTATTAAAAATTTATTTAAAAGAGGAAGAATATATGCTCATGTTAGGAATCTAGGAACCAGAAGACAAAAACACAGAGACAAGGCAGAAGTGCCCAATTCCTATATCTGTCAAGAAGAATGAGCTTTGGAATAAAAGTAATGTAACAAAAACGGCTGCTCTTGGTAAACTCAAATTACTTGGTCCAGATGAACTACATACCTAAAAAACTGGCAAATATGATTAATGAGCCACTTCAGTGATCATTGAAAGATGGTTAAAAAAATAAAACACAGTTAATCAATTAACAACTAAGTATATGAAAGGGCTGTAGAAGCCAAACAGAGGATTTTATGTTTGATTATGTAGGTAAAACAGAGTCATTAGAGTTTACTGAGAAGGAAAGTAACAAAGGTAGACCTGAGCTTTAGAAAATTCAGTAACTTTGTGGAGTTACTGAAGTGGGGAGAGAACTAGAAGTACCCTCAACATTAACTGGGAAATTTGGAAAAATAGTAGGTTTTGGGGAGAGGGGTGGGAATGGGTAGAACAAATTTCAAATACGTTGAGACTGAGATGTCTATGTGACATCCAATTCAATATGTCCAAGAGGCAGCATATGATGTGAGACTGAAGGTCAGGAGAATAATTAGGACTTGATAAATAGATCTGAGAACCAGGTGCATACAGCTGATAAATGAACTGTTGGAACCAAATAAAATCATTAAGTAATTTGACAGTGTGGAGGGAGAAAAGAAGATGGCCCAAGACAGAGTCTTGGGGGAAACCCAAGTTAGTGGGCATGACTCGTAATAAGACCCAACAAAGGAGAATGAGGAGTCATCAGAAAGGATGAATAAGACGCAGGAAAGAGTAATGCTGCAAAAACCTAGAGAAGAAAGACTATTCAAGAGAAAAGAGTGACTGACAGTGTTAAAGGCTAAAATATGGTTAAAAAGAATAGAGTAAGAAAAGGCTTGTAGGTATGTCAATTAGAGACCATTGGCAACTTTGGAGAGAGCAGTCTCCATTAAATGATGAGATTGGAAGCCAGTATAGGCAGCAGGGAAGCAACCAGGAAATTGAAGATTAATGAGAGAGTGAAGATGTAAGATAGAGCAATCTGTTGGAGAAGACAATTTGAAATGAGATCAAGGGTGCACGAAGGAAGGGGTTTGCCTTGGTAAGGACAAAGGTCATCTCTATATGTGAAAAAAGCATGAAAGAGAAAATAGGGGATGACATCTGAATAAAGTAAA
Source organism: Phalanger gymnotis (assembly GCA_028646595.1). Classification (NCBI taxonomy): domain Eukaryota; kingdom Metazoa; phylum Chordata; class Mammalia; order Diprotodontia; family Phalangeridae; genus Phalanger; species Phalanger gymnotis. The sequence continues at coordinate 194,324,151 of CM053622.1, read as the reverse complement.
TTGAGGAGGAGGGAAGAACCAAGAGTCCTTTGCTCAGCAAATAGCCTCAACTTACTTAGTTAAATATGAGGCAAGGTCCTCAGCTGAGAGGGTAGATGGAAGGGTACTGTAGATTTGGTAAAAAAAAAAAAAAATTTAGCCTGTAAACCAAAGACCAGTGAGCTTTATTTTGATTAATAGCAAAATTCTAGACCCTTTAATGATAAAAGGCATTTAGAAAACATCGAAAAAAGTAAATAATGATCACCTATTAAAGAAGGCGGCAACCTGCATGGCATCATCAAGAACAGACCATGCCAAACTAATTTTATTTCCTTTTTAAACAGGATTACAAAACTGGAAAATCTGAGTAACACTGAATATAGTTTGCCTAGATTTCAGCAAAGCATTTGGTAAAGTCCTTCATGCTACTCTTATGTAATAGATAGAAAGATGGTAGGATATATTTAAGTACAAATAGATGGTTCTAAAATTGGTTGAATGGAGAGATGCAAAGTGATAATTAATGGTTGCTGTAAACTTGTATGGAGGTCCTCAAGGAAATATACTAGCTACTGTATTCCTTAATATTTTTAATAAAGACTTAGATAACAGCATAGAGGGCATGGTTATCAAATCTGCTGATGACACAACACAAAGCTAGGAGGGCTGGTTAATACAATGGATGACAGCAATAAAAAAAACAGAATGGAAACTGGGTTGAATCTAAGAAGATGAAATTTAGTAAGGAGAAATGTAAAGTACAAGACAGCAAAGGCATGACTGGAGAGTAATTTGTCTGAAAAATACCTGGGGCTATTGCTGGACTACAAACTCAGCATGAGTCAGCAATGCTAGGTGGCTGTCAAGAAAGGTGACTTAATTTTAAAATGCAATGAGAGTCTTAGCACCCAAGTGATAGTTCTGCTATGCCATGACCTAGTCAGAGCACATCTGATATGCTGTGTTCAATTCTAGGTTCCAATAAGCAGGAGAGAAACCATAGGAAGATAACTGGGTCTCGAGTTCACATCATGTAAAGCTCAACTGAAGGAGGGAATGCTTAGACAGAAGAGCAGACTTCAGAGGAACATGATAGCTGTCTTACAGTATCTGAAGAATCATCATGCAAAAAACAAAGAAAATTAAACTTGTTTTGCTTGGCTGAAGGGTAGAAGTAGGTACAATGGGTGTAAGTTGCCAAGAAGTAAACTTGAGCTTGATATAAGGGAAAAAATTTCTGAACAAATAGAGCTATCCTGAAGTGAAATGGGCACCATTCCCCCACACAGGAAATTAAGCAAAGGCCGAGAACATTCATGTTCAGGTACTGGTTGGACTGTAGCCTCTGTGGGCCCTTCTAAATCTAAGATTCTGTGTGATTTTACCTCTCCATGACCAAGTTTCTTCATATGTAAAACAGAAATGGTAATAATATTTACATAATCTATCTCAAGAGTTTGTAAATTTTAAGGCACTACGTAAATCTGAGTTATCATTATTCTTCTTACTTATCTGCTGTGGGCCAGTTTTCAGCATGCTAGTAATTCATGTAAACAGACAAGATATATGCCTTATGAAACCAATATCCTGAATACCTAAAATCACACTATTTGTCCTTCTGGTGGCTCATTAAGACCTAAAGATATGGCCCTATAAAAAAAAGGTAGTCAAGGACGACAGTGTAACACCTTAGTGATGATATATCATCAGGGTTTACCTTTTGGAGGTCGAGCACAGAATCTTCGATAGACAGCAATCACATCTGTCAAGAGAGAACCTCTACTGGGAGTCACCTGAGTGGTAGCATATCGACAGAGCTGAAATGTGAAGTATAATAATCACCAACTTAAGAAGATGATGCCATATATGTTTTATCTAATATTGCCAATCAAGATAAAGAAAACAAATAGATATAAGGACACTGATCTTCTAGCATGATCAAGCTAATCAAATGAAATGCAACAGGGCAGAGAGGCCACAGTGCTGGTGTTACAGTCAAGAAAACTCAGGTTTGAATTTGGCTTCAGACATTCACTGGCTGTGTCACATGGCACATTTAAACCTTTCTGGACCACAATGTCCTCATTTCTAACATGAGGGAATTGTGTTTAATGAATTCTAAGGTCTCTTCCAGCTCTAAAGTTTTGATCTATCTTCCTATAGTGAGCAAAGACTAGAAGAGAACGATTAACAGAACAGTCAAGGCGTAACGTTTTAGAATGAAAGGGGCTCTCACTAGGGCTTCAATAATTAGGGCACCAATCCCAGATGTTTCATTTTACTGGGTACATAACAATTTTAGCAAGTCACTCTATATCTATTTTCTTATTCATAAAAATAGAGATAATACCTACCCTCAATGTAAAACTGTGAGCATCAAAGAGCATAATGCACATGCAAAACATTTTGTAAACTGTTATACAAACGTAAGGTGGTATTGGAGGCAGGTAGGTAGCACAGTAGATAACATGTTGGACTTGGAGTCAGTAAGACCTGGGTTCAAATCCTGCCTCAGAAACTGACTAGCTGTGACCTTGGGCAAGTCACCTCCTTCAGCCTCAGTTTCCTTATCTGTAAAATAGGTAATGATAATAGTATCTACCAGGGCTGCTATGAGGATCAAATGAGATGACGTGTGTAAAGTACTTTGCTAACCTTAAAGAGCTATATGTTAGCTATTATTATTGTTGTTTCTTTTAAATTTCTTATTAAAAGTTTAACATTACTATAACAAACTAAACTTGCTTAGTAACTAATTACATTTTAATTCATTTCAATGCAAAAAGCACCCTAACAATTCTTCATTTCCTACTGCTAAGTCTTATTCAAGATTCTTCATCCATTAAGCTTAATTCGTTTTACCTCTTAAATGGTAAATACTCCATTCTTTTGATTCTACTTTTTTCATTTTTAACTATTCCATAAAGATTTCTAGTTTTCTTTGTATTCTTCATAGTTGTTAGTCTTAATTGTATTACAGTCTTCCATTACATTAACATACAATTTAAATATTTATCTACTGTTAGATATTTTAGTTGTTCTTGGTTTGGATTTTTGTTTTGTTTTGTTTTTTGCAATTACATATAATGCTGAAATAAAAATCTCTTAACAGAATGCAGTTTTTTAAGCCTTTTTTTTTTAAAAAAAAAGGGTCACAAAAAATGGAAATAACTGTTCAATAACAGGTGAATTTTTAATATTGGTACATTAATGTAATGGCATACTGTCAAAGGGCATTTCTTACTTGTATACCCTTTATTGTGTACTGTCAAATTGTTCTTCAAAAAGATGCTATAATTTTGTAATTCTACCAGCAAAGGATGAGCATATATTATTTGTAATTATTTTATTTTATAAGCATTTTTATCTTTCCCTTCTACTGTTCCTCCTAATTGAATAATTCACAAAGAAAAAAAAAAGAAAGCCCTCATAACAAACATGCATGGTACAGGAAAATAAATTCTCCCACTGCCCATGTCCAAAAATGTATGTCTCATTCTGCATTTTAAAACCATAATCCTTTTGGCAGGAGGTGAGTATCACATCTCATCTTTAATCCTCTGGACTCGCTTATCATTGCACTGAACAGAGTTCTATCGTCTTAAAAGTTGTTTTTCTTAATAATATTGTAATTATTGTATAAATTGTTCTAGTTCTGCTCACTTCACTGAATCAGTCTTTCCAGTTTTCTCTGAAACTATAAATTTAATCATCTTATGATGCAATTATATTTTTATAAGGAGAGGCTAAGCTTATTTCTCAGTATCCTATAACTATACGATTTTATAGGACAAGAAGATAAATATAAATCATCTTCTAGAAGTAAAGAACGGTTCGAAATGCACAGACTATAGTATTACTATTACCTAGTTTTCTATTATCACTGTGTATCAGTGTCTTTCATAATATATTAATTTTTCTACTACCTGATTAACTGCTCTGAAAAGATACATTCTACAACATCAAGTGCTGATTCATTTTCAAGGTCTAAAATGCAAACATATACAGTAACTCCAATAAAAAGCAATTTCATCTATAAACACATAAGTAGATTCAATGTAGAGATGACCTAGTAGCAGTAACAATGTTATACTAGCTACTATTTACTATCAGATATATTGTAACAATGAAAATAACTAGTTATGGTGATTTAAAAAAAACAGCTATTACAGCACATCTCATTAGTTGTACTTCCTGTAATACAAAATCCAAATTACTGAGTAGTATATAACTTATATATAAAATAGTATATAAAATCCTATTTTAAATGCACTAGAGGAGCACACTACTTAAGCATTTCACTAGATTATTAATGTAAAGGCGGGTAATGGCAATAAAAACGTGTTCAATATCTTAATTCAGTAGGAATTCTAAGATGAATCATTTTGTAAAATGAAAAATTTACCCCAATTTAACCTTTCTTATAAATCTGGATTTTTATATGATTGGGCTTCTCCCATGGCAAGTTACACCTCTGTCAGCGTCCCCAATAATTTTTAATCCCTTCTTTAGTCTCAGACCAAAAAAATCCTAAAAGGCAAATAAAAGCACACATAAAGTTTAATTTCCAAAAAGCATAAAAATCTTTCCACATTGGAACTGATAATACTGACACTTCTAATTTTATGGCTATCCCTCTGAGTCCAAGAAAATTAGTCTTAAAGTCACATATCCATAGTGAATCAGAGTGGGGTTTCTCTAACTTTTTTTTTTACAACCAATTATATAAAAATTATTGATGAAGCGACTTTACCCATTATCAATACCCATTATTATCGTCTGGACTGAATGTCTGCTACTCCTTGATTGATATGACCTGCCTGATATTACCTCCCACAAAGATTTACAAAATTAAAGCATTCTCTACACACTAATATTTATGAATTTCTAAGAAGCAATTGTAGCTATTAATACCACTACCATGATGATTTTTTTTTTAATTTCTAATGCAGACAAACTATGAAGTGAATTTATGTCTCTGCAATCTTCCTTTTGATTTCCTAAGGACAGTCACTTAGTAGTTACCGTGGGGTGGGGGGAGGAGAATATTTCAGTTGGTAAAATAGGAGTGTTAACAAGAAGCAGCAGAAAGAGCACTGGAATTGAAGTCAAGGCCTGCCTGAGTTCAAATCCTGACTCAAACTATCTCTGACGTTCAGTTTCCTCTTCTGTAAAATGGTTTTAATAACTGTTCTACCTCATAGAGTATGTCCTTGGTAAACACGCTATTATTAGAATATGCTGTGGTCATAGTATAACTGGACCATCTATAATGATCAAATGAAATGCAGTTGTTAGCCATTTGTAGTTTTGCTGAAAGGTAGGCCAATTTGCCAAGGCTCAGAATGAAGCTTTGTTGGTACCATAAAAGTATAGTTAACTTAGGTAAGTATATGATTTATTGATGTTAATTTTGTTTCACTGGTGACTTTCTGATCAACAAAAATACCATGTACTACATTTAGTAAAGACAACCAAAAAGGTTAAGGGGAAAGAGATTTCCATATCAGTAGACTAAAAAAGTAGGACTTGATAAAGTTTAGAAAGATGAGATGGAAGTTGGGATAAAGATTTATAGGACAGGAAAGGTACAGGTGTGGAGAATGTGACCTTATTCAACAAATTCTAAATACCAGAACTAGAGGCTATCCAATGAAGCTTAAAATAAATAAGCAAAAGTACTACTTTTACATAACGTGGGTAAATTCATGTAACTCATTACCCTTTACTCATGCTAGACAAGCTGAAAATATAAAAAGATTCAAGAGGGTTTGGCTACCTTAATGGATATTATATCCATAACAGATTACTTTGGAAAGTAAGGGACTAAGTTTAGGCATATAACCAATCTTTTAAGGTGTTATGCAAGTCAACCACAACCTCCCACAAAATATTCCTTGGTGCACTAGCCAAAGAGAGACTATTAGGTATGAGGAACTTTTGGTTTGACCCAATGTGGCATTTATGCTCTACGTTTTAGATAGATTTTAATCTATGAATCTCATAGGTCAGAGGTGATTATCACAGAGCTACTTAAATGACATTCACTGAGTTAGTCACTCAGCTTCAAAACCTTGAAGTTATTATTGACTCTTTTCTTGCCTTAAATTCTCCATATTCAAATCAGTCACCAAATCCTGTTTATTTTTGTGCCTCTCAAATCCATCCCTTCCTTTTCATTCCCACTACCAGAGTTCAGGTCTCTGCCACCTAATGCTTGGTTTATTGAAATAGCCTTCTCTCCCTACTTTCAGTTTCCTCTCTCTTCCAAGTCTGCACATTCCCCCCTTTGACTTTAATTTTCCCCAAATTCTCTCTTGATTATGTTATCCCCTGTAATGGCGAACAAAGTGGGACTTTTTGTTTTGCTCTTTTTTTTTCTTTTGGAGTTCTAGTTCTTCTTAGCATTAAGGTAATCAAGTGCCTTTGACTGGGACACTTGCCTTTGTTCGAATCAAGAGTCTTTGATGACCTGCTTAAGTTACACGAAAGCCCAAGTCACATGAGTTCGAGTCACACAGTTGTGATGCCCTCTGTGGGCTGACCCTGAAGAAGTGTATACATACTCTGAGATTAGCATTTTGCTTTGGGGGGCTCACTCATTGGAGAAGTGTTCATGTGATTCGGCCAGACGAGACTCTGGGTAGCCATTAAGGAGCTCCCTGGCTTTGAAAACCCAGAAGTTGGCACTTCTCTCTCTCTGGTAACTATGTATGTCTGCTGATTTGTATTATTTGCTGTTTATATAATTTCTGCTTGTAATTTCTGTTTGTGTTTTCTCTGAAGTTCAGGGTGCTGACTTTTCCCCCCGAACTAAGTGAATGACATATGTATGTTTAATTAAAGTGAGACTGTAAACCCCTTAAAGTTGCTTTCTTTAGAAAAGCAGATCAAAGAACCTGTGCCAAAGAACCGTGCTCCTGTGTGCTGGTATTATTGGCCTTACACCTCCACAACGGCTGTTAGTAATATTGTTGTTACACCGCCCAGTTGAAAAATCTTCAATGAATTCCCACTAATTAAAGGATAGTATCTAAATGTCTTAGCATAGCATTTAGGGGCTTCTATAATCAAGACCAAACTTAACTTTCCTCCCACCAGGAACCTTCCACTCAAAATATGCTGGTCTCATTACTTTCTCCCAAACATCACATTCACAATCCGTTCTCCTTGCTTATGTTCATGATATAGGACAATGCTCTCTTATGGTCCTTTCCCTCTACTGAAATTCCAGCCATCCGGACTCTATGAAGTCTTTTCCAACCATTCCAACCTACAGTGAGCTTTCTTTCCTCTGAGTGCTTAAATTACCTTGTTTGTATGTCTCAACTGACGTTTGCCAAATACTTCCTTGCATTATTATTAAACATTCTTTATGTTCGAGTTTTGTCTTTCCAGCCTGTTTTGTGACCTGTTTAAGAATACAGACCATGTCCTAATTATTTTAATAATCTCCACAATGCCTAACAAAGGACTCTACACATATTTTATGGATTAAGATCAACTGGGATTCAAATAGGAATTAATATGTGCATACTCTTTGACCCAGTGATACCAGTAGCTGGCATATACCCTGAAGAAGCCAAATATTGAGAGAAAGGACTCATATGTACAAAAGTAGCACTTTTCATTATAACAGAAAAAAAATGAAGTGGGTGCTAACAGATTGGGGAATGGTTGGACAAATTGTGGTATATGAATATAATAGAATATTATTGATCCATAAGAAATTATATGAATGATTATGAAGAGCTTGGGGATTTATATGAACTAATGTAGACAGAATGAGACACACTTTTTGACATGGCCAATGTGTTCATTTGTTTTGCTTGACCATACTATTCACTGTAAGGGAAGGTTTCTGTTTAACCAGCAAATGGGGAGCTAGGTGGTACAGTGGATAGAAAGCTGGGCCTGGAGTCTGGAAGACTCATCTACCCAAGTTCAAATCTGGCTTTAGACACTTACTAGCCATGTGAACCCGGGCAAGTCACCTAATCCTGTTTGCCTCAGTTTCCTCATCTGTAAAATGGGCTGGAGAAAAATTTAACCACTGCAGTATCTTTATCAAGAAAATCCCAAATGGGGTCACAAAGGGTCAAACACGGCTGAACAACAATAGATGTACAATTTTTAAAAAGAGAATAAAAAGTTTAAAATGGCAAATTTTGTCACTACCTTGTTAAATTTACTACATCATTTTAAAAAACTCTTAAATTCATATAATCTTCTTTGATTTTTGTCTATTGAAATGTTTGTTTATGGCTCACAAAGTCACAAATATAATCTTTTTTAAAAAGACCAACTAGAATAATCCAGAAAAATAATCCCAAATTGATTTATTAGTTACCACTAAAGAATTTTTTTTTAATAGGATGCTCTCTCCCTATTTATCTGACCAAGACCTGGATGTTTGTAACTATTTTCATTTGCAAAATAAACACAAACTAACTTAGGGAGGGCATTAGCAGTTGGGAGCATCAGAAAAGGACTCATGTAGGAGACACAGTGTTTGAGTTCTTGAGATGTTAAACAAATTACTGATTCTAAGGGGTGCTGGTGAGGGAGGAGTACTTAGAAGACAAGCCACATAAAGGCATGGCAATCGAAGATGTATTAGAGTTTACTGAATAGTCAAGTGACATGGTTAGATGCATGTTTTAGAAATATCATTTTGGCAGTTTATTTTTTTTGCCAGAGGGCTCAGGGGCTGGAACGTCAGGACAACTCTTCATGGTTCATATTCACCACACTAAGAAAGAAGAGAATTTCTGTAAAGACTAAGTAGACTTCAATGACACTACAGATTCTAAAATGACAGAGACCTATTTTCAATATTCAATAGGATAGTAATTAGAGCAGGATAAGATGGAGGCCAAAAAAACAAAAAGGGGTTGAAATAGGGGGGATATAAGTAGAAAAGGAGATAAAAGTAGAATTTAAAGGATGAAGTGGATAGCAGGATGAACAAAGCTTTACGTTACTTTGGCTAACTAAATGAAAGGTAGTAACTGTAATTCTTTACCCCTTTGTGACTTATGTAATGTGCAGGTCTGGCTCATTCCAAGCAGAAATGGCATATACAATGGCTAAGCTTAGTAAGCATTTTCTTGCCTACAACTGCATAAAATCACAAAAAAATTAAGATTTATATGAAAAATTTCATCTACCTTCGTGGGGAAAAAAAACTAAATGAACTAAATGAATAAGGTATATCTTTTTATAGGAAGACCTGGTCTTTACTACGAGGTTATATTCTTTTCAAAGGATAACAAGTGGACAAACTAAAGCATCCAACAGCGAAGCTCTCAAACTCTTACAGGAGAGATTATGGCTTGGTGACGTTGGGCAAATCACTTAAGATTTTGGTCCTGGAATATGTAAGAGAGGGATTCCACCACCTTATCTGAGGTAGCTTAAAGATCTAGACCTGGAAAGGAGCCCTCCTCATTTTATTGATGAGAAAACTGAGGCCCACATTAGTTAAGTGACTTGCTCAAGGTCACACATCACGTGGCAGGGCAAGGATTCAAACTCAGGTCCAGTGACTGCAAGTTCAGCATTCTTTCCACTTACAGCTAGAAGCGCTATAATTCTATAGGCTCCTACCATTTAGGCAACGAAAAGGGACAAGTCTATGAATGGCAGGAAGAAAAAAAAAAGAAGGGCTTCCTCTCCTCAGTACAACTCTCCCTCCTCCTCGTCACCTACACCGCTGCCCTCCCAGCTATTTCGGCAGTCCTAGACGCTCGGACCGCCGTCCTATTGGCCAAATTTGGGGCACTTTCCTCCCTACAAACTGAATGGTTAACGATGAGGGCTTCCCTGGCCTCAGTTTTCTCAGCTGTAGCCTGCGGGGCTGGACTCCTCCACCTCTACTCCACGGTCAGGAGCCAGGCCAGGGAGGCAGAAGACGGGCACAGGGATGGAGGGTGTGCCGAAGGACGGCCTTAGGAGGAGACCAGGACGGGGTTGGGGGCTCGGCTCGAAGCGGGGAGGAAGCTGCGGGTGACCTTGACGCCGCCTCTGCCTCTGTTCTTGGGCAGGCCCGAGGGCGCGGAGGGCGCGGGTCCGGGGCCCGGGAGAGGAGGAAGAGGCAGGGAGCCGACGGCAGCGGGAGGGACCAGGGCACCGAGGGACTCACCGTCCGAAGGCAGGTCCCCTGGCTGCGGCTCACGCCGCCACCGCCTCCAGAAAGGAGAAAGGGGGGCGGGGGCTGCCGCGGGAGCAGAGGGAAACCACGGGACCAGCAGCAGCCCCGGCCTGAGAGCAGCAGGTAGCGGTGCGCCATGACCGCCGCGGGGACCGGGCCGGCGCAGGCGCCGTGGGTCACCGGGACCCCGCGCCGGCTACCTGTTGGCTGGTCGGCAGCTCCCGGAGTCAGCCTGGAGGAACAAACAAACACTTCACAGCTTCCGTCCTACTCCCTTACGTCGCGCGTGCAACTGAGGTACTTTCAGTATTCTCGAATCACACCTACCTCCCTTTGCTCAACTCCGCCCACGGTGCGTTTACCTCATCACGTAAAGCACGACTCCGGGTCACACCCACCTCCCTTTGCTCAACCCCACCCCCAGTGCGGGTTGCGTCATCACGCAAAGTACTACCCCGGATCACACCTGCCTCTTTTTGCTCGGCCCCGCCCAAGTGCGCCTTACGGCATCACGCAAAGCATGTTCAGGTTTACTGCACAACCTGGATTACGGCAGGACGTTTATTCTGAGTAAGGCTTGTTTCCCTGCCCCTTTCCTCAGACCCAATTCCTGATCCCTTTGGAACACATGTGGGATACATATGCTAATGATTTAACTCTACTGAGGCCCTTTCCTCAGCCTGTCATCGTATGCACAATGTGCAGATCTCCATCCTTTTGGCATTAGTAGGAGGAGCCAAGGATAAGGATGAGACTAAAAATTGTGCAAAACTAGGGAAAAAAAGTGAAAACACACAAAACTGTATTTACAAGTAGATAAAAAAATTTAATGACAAAAGACTACTAAGAATTTAGTAAAGTTCTCTTTTTATACAACACAGTAACATTTTTTTTTGAAAATAGCCATTTACATATGTACAAGACATTATTCAGTCTACAAAAGTATATTTGCTTATTTTATATTTGTGGAGCTCTGACAAAAACTTGAAAACAACCCCCTCCGCCATGGGAACCATTGTTCTACTGTATTGGATGAGTCCCCTCTGAACGTTCATAGAAGAATGAGGAGCAGAGTGCCCCTGGATAAGAAGTGGAGGAGGTGCGATCTGTACCACACCAAGGTATCATGGATATTTCTTAATTGTACTTAAGCAGATAAATGTTAAATATCTCAATACCTTATGAAAAGATTACTAGACAATTGTCTTCAGTGGGGCTTGGTACATATCTGAGTATAGTCATTTCGTTGTTACATATTTTTGCCCACTGGGTGACAGTAACTATATACTATTAAGACCATCAAGGAAAGGTTATTTCAAAATACCAACACACATTATTTAAGCCTGTTGTACATGTATTGTTTTTGAAATTTTGTTACTTGTATATCATAGGGGCTGGCACATGTGCGGATTGTCTCTCAGAATGCCAGACCCCAATTAACCTTATAATATTCATAATGCCGATAATGGTAATATGCCTACTTTCTTATATGAAGAAATCCTAACACACTCCGCCATACAAGGGGCAATGTGCTTTGAGTTGCTTTCCCAATTGTGATGACAGTTTTAATCCGATCCATCCATATCGAATGCCTGGTCCATTCACTTAGTGAAACAATTCTTCTAATAACTTTCATAAGGTGTGTGTGTGGGTATATATATAATATGTATATATGTTATATATATATAACATATATACCCACACACACACATACATATATGTATATATACATGTGTATTCAAGAAGAATCTGTTCAATTAATATTCATTAAATGAACAAAATAATCACTAATTTGGGTTGTATATATGACAATTATAGGAATCAGTTAAATTTAATTCGAAAAACATTGATGAAGTGATAGGCACTGAGAATATAAGGACAGATAAAGCTTGGTTAATGTGGGAATTTATTTTGTTTTACTCTATTTGTAATGGGTTTTGCTTTTCTTAACCTTCTCAATGGATGTGGGAGGGCAGGGGAGAGGAAATACAATTGAATTAAAAAAAGAAAAAATATAAAGCATAGAGTTTGTTGTTAAGGTACTTATGTAACTAGATTGACAAAACACACAGACATTATTATGATTCAAGAGAAAGTATAGCAAATGCAAAGCAATAGTCTAGGCAATGTGATAAGAGAAATTCGAGGAAGGAGGAATTCACAGATCAAAGAAAGAGTCATAAAAGAGGACCTAGATTGGGCTTTTAGTCAAGAAAGTAACTTTAATGGGCAGAGATGGTGATATATGGTGGAGGAATTCATTTTATGCATGGTAGATGGTTGGTTGTTTTCCTTTGTTCTCAAAGAGGACCAAAACAACATTGTTATGTTGGGCTCAAGGTACAGTGCGTCCGATTATGCCTAGTCAGACCAATGCAAACTTGAAAGGCTTTACCACAGTTGGGCACAAATAGTCATGAACATTTGGACTTGTCGAACGGACGGAAGTGACATCTAACCTATGGATGGCTGGAACTGAACAGAGCAGGTGACAAACAGAAGCATCAGGAATCAAACAGAAATTTAATTTCAAAGTGAGGGAAATGGCTTGCAAGCAAGGACACATGTGCCAGAGCCCTGCCCCTAGTAAGAGGGAACTGGAGGCAGTGTAGGGATATCTCAATACTTGTACCTGTGTCTACACAGTAAGCTGTAGCCCTGACAATGAGGGGTAACAACAACAATAAAACAAATTTGATTCATAGTAGGACTTCATGACCAGAACTTGTCTACTGCTTATCCAAGCTCAGAGGAACACCTGGTGCGGTCAAAGCACTACAATAATTTTACAAAACAATTCTGGGATTTCACTGTGGCTGAGATCTTCCAGAGGGTGAGTGTGAAGGATTGTTGTTATGCCAAGCTCAGGGCACAGCTTGCTTGCTGGCCTTAGCTCTGGAAAATAGGGTGTCTCCTAATATCTTGATGGAGTAGAGATGTCTCTAAATTTGCACATATCACATTTTCTTTGAGCTACTGCAATTCTGCTTTGCTTATAGAGCACAGTGCCTTCTTTGATACAGGCACACCATGCTGGGGGTCCTGTGCCAGTCTCCCATGTCTCATAATCAATTCCAGAGTTCTTCAGAGAGACCTTGGAAGTGTCTTTGTATTGCTTCTTCTGACCTCCATGTGAGTGCATGCCTTGTGTGAGTTCTTTGTAAAATAATCTTTTAGGCAAATCCATGTTTGGTATTCAAACAAAATGGCCAGCTCATCAGAGTTGTGCTGTCTGCGGTAGAATTTGAGTGCTTGGCAGTTCAGGTTCAGAAAGGACTTCAGTGTCCAGTACCTTATCTTGCCAGGTGATCTTCAGAGTCTTCCAAAAATAATTCAAATGGAAGAAATTCAGTTTCCTGGCATGGCACTGGTAGACCATCCAGATTTCACAGACATACAACAATAAGGTCTACACAATAGCTCTGAAGATCTTCAGTTTGGTAGCTGTCTAATACCTCTTCTCTCCCACACTTTCCTTCAGAGCCTCGCAAACACTGAGCTAGCTCTGGCAAAACGTGTGTTAGCCTCATCACCTACGTGAACATCTCTGGAAAGTATACTGCAAAGGTAAGTGAACTTATCCACAGCATTGAAAATTTCTTCATTTGCTATAACCAATGGTTCTGCATATGGATAGTGTGGTGCTGGCTAGTAGAGAACCTCTGTTTTCTTGTTAGGCCAAGATTAGCACAAGCAACAGAGAAACAATCTATACTCCATTGCATCTCAGCTTCACTGAGTGAACAGTCATCTGCAAACAAAAAATTTTGCTAACTCTCCCTCTACTTTAGTTTTGTAATGGCAATATGGTATGGGTAATGTCTTTTGGCTTTCTAATAAATTGGATTTAGGTGAGACAAGACTGGGTGAAGTGGTTGAACTCACTCCATCTTCCAGAGTCATTGAAATCTAGTGGCAAGACAAAAGTCAAGACAACTGGCAATGGCTCAGGATACAGCAGATGACTTTGGCATCTTCTATGCTCTAAGCATTCTGCAGCACCTGCTTCAAGTGCCTTCATGGCCATTGGAACAAATTGTTCTCATCCGTCCATTCCACCAGGGGAACTCTTCACATGCCTAGGGTAGATACCCCCCTAACTCGTCAACAGATTTGAGATGCTTCAATTAACTTCAACCTAGTTTAGCCTATCTGCTGAAATGGTTTAGCGGGATATGGCCATTGTACATACTACAGCTCCTTGGAGCCACAGGTGAGAATTGAATGAATCAGGTGAACATCAGTGGTGGAAAGCAGCCCTGAAAAGGGCTTGGTAACACTCACACAGAGGTAGTAGTATTCCCTGAACACCCCTCTTCCCCTCATGGTGTATAGTATGAGAAAAGCAAAGAGACGGGAAAGCAAAGATAAAAATCACAGACAGATTAGAGTCCAGCTCCTCGCATTTGTGACTCTAGGGGCTCCCATTAGCCATTCCAAAGTTTGTACTTTTCTCTCATGACCACTTCTTTCAAAGTCCTCTGACCACCTCCAGTCTTCATTCACCTATACAGGTGCACAGAATCAAAACTTAGCATTCTTGGGCAGAGCCAAGATGGTGGCAGGAAACCAGAGACTAGCCTAGGTTCCTCCCAAATCCCTCCAAACACCTGTAAAAAATGATTCTGAACAAATTCTAGAGCTACAGAACCCACAAAATAACAGAGGGAAGCAGGTCTCCAGCCCAAGCTACAGAACCCATGAAATAAGAGACGGAAGCTGGTCTCCAGCCTTAGATGGTCGCTGGGAAGGGTCTATCACACCATGCTGAGAGCCAAACACAGCCCAGTGTGGGAAGCACCAGCACAGACTAGGTGCTGAAGAAATGGGGCAGAGCAAGCCATAGGGACCTGAATCACTGAGCTGTGGCAGCTACTAGACTTCTCAACCCACAAACGCCAAAGATAACTTAGCAGGTCAGTGGGAAAACTTCTGGATCTAGGTGAGAGAAGAGCATGGTTGGTCCCAGCCCCAGGGGTGGCGGAGGTGGTGCAGCACAGCAGCTGCAACAGCAGGAATCTCCTACAGCTGCTTCTAGAGCTTCAGCTGTGGTTGCTTCTGGCTCCAGGCCTACCCTGTGGGAGGAGTCAAGCAGCGGATCAGAGCGGGAGTGCAGGGAGCACTTTGCTGGTGCAAAGGCAGGGTTCTCTTGCTTTGCCCTGCTTGGATCTGGGTCACCATCCTGGTTGGCGGTTCTTGGGGGAGGAGGAACACTGGTGTGACAGAGCTTGCTGTGTAGAAGTAGCTCTGAAAACGCAACATGATGCCCTTGAAGCTTGGGACAAAGCACTCATCATTCTGAAGGCAGCCATACCCTGACAAAAACCTCAAGGGTCAAGTAGTTGGCTAGGAACATGGCCAGGCAGCAAAAGACTCAGAGTTTTGAATCTTTTTTTGGTGACAAAGAAGATCAAAACATACAGCCAGAAGAAGTCAACAAAGTCAAAGAGCCTACATCAAAAGCTTCCAAGAAAAACATGAATTGGTCTCAGGCCATGGAAGAGTTCAAAAAGTATTTGGAAAGGCAGGTAAGAGAAGTAAAGGAAAAACTGGGAAGAGAAATGAGAGTGATGCAAGAAAATCATGAAAAACAAGTCAATATATAGAAGAAGAAAATAACACTTTAAAAAATAGACTAACCGGGGAGTGGAGCCAAGATGGCGACTGGAAAGCAGTGACTGGCATGAGCTCTCCACCAAGTCCCTCCAAAAACCTATAAAAAAATGGCTCTGAACCAATTCTAGAACTGCAGAACCCACAAAGTGGCAGAGGGAAGCAGGGCTCCAGCCCAGGACAGCCTGGATGGTCTCGGGGTAAGGTCTGTCCCAAACGGAACTCCCAGCCCCCAGCTGAGGGGAGCGGAGCTGAGCCAAGCAGAGCCCAGCGCGCGC